>OZ030008.1:88428946-88556446 GCA_964023405.1 Apodemus agrarius
CATTTAGTCTGGGAGCTCATGGCTGCAGAAGCTAGAGTCTGGGAGTAGCATTGTGGGAAGCGTGGCACAGGCAAGCAGGTATGGCGCTGCAGCAGTAACTGAGATCTTACACCTGATCCATGGGTGGGGGACGGAGGAAGACAGAGAAACAGAGACAGAGAGACAGTGAGACGGAGACAGAACTGAAAACGGTGTGGGCTTGTGAAACCTCAAAGACCAATCCAGTGATATCCCCTTCTAACAAGACCATAGGACCTCCTAACCCTCCCCAAACAGTTACACAACTGGTGACAAACATTCAAATACATGAGCCTATGAGGTCCGGTTTGTTCCCACTGCCACTCTTTGCTTCCTTCTTCTTTCTCCTCTTCTTCCCTATGTAATTTCCCCTTTTCTTTCTTCTTTGAGTGTGTGTGTGTGTGTATACCTTTATTTTTTCTTCATAATTAATAAAGCAGCCACATTCTTCACAAAAATACCACAGAAACAGTCTCTATACCACACAGAGAAATCTTTCTCCTCTGAACCCTCTTGGGCCAAGTCAGCACAATTCAAATCACTCTCAGCCACAAAGTCTTCCATATTCCTATTAGGATGGCCCATTTAGCCTGACTTAACACATTCTACTGCTGCCCAAATCCAAAGTCCCCAAATCCACATTCTTCCAAACAAAAGCATGGTCAGGCCTATCACAGCAATACCCGACTCCTGATACCAACTTCTGTCTTAGGGTTTTACTGCTGTGAACAGACAGCATGACCAAGGCAAGTCTTATAAAGAACAACATTTAATTGGGGCTATCTTACAGGTTCAGAGGTTCAGTCCATTATCTCCAAGGCAGAAACATGGCCACATCCAGACAGGCATGGTACAGGAGGAGCTGAGAGTTCTACGTCTTCATCTGAAGGCCACTAGTAGACTGGCTTTCAAGCAGCTAGAATTAAGGTCTTAAAGCCCATAACCACAGTGACACACCTACTCAAACAAGGCCACACCTACTCCAACAGGGCTACACCCTCTAATAGTGCCTGGACTGAGCACATACAAACCATCACAAGATCTCATTCTAGTTTGGCTTGGACTCATGTTACTCTCCTGCTTCATACCATGAGTGCTAGGATTACAGGCATGTACCAGCAAGTCTGGCTAGAGGTAACTTGTCTTCACCAAACCACAACGTGGAAGAAATGTGGGATAAGCCGCCTGCTATTCTGGGCTCTTTCAGGATAAAAAAGGACTTTCATTGCGACGGAGGTCTCTTGCTCCGCAGAATTGTCCCAGATGCACACTAACTTTGATCCTTCTCTCCATGTGATCCATCAGAAGAGGCGGATACTAGCATGCTGCTGACCTCCATGCATTGGGGAGATTAACATTCAGTGGCATAGCTTGGACATCGAGTGCACTATATTCATCATGACTATATTTTTGTATTTAGTTTGGGTGGCACTCGAGTCATCGCACTGCTCCTTGTCATCATGCTCTGTCCTCATTGGCCTGGATTGCATAAGTCTGTTGTGTACTCGATCCTAGCATCCTGGTTACTCTTAACTGCTGGCCATGACTGTCTTTGGCCATGCCCTGGCTTCCAGCCTCTTACATACATTGAGATGCCTCTTGGGCCAGTGTGGTTTATTTTTATCGGGGGCAGGGGTTAAGAGTGAGACTCTGAGTCACAAAACTAAAAACAAAGAAAACTGAGGTTTGAGCTGAAAACATTAAAAAAAAAAAAAAAAAAAACCAAGCTGATTGTATACTTATGCCAAGTAAAGACATTGAATTAATTGAAAAACTCTCAGAGAAGAAAAGTCAAGACTTCTACTGCTTCAGTGGTAAATTTTACTCAACACGTGAAGAACAAGTTGAACCATTTTTTTTTTCTTAAAATCTTCTAAAATGTGGATGCCAGGGCACGCGTCTTACTTCAGGTCAGGAGGCTGGCAAGACCCTGATAGGAAAGCCAAACCGTCGTGAGAAAACTGTAGGTTAAGGTCTACACGCAGAGAACCCTCAACAAACATATGCAAAGAAGACCAATGGCGCACTGAAAGGGCGGTGCACAGTCAGAAGGCAAAGGTGACTTAAAGTGACACAAAGAGCCTAGTGTGTTACACTCCAGCAAGAGCGCAAAGTCATGGAAAAAACAACACCTGGCCTCTCAGCTCATCCGGAAAGATCAGTTAGCTGAATCCATCGCCCGGTCAAACAAAACAAAGTGTTTGGTGACGTAGGAAAGGAAAGAAACCTCCTCTAGGACCTTTATCAAAACCCAGCATCTAATATCAAAGTCAGGAGGCACCGAAAGCTTCCTGTTGTGACCAGGAAGAACAATACACTGGACGCCCCAGCTAGAGCCATTAAGCGTAAGAATAAACAAAAGTCGTCCAGCCTGGAAAGGCGGCACTGCAGCCATCTCCACTCAGAGTACGGCTCCTGTGTAGAAAGCACCAGAGAAGCACCAACAAAACTACACACTAATCAGGATTATTTCTACACAGTAGCCAAGAACAATCTGGAAAAAAAAATCAAGAAAAGAACCTAACTTATGAAAGCATTAAAAAACATAAAACAGGTCTCTCTCTCTCTCTCTCTCTCTCTCTCTCTCTCTCTCTCTCTCTCTCTCTCTCTCTGCTCTCTATGTATGCACACAATGGGGTCTCTGTTCCCAGCTGCTCCCCCTCCCCCATGATGGGCTCCATCTCTCGGGAGCTGTAGCTTTCAGTTGTATTTTATCATAGAAACAAATTTTAATGGCGTTTGTTTAATTAAAATCAAAGAGTATTTAGGAACAAATTTAAGTAAGGAGACATAAAAATAAAACACTGAACACTGTTAAAAAAAATACTGCTGAAAGAAATGAAAGACAGCTAGGTAAGTGGGAAGGTTCCATGCCCATTGGTTAGAAGAGTTAATAGTGTTGACATCTAATTTCATTCTCACGTTGACCTATAGATTCAATGTAACTCTATAGCGTTCTAACACCTGCCCGCAAATGGAAATGCTGGTTCTAAGGTTCGTAAAAATGCGAGGGAGCATTGAGTAGACAGAAAACCGACCAAGTTGGAAGACACCCTTCCATGTTCAGAAATGACTAAAAACAAAACAAAACAAAACAAAACAAAACAAAACAAAACAAAAAAAAAAACCAAAAACAAAAAAAACCACAGGCTCCAAAATCACATCGACGGCCAATTATCTTACCAAAGTGCCCAGGCCACTGGATGAGAGGGAACGTTCATTTTGACTTGTCAATGTGACAGGTTTTAGAGTCACCTGGGCATGTGTGTGCAGGATTTTCTAGCCTCAGTTAACAGAAGTGGGCAGCCTCATCCTAAGCGTGGGCGGCTCCGTCCCGTGGGCTGGAGTCCCAGACTGGGTAAGAAGCAGAGTGAGCTATGGATCCAGGGCTCTGTGTCTCCATTACAGGAGAAGCTTGACAAGCTGCTTCAATGCTCCCGAGAAGATGGCGTTCCTGCTGTGATCGACCTCTGGACAGTAAGTTAGAAGGAACTCTTCCTCCTTTGTGCGGCTTTTGCCAGAGATTCTATTATAGCAGCAACATAAGTAACTAATGTAAGGGCGAATGACATTTCCATAGACCAAAGACAACGAGCCCTTGCTCCGTGGCATGTACAAAAACAACTCAAATGGGCAAACAAACAATACTAACCAAAAAGCAAAAAAACAAAAACCCCAAAGACAAAATATAGGAGCTAAAATTATAAGACAGCATAGGAGCAAGTCTTTTCCCCCAGTGGTATCTCAGATACAATGCCAAATGTACAAACAATATTAAAGTTGTACTTAATCAAAATAAAACCTTTCCCCTAGACGTGGTGACAGGTATCTACAATTCCAGCACCCTGGAGGCTGAGGCAGGAGCATCAAGAGTTCAGAACAGCCTGGGCTGCATGGAGCCTCGTAGCTTACACATTAAACGCTTCCATATGTCAAAGAATTCCATTAAGAAGATGACTAGGCACCAGTGTAGAGAGCCTTATTGAGGTGCCATGACACGGGCAGGAACTTGACATCACCCTATGTGAAGTTCCTCTCCCAGCCTTTGGGGGGGGGGGATGGACTCCTGTGTCAGCCATAATCCCCTCCACCTAGGGTGGAGTGCTCAGACCAGGGTGAAGCCCACTGTTCTTCAAGGACCTGCAGTCTCCTGAGGAACACTAGCCAGCTGTGGGGCAACTGAACCAGTTCTGCTGAGACGCTTCCAGCCTTTGGGAAAGGGTTTTCCCCTGCCTATATATTTGGAGTTCCTCATTAAACTTTGAGACCTTGAATAGCAGGTGTTATCTTGGTCTCCGTCTCTTTTTTTGCCTCCTTCCCGTACATCCCCAGCTTCCCTTCCTGGTAACCCATTCGATGTAACTTCAGGCAGTTACACACCAGCAAGATAGCAAATGTGTGCAAAGGCTCTCCTCACTAAACTTGATGACTCGAGTTCCATCTCTGGAACCTACAGGTAGACAGACTTGATTTGCAAATGGCTATCCTCTGACCTACACACACACACACACACACACACACACACACACATACACACTCACACACATTCACTTATACATACACACATTCACACATACACACACATACACACACTCACACATACACACACTTACACACATACACATTCACACACATACACATTCACACATACACACACTCACACATACACTCACACACACACACACTCACACACATACACAAACATACACACTAGCTAAAAATGTAAAAAGCACCTTAAAAAGAAGATGAATACTCACTTTACAGGACTGAGATGATAAATTTCTGAGTCATATATCCAAAAAGGTATTGTGTCTAGAATATTCAGGCAATGATTACAACTCTACAGCAAAAGGTGATTCTAGTAAAAGCGGGCAAAGGGGACTGGAAAGATGCGCGGTTCCCAGCACCCAGGGCCAGGCTCACCCGTCCGTGACTCTAGCTCCCTCTTCTGGCCTCCATGAGTACTGTACACACCTGGGGCATAGGTGCACAGGCAAAACATCCACACAAACTTTTAACATTTTTTAGTATTTAAAGGAAAAAAATGGCATAGGATTCAGTCATTATCTGAAGAAGACAAACAATAAACACCCCAAGAGTCCCGAGCCGATGTTCCGCTCTGGCTGCTGTGCAGACAGTCTGGTTTTATCACTTTACAAGTCATTTGGGGGCGGGGGTGGGGGTGGGGACTTGGCTGGTCAAAGGAGTTTTTCGTTTCCCCTGTAAGTCTGTTAATTTTGTTAGAAGAGTCTTGGAATTGACTGTTCTAGGTCATAGTCCCTGGCACACGGAGCGCCTCTCAGGTAGATTTATATCTTTGCTTTCAAGAGCATCTCTCGGCACTCTATTTTAAGTGCTGTGTTTCATTGTTTGCATTTATTCTTTAGGAATTCTAATTATGTGTACGTTGGCTCCCTTTGCCCTTGATTTCTGTATCTGTAGTTTTCACTGGAGTTAAAGACAGCCACGGTCTTCACTCTGCCCCGTTGGGTTTCCTTCACGATCACTAGCCTGTCACCGTTACCCTGCTCTGGCTAAGCTCTTCCACCTGTGCCCCGCCCCGCCCTGCCCTGTAGCTGCCTTTCTTTCCTCTGTCCTCACACCTCTCCCGACATGCCCCTGCCTCGTCACCCCCCTGCTTTGTCTTGCTTTCCTTAACTGTGCTTCTGTTTCTGCTTTGTGGCTCTCCCTCCTGGAAGCTTTCTCAGACTGCTTTTTTTTCCCCCACCGATCACTAGTTGCTTGCAATTGTCATCTAATCCATGGCAACAGTTTCTTTTCTGGCCAGTGTTTTCCACCTGGAAGGTTCAGTGGCCCTTACCACCCATTTGCTTTAGTGTGGTTGTCTTTAGACTATGCTAATTCACTTTAGAAATGTACGTGCCTGTGAGTTCTGTGTTCATGGCTCTATTTGTAGAAAGCTCTTTAAAGTGTATCAGGTGTGTGCAGTACTCATGGAGGTCAGAAGAGGGAGCCGGGCCCCCTGACACTAGAGTTCCAGATGGTTGTGAGCCCCCATGTGGGTGCGGGAAAGTGAACCCAGGTTCTCTGCAAGCACACCCTGAGTGTTGTGGGATCTGTTGCCGAGGGCTATTTGCTACGTTTTTTTTCTGTATCCTTGTGTCTCACCTTACCTTCCAAAGTGAGTTTCCTCCATCCCTCCCTGGTGCTCACGGCTCGGTAGCATGTGACATGACATAACCAATGGATCTGGATTACTATTTTACGGCAGGGAGCACCAGCCAGGAGCACCAACCTTGGGAAACTTTGTCCCCAAGGATTTGTGGCAGTGTCTGGTCACTTCTTGTTTGCTACACTTTGGGGTAGGGGGCTCACACTGCTGGTCCCTAGTGGGTAGAACACAACCATATCAAATATTTTTTTCATTGTTGTAACAAAACACTCAACAAAAGACAGTTCGAGGAAGGGAGGGCTTGTTTGGGCTCCTGGTTTGAGGGTATATAGTCCATCATTGTGGAGGTGGCTTGGCGGTGGGAGTATGAGACAGCAGGTCACATGCCACCTGCTGCCAGGAAACAGGGATGAACTCTGGTGCTTAACTCACTTTCTTCTTTGTCCCTTTTTTATTCAGTCCAAGGCCCCAGCCCTTGGGATGGTGCCACCCACATTCAGGGTGGGTCTTCATTTCTGCAAACGCCCTGTAGACACTTTCAGAGGTATATCTCCTAGGTGACTCCAAATCCAGTCAAGTAGCCCGTGGAGATGTACTTCATAGTTCGATCTTGCTAAACCACCTACAGTGTATGGGACCCCCACTCCTGCCCATGGAACTGTAGAAATAAAAATGCCAGTAAGGCCAAAGCCAAAGCTGCTAGTGAGTAATGACACGCAGGACAGGCCCGTTTGCTGGTGTGTGTGTGTGTGTGTGTGTGTGTGTGTGTGATCTGCTGGTTTTTGTTTTAATGGCCGCTCCTGGGCTAGCTTACTATAATCTCTGTCCTTCACTCTCTGCCCCAAATGATTACCTGTGTGCATGATAATTCCATCGTCCTGTCTTTCTGGTGAGCTCTTGCTTGTCCCAGTCTTTCTGTGCTTGAGTCTCTGGCTTACAGGACGGAACTTGTGGTGGTTGTTTTGTTTACCTCTGTGCATCTTGCTCTTCCAGGAAACGAGGGAGGAATTCGCTTCTAGCTGCTTCTGCGTTCTTACCCAAACCTCTGGAGGGCTGTTTAGACCTAAGACTTCAGCTTCAGATGTTTCCGTTTAACCAAGGAATGTGAATGGAGACTTCAGAATCACTGAGAGTCATCAGGGCTAGCAATTCTCTGGGAATGGCTTTGCCCGCGGCTCTGTGTTGAGATCTCCATGTAGAGTTCGGTGGGGCTGGTACAAGAGGAGTTGCCCCTTAGTTTATCACTGGGCTGTCAGTGGAGATCACTAGAGACCTAGCTTCTTATAAGGACTGGGGACTTCTGTTAGTGCCCAAGGGCTTTGGCTGTTGGCTGCGGTGACTCCATTGCAGTCAGCCCATGAGGAACAAAGCTAAGGTCTGTGTTATGAAGCAGATGTCTTCAGAGAGGTAAGTGTATACACGGAGGGTTTGGGAACCGGATGTATAAAGTGGGGGCGTGACAGCTCCAAAGTATGGTCGAGGGAGGGAAATACAGCCAGAGGTATCTGGAGGAGTCCAGAGTAGGGAGGGAAAGCAGCACAACTGAAAATGACCAGCAGACTGGATGGGCGGTGGGGGGGGGGGTGGGAGAGAGCAGAGAGCAAGGGAGAAAGAGAGAGAGAGAGAGTGAGTGAGGGAAGGAGCCGGGGCCAAGAGAGGAAGCCAGAAAAAGAGAGGGGATCGAGAGAGCACATAGCTGAAATGTCAGGGTTACAAGGAATGAGAAACTGGGGGTGGGGAGGGGCTGGAGGCTCATGAACTGGAGCAGTGGGGGGTGGGGTGGGGAGTAGGGGGGTGAGAAGAGCTGAGAAGAGCCGAGGGCAGTTGTGATACTGGAGGCTGGAGACCGGCATGCACTTCGGTAGTCTAATAGACATCACAGACAGCCATTTGTCCTGAGTTTCTTTTGGACCCGCCCTTCCCCCACTGTAGGTTTCTGCTTTCCTTGAGCTTTTGGCTTTTGGTTTTGAGTGTTCCATAGCCCGGAACACTTAATTTTGTAGATCCTCAGTTCAGCCAGCATTTTGGGTGGCGTCCCGCGTGATGGTCAGACAGCGCATGTCTTTCATTCTCCGGCTCTCTGCAGCCCCCCCCCCCGTCCCACCCCTTCTAAGCCAGTGTCCCCATCGTCAAGGTGAGTGGTGTGCGGGTTAGTCCAGAGACATATGTAAACAACCCAGAACGGTGCTCGTGTAACAGGAAATCGAGGCTGAGTTCTGAGTCACTTGCTGCTCCCTTTCCCTCGGGTGGGAGAGACAGAGAGTGAGCCCGGGTCCTTGAGACTCAGCCAAGCCCAACCCAACAGCCTTACCAGTTCCACTTGTGCCCGACCCAGCCCCCCACTTCCCCATCACAGGTCCCGGAACAGGCCCGTCGGCTGTACACCGTCTCCACTCCTTCCTCCCTCTCTGGAGAAGGGCCAGAAGTAGTGTTAACGCTTCTCTCTGCCAGCCTCCTGCAGGACTGTTGGAAACACAAATGCCCACACAGAAGCGGAGTGTGTGGGCATCTGTGCTCTTTCCCCTCTCTCCCCGGCCCCTCCCCAAACAAGGGTGAAAAGAAGTTGCTTTGATTTGTGTTTGTGAATTGCTTTTAATTTTTAAATAAGCCCGGATTTTTAAAAGGCTGTAAAGGTGCTATGAAGAAAATTTACAAGTCCTTACCTCATGTCTCCAAATGTCTACTTACCTGCCTGTATCCACGTGCCCACCCCCCTTTACCACGCACCCACCGCTCTTCCTAGTTCCTGGGTCACTGGAGAGGCGACCCCTCAGTGTGAATTCCTAAAACCAAGAATCTTTTCTTTCCTATCCACATACGAGTCAGGAGCTGAGCAAAAATATAACACCACAAGTTGGCTGCTCCACTCATGTTCTTGATTAGAAAAAAACTATTTTTTTTTCCTGGCCCAGGATCACACGATCACTGGGCTGCCAGATGTCATCTAATCTAGAACAATCCCTCTGTGATCTCCGAGGAGTCTGAGGCAGTTTTGGGGTAGAATGGGCTCACGCTCACCGGAGTCTGTCTAGTGTTCTAGTCTCCCTTCAACTTCGGTGTGTTTCGGAACTGGTCACAGTCAGATTTTTGGTGTGTATTTAGAAAAAAAAAAAAAAAAACCCAAAAATAAAAAAAAATAAAAAACAAGAAAACCCAGAAGAGACACCCTGTCCTTCCCAAAGCAGGAAGTTCAGGATGCTGCTTCATCCAGTGCTGACATAGGTAGTTTAATCTCTCAGCTTCGTGGTCTTTTGGGTTTTGCTATGACTCTGAACGTCAAGGTTTTATCCATTGTAATTAGTAAGCATTCTGGGGGGATCCTAGTCAGAGGCAGTCACCCTGAGCAGGGAGAGTGCTGTGGGCCGAGCAGGGTGGGGGTGAGTGAGGGGGCTGTGGGTAGGTGGGAAGACAGACTGAATGCAGACCACCAAGGCACTGCCCGGTTCTCCAGTTCTGGCCCGCTCCTGCACCGGGGTTCTAATCAGGCCTGTGTCTGCCTCCCTTCTGAGTATGCCAGAGGCCCCATCTTAACAGCCCTCCTGCAGGCGGTCAGACAGGGATTCCAGACCAGTGCTATTTACCGGGTCACCGGGACGCCGGGACACAGCAGCCTAGTTTACTGCTGCTGGGGCCGCCCCAGTTGGTATGGCTGGATCCGGGCTGGCACTGGCACAGTAGTTGGTAGCTTGGTTACCGCCTATGCCAGCAACCCGTCTCTCAAGCAGCAGCTCATCTCCTATGCGGGGCGGGGTTTTGTCCTGTCTGAGGTCACGGGATGCTTCTGTTTGACGGTCGCCTTCCTCATCCTCATCCTCTTCGCATGCATGTGAGGCTCCACGGGGCCACCCAGCTGCCCCTGCTGCTTTGACTCCATGCCGGTCCTGGTGCTGGAGTGTGCCGAACTTTCCCATTAATTAATGTTTCTCTAAAACAAAGCAAAGCAAAGCAAAACAAAACAAAACAAAACAAAACAAAACGATGCTAGTCCCTAATCACGCTAGTCAGATTCTCCTGTGGTTTTAGCATCCACCAACATTTGCCACTCAACTCAGTTATTGCTATGAAATTTCTTATTCAGAGACTTAAAATGCGTGGTGCCCGCATGCGTTTATATGCATGACGTGTGTGCACGCGCCACTGAAGGCCGGAAGAAGGCCCCAGACTCCCTGGAGCTGGAGTTACAGACAGTTAGGAGAACTACTGGGAATGCGAAGAGCCCAACCCAGGTCCTCTGCAAGAGATGCAAATGCTACTAACCACTGAGCCACCCCTCCAGTCCCGAATCAGAGACTTTTATAAATGTCACCTACTTCCTCTGTGTGCTTCTGGTTGGCATTCTGACATGGTGAAGATTGCTGATCCTCACAGCCCATTCGTTTATTTGCATAGTTGCTTATTTATATCCCTATGGACTTGTTTCGTGATTTATTTAATGTATTATGGTTCCTACCATTGTGTATGTGTGCGCGTGCGTGCGTGCATGCGTGGGCATGGGTGCATGTGCCCTTGTATGATGTGCTTATATGGAATGGACATATGCATCTCTATATGTGCCAGGTCAGAGGATGTCTTTATGGAGCTAATTTTCTCCTTCTTGCTTCATATGGGTTCTAGGGATTGAAATTGGGTCACTGGGTTTGCAGGGCAAGAGCCTTTCCCCCTTGCGCTGTCTTCCTGGCCTTTCTACTGTAGTTTCAGAGACAGGCTCTCTCACTAAGCCTGGAGCTAGTGAATCTGCTTGTCTGACTGGCCAGCAAGCCTCTGCCTCCCCAGCGTAGGATTTTTACACCGGGATCTGGGGATCTGAAAGCAGGTCCGCACAACTGGGTGGCAAACGTTCTACTGACAGAGACATCTCTGCAGTCCCTTATCTTAGAGCTTAAGCTGGGCTTGGTTAGTGGGAGCCCACACACTCCCATCCCTTCCTGTGCAGTGATTAGAGTCTGTGCTGCGCCTCCCCGACTTCGAGGGCTCACTCCCAGCAAGGCACTTCACACCGGTTCAGCGGAGGAGGAGCTCGTACCTGTAAAGCAGCAGCAAGGACGCAGCCAGGCAGAGCGCTCTGCAGGGAATAACCGAGATGTGCGTAGGAAGTCCTGGGGCAACAGGAGTGTTTATTCCCCACTCACCATGTGAGTGCCGGGCTCTGTTCTAAAATGCTTACGAGTGTCAATCCATTATACTGAACCCGTGCAGTAACAAGCATTATTTCTATATGTCAAAGAAGAAACAGGCTTGGGGCTGGGAAGATTGGCTCAGCACTTAAGAGTGCATTCTGACCTTGAAGAGGGCCCATATCATATCAGGTGGCTCAGAATCTCCTGTAACTCCAGCTCCAGGCCATCTGACGGACTCTTCCAGGGTCACCTGCATACACACAGACACACCTAGACACAGACATACACACACAGACACAGGCACACAGACACAGACACAGACACAGACACACACACACACACACACACACACACACTTTTTTTTTTTTTTTTTTTTTTTTTTTACAAAAGAAATAGGCCAAAAGTGAGGAAATGTCTTGTTGTTCAAGGTCTCACCAGCAATGGTCAATGGATCCAGGCTTTAACCCAGATCTATTTGTTCTAGCACTTGAATTATGACCAAAACGTGGCAGAAATCTCCATGGTGATTGGGGGTGAGATGGATGGAACACGTAGAACGCAGGAAAGAGAAAGATGTGTTGGGGATGTACAGGCACCCAGAGGGGCCAGCATGGACACTGTAATCCAGAGAGATGAGTATGAGCTGGGGAGGTCTGGACCCCCAAGCCTCTCCAGGTGTCATCTCAGCTGACGACATTGTCATAATCTGATCTGTCGTCTCCTAGCCAGAACGTCAGTCTGTCTCCATGCTGCCTCCTACCCATCCCTCTACGCCCTTTGACTAGGCAGCCTCCCTCTACCGATGGGGCACAGTCCCCTCTTCCCCTGCTCCGAATAGCCGACCCCGGGGACTGATGGCAATGACGTTGACCCCTGGTCTCCTCCTTAGCAGTTAGCATTGCTGCGTTTCCACAGTTACCCCCTGGGCTGCTCAGCTCCTGGCTGTCTATCCTGGTGGACTTGGAGGTCCGTGAAAGCAGATAGCATGTCCGCTACCCATCCTTTTGAAGCTCCTAGGTCTGTCTGACTTAAGGTAGGTGCTCACTAGATACCCACCGCACGAGTGAGTCTCCAGCCTTTGCTTTCCCTTCTGTGCACACACTGACTTTCCCAAGAGTCCCATACCATAGGTATTCAACTATAAAGGATAGTGTAGTGATGCCTCAGAGAAGGGAAGGGCCTTGTCCCAAATCCCACCCTAGCCAAGTGTATCAGTGGGGGTCCAATGTGGTTCTCAGTCCACTCAAATGTTCACATCCCTGGCTCCACGGCAAAGCTCTGGGATTCTGGAAATCCATATTGGGGGACTTAGGTGGTAAACAGCTCATAGGAAACACAGCCACTTGTGTCCTGATCCTGGCTTTTGAGGTTTATGAGATCGGTTTTTGTTGGTGATCCATGCCCAGCAGCAACTCAGACTGACAGCCATGCTTGGCTGCCTGGCCCTGGGGCTAACTGCGGACACACCTTCCACCCGCAGAGAAGGCCAAACCCACCTGGACTGACAGATGTCTGAGATAAACCCAGGAGATTAGAAAACAGACTCTAGGGATCAAGTCATTTGCTATGATTGACCAGATTGGCCAATATAGGACCGGTGTTTCCAGATCAGTTTCACCACAGGAACAACTAGTGACTAGACATCAACAGGTACAGGCTCCTTGTACCCTAAGTAGAGAGCTGGAGCCCGGTGGGGGAAAATCCAGGCCCTTTCTCTATATCAGAGTCATCGAATGTGCTGGTGAGCTGCAGAGTCTTTGATCTGACATGCCTTAGGTCCTTTCCTGTTGCCGTGATAAAATACCTGGACACGGTCAACTTAAGGGAAGAAGGGTTTATTTTTTGACTTCTGGTCAAGAATGATGCAATTCATTAGGAAGAAAACATGGCAGCGGGGTCAGGAGCCTGGCTGGTCACATTGCGTCCACACTCAGAGGCAGAGAGTGGGGTCACACTGTAAGCCTCAAGGACAACCCAGTGACTGCCTCCTTTAGTGAGGCTCCACCTTCTAAAGGCTCCACAGCCTTCCCACACAGTGACGCCATCGGGAGGCTAAGTGTTCAAACATATGAGCCTTTGGGGACACTTCACATTCAGACCACAGCCACACTCCAGTATCGCTACATCCCAACCTCTGTGATGGATTCTTTTATTCCTGATAAGCTCTAATCTGCAGTCTTTCTTGTATGATACTAGACCTTAACATCCAACCTCCTAGAGGAAAGGCCACATAGTAAAACCTGGCATGCGCCAGCCAACGCCAGGTGTACTGGGACACGTCTCATCGCAGGCACCTGGGAACATGTGTAGGGTTTGTATGACATGGTGTGGAGTGGCTCTAACATGTGTGCGTTCCATTTATGGATCCCACATGCATGTGCCAGCTATTTTTAGACACAGATACTCTGTTCTTCAGTTGGGTTTTGATATGTAGACTAGAAAAGAAACCTCAGTGTGTGTGATAATAATTTCCCAGAGATAATCCTAATGAAACTCTATGCTTTTAACAGTTTAAAAAATTACTTTTGTCTTCCCTTGACCCCTGTGTGGGCTGAAGTAGGGCAATCCAGCTGCATTTGATATTAACGAGAACTCCCAGACTAAGAAAAGAGAGAGAGAAACTTAATGAAATTGAAAGAAAAAAAAAAAAAGGCAGAGCCCAAAGTGTCTCTGGGGATGTTGGAGGAAGAAATTTCATCTTCTCTTAAAGAATGAGGTCTTGGGGCTGGGGAGATGGCCCAGTGGGAAGGAGAACTTACTATGCAAGACTCTGGCTCAAGTCCTCAGCACCCACACACACAAAGCCAAACACCGCGTGGGGCGGGAGAGAGGGGGCAGTTGGGAAACTGGGAATCCGTGTACTGCACTGGCAGGCAGTTTAACTGTTAAACACAAAGAATTGGAGATTTAATAGTTTTGAAAATGCTCAGTGTCTCCCAAATGCTAACAGCACTAACAGTGAGAAACGCATCTGAGGAAGATCAAATCCAGGGTGCCAAACAGCACCCCCTGTCCCAGGCCTTCCAGGGAAACATGTGATGGTCAGATAGTTTAAGACTTCAGACAAATAGTCTTCCTACCACAGAAGACTCCTGAAGCTTTAAGAATGTGGCTCACAAATTTACTCCATCAACTGACTCCATCTGGAAGGCCAAGTGTGTCTGTGCATGCTTGGAATCCTAGCATTTCAGACACCCAGGCACATGAAGACTATGAGTTCGAGGCCAGCCTGGGTGACAGTGAGTTCAAGGCCAGCTGGGTCAGCACTTGAGAGACTGTCTAAAAAACTAAATGAACTGATTGGTTTTTGTTTTGTTTTGTTTTGTTGGTTGGTTGGTTGGTTGTTTGGCTGGTTGTTTGTTCGTTTGTTTGTTTGTTTGTTTGTTTGTTTGTTTTTCTGACAGGATTCTTAGAAGCTTTAGGCTGTTGTCTCTCACCAAATACTCAAGATGGAGAAGGAGTATCTCCATCAGACTTCTGTGGAGTGAAGAAAATCCCAAGAATCACCGGATAACCCAGAAGTTTCAAAGGACTTCAGCCAAAACAGCAGTACTCAGTCTTAGTAGGACAGATATGGAAAGAAATTAAAAAAGAATGATTCTGGCCCTCAAACATCTTACAGAAATCTGGTCAAGACAACTAGGTGCCCGTGTGTGGCTCTCACAGAAATGGAATGGTGACTCAGGGTGACTCAGGTGCAGCCCTACCCTGGGAAATTGCTTCCCAAGTTGAGTAAGGCTGGATCCTCAGGAGTAATGTTTTGTAATGTAGGCCGTATCATCGCTCTTCAGGGATTTCTGTCTCTCGTTCACATTTTTTTAAAGATGTATTATTTTATGTATGAGTATGCTGTAGCTGTCTTCAGACACACCAGAAGAGGGCATTGGAGCCTATTATATAAATGGTTGCGATCTGCCAGGCGGTTGCTGGGAATTGAACTCAGGACCTCTGGAAGACAAGTCAGTGCTCTTAATCACTGAACCATCTCTCTAACCTTTCCATTGCCCGGTTTTGAACAGTAGTTTCTGAAGGTGATTTTGTTTGCTAGACTCACAGTTGTTTTTCTCGGCAGTTCTTGGGTCTAAGATGGAGAAGGAATGTATTCAAGCATCCATCCTTGGGTACCACAGGCACATTATCTGTGGCTGACTCTGACTTAGGTGATGGGATTCTGGCCTTCAAGCTGGTGTTGTGATGGGACAAGACTTTGGCAGGGGTGGGGGTGAGGGTGGTATATCATACGTGTAATCCTCATCTTCTAGCATCAACATCTTTGCATGGGTTCCCTTTCACAGTGTTCAAATAAGTCAGAAAGAAACATCTAGAGCTCATCAGTGGCACACGAAGAAGTCATTGTCTAAACAACCGCGAGAGACATGCAGGGAGCGGAGGAAGATCCGCATCCACTTTGTCAGAGTGCCACGAGGATGGGAAAGAATGAGTTAAGAGGTGATGCTCCAAGAATCAATAGCTGAAGAATTGATGAACGGTAGCAATCTACAGCCTGAATGATTCTAAACAAAACATATAAAAACCAAATATATACCTCGACATTTAACAATACAAAAACCTATCGGTAAACAACACAATCCGCCCAGGAGGAAAGCCAGGTGGCCTGATGGGCAGAGGAGCAGCAGGCTGTGGCTGGCTCCCCGGCCGTGCCAGAGCTGCAGAGCCCCTGAATGCTTCGCCAGGTTCGAAGTGGAACACAGATGTTCCGGAATCGCATCTCCTCTGAAAAGGTTACTTGGAACCATCAAAGTCAAATCCTCCAAGCAAAGTTTTGAAAAAGGACGAACAGACAAAAATACCATGTTTATTGTGTAACAGAAAATGCTGGAGAGAATGCGGAAGTCCACCAACAGCAAGAGACGGTGACGCCTCGCATCATGGAGGACTGTGAGCGCCTCTGCACTGTTCTCTAGATGAATTCCAAGGTAGAGTAACTTTAAAAGGCGCATATGGTCTGTTACCTTTCATCCGAGACCATCAGCACGATATGCTTATTTACAATGCAAAAAAGTACAAACCATAATTTTTTTTTTTTTTTTTGGAAAATATCTGGGGTTAGATATGAGACCAGTGGGAAAGAGAAGTTGTGCGTGGAGTTAGACTATCTGAACATGATTAGTTTGTGCATTTGGCTTGGAAGTATGTAATCTCTTACATAATTATAAAACTGAATATATTTAAATTTTATTTTATTTAATGTGTGTTAGAGAGAGAGAAAACTGTATGTATGTATGTATTATGTATGTATGTGCACCACATGCATGCCTGATTGGGGTATGAAGAGGGAATTGGATCCCCTGAAACTGGGGTTACAGGTTGTCATGAGCCACCCTGCAAACCAAAACTGGGTCCTCAGTAAGAGCATATACACTCTTACCTGCTGAGCCATCTCTCTAGCTCCTAAAACTAAAGTTATGAATGCATCCTTAGAATTTAAAGTGAAATAAACCGATCCAGCTACATACCAAGCTGGTGCTATATCAACGCTGTGAGGAATTACTTCGTGAGCCCACCACACCGAGGTCATCTCACGCCTTAGGAGGTTTGCAGAGGAATAAAGGGCATACCTAACAACAGTGTCGAAAACGGGACCACGCCCTGGCACTGTCTACAGTAATCATGTCATCAGGGTTGGAACCACCAGTGTTGGTGTCTTGGGAGAGTTGAGTGCCCAGGCATGCGTGGGTCAGGGTGAGCTTGGATAGTCAGGGAGAATTAGGGCACCGAGTTCAAGGTTCTCAGGCACGTGCTCTTTGGGGAAGTGATCCATCTTACGGTCTGTGCCCAGTGTGCTTCTCCTGCTTTATGTGGGATAAAGGCAACGCACAGACTCATCAGAGCCACCAAGAACCATTTTCCTTGGTGTGGGAAAGGGACCGACAGGATTCAATAAGAATCTTGGACTCCCAGACTTGAATCTGAAGTAAAAGCACGGGAGCGTAATGCTTGTCTTCTCCTGATGAGTACATTTGTAGAAATAAGAATATGTTTCCCAGCTCCGAGCACTGGAAAGTCCAGGGGCAATGACTAACTCAGTGATAAGAGGCAACCCCAGCCCCCAGATTGTGGTCTTTAAATACTGTTTACCATTACCAGTTACCATGGGAATTTGTAGAAGTGCGTGGGTGAGCCTGGGACAATGTCTTTCTCCAGAAAGCTCTGAAGCACCACCGTCAGAGTCAATCAGAGAGACTCAAGGGCAGCTTGTGTAAGTCCCTCTGGTCATGAGGGGAAGGGGCAGTTAGAGCACCCATAAGGACACTGTGGCCTGAAACGCATCAGATGTGCTCAATTCCGCAAGCTCGTGATGACACAGGAAGCCATTGCTGGAAGACAGCAAGAACGAACTACCCTTGAAAATGCTGCGTAGAGGGAACAGTTCTGTCTATGTAAACCCTGCTTCAGGGTCAGCAAATGATTCGGTGAGGAGAGGTTTCCCTTCACAGAAGTGCTTTTGTCTTTGTTTTTATTGAGACAGAGTCTCGATGTGTGGACCAGGCTGAGCTTGAGCTCATGATCCGCCTGCAACAGCCTCTGAGGGCCAGCATCCCAACAGTGCGTACTGTTAACATCCAGCTCTAATGAAGGTCTCAGCAGTGTTAAGAGTTCCATCAGAGTTTGTATCATCCAGAGAACAGGGAGCACGCTTCCTGATAGAAAACCCAGCATCGCCTTTGCAATAGTCTTGCCAAAGAATCAGACTTGGATTTGAACAGATCTGAATCTGTCAACACAGACCTGAAAAGCACAGGAAACCACAAGCAGGGCACAATCAGCAAAACCCAGACTGTCACTTCGGTAATGACAGTGACAAATGCAAAGGGGCAAAACGGAAGAGAAAATCTACAGAAACATAAACAATAGGTTAGCCAGCAACAGTATAGAAAACCTTCCCAATTCAATCAAGTAAGTCTGAAGAAAAGCAATGGCACTTGGGGAAATGTGGACGCCGGTCAGATTCGTGACGCCAGAATGAGTCACTGCTTTTGTTTCTTTTTGCCTGGTAGACGCTGCAGTCTTGTTTAAAGACAGAGTCCTTGTCTTTAAAGAGATAGCACTTGCAGGGGGAATGGATGGGTGCCTGGTGTTTGCCGAGCAGTTCATCCAGAGGGGATGGGGCAGCCGTGTGCAGAGTCCAGCGCTGACGGGCCCTGGGTTCGGGTCACTGATGGAGCGTGGGCTGTGTGTGGGTGTTCTTTCTGTTTGTCTTCTTCTGCTTATGTGGACAGTTTTCATAAGAAAAAGGCTGAATAGAAAGAATCAGGTAGAAGCTTTCAAGCACTCTCTTGTACTCAAGGATGAAAGGGAACCTCAGGCAAAGGAACATGCTTTATCCTAGATGGACAGCCTAAGATCAGGAAACAGAGGAGCGGCACCTGCCTGGAATTCCAGCACCCTGGAGGTGGAGGCGGGAAGATCGGAAAGGTCATCCCCAGCCGCCTAGAGAGCCTGAGGTCAGCTCGAGCTACAAGAGACTGCTCTGAAAAACTAAAAGCAAGCAGAGACGAGGAGAAGAAGAAAACGTAAATCCAAATAGACACTGACTATATAAAGTGTCTACCCCCTCAGTGCTACCCACTCTGAACTCTTCAGATTGTCGCACAAAGAAGCTGATGCCATGTAACTGGGAAACTGACAAAATGGAGTTTAAATAGCTTGGGGCCTTGTGTGGCCTAGCGCAGAATTAGGGATGGAAATTGCACTAGGTTCCGGCAAGTTTGGGATTCATCACACAGCTTCCAGGTGACAATGTAAAGAACACACAAAGTACATATAGATGCATCTAGTGTTAAGGATGGGGAAGGAAAATGGAAGGTGTGACTGGAGATGCGAGCCGGCAGTTAGGAGCACGGGCTCTCTCTTGCAGAGGACCCATCCCGGTTCCTGGCACCCACAGGACGGCTCACAATTGTCTCTGCCTCTCCAGCTCCTGGGAATCTCCGGTTTCTGTGTGCACCAGACACACATGTGGCATACATACATACATACATTCATACACACATACATGCATATACATGCATACATACACATAAAATAGTCTCCTATTAGTCTCCTGCTATCAAAGGCAATAAATAAATAAATAAGCATTTAATGGTTAGACTAAGCAGAAAATGCAACATAAGGATTTGGACCCAACTATATGGGTAAATTAAATCAAAATTGATAGAGTAATTAATTAAACAGGAAATAAAGTCAAACTACATGGCAAGTATCAATCTACACTCTTTATACGAGATGAATCTGAAACAGTAACTCTCAGTCTTCCTAAAGCTGTGGCCTTTCAATACAGTTTCTCATGTTGTTTCAACCCCTGACCATAAAATTACTTCATAGCTGTAATTCTGCTACTGTTATGAATCATTACATATATACCTCTGTTTTCCAATGGTCTTAGGCCACCTCTGTGGAAGGGCTGTTCAACTCCCAACGAGTCACAACCCACAGGTTTAAAACTGCTGGTCTAAAATGGAAAGTCACTTTGAAAGATTGAAAAGCTTAGTAAAATAACAGGGCAATGATATTAATATTAAACAAAGCCGATTCAAGACAGTAATATGGGTAGAAATAAGAGAGACATGGGAAAATGTGCATTCGGCAGATGGGTATGTTCCATAGACCGTGTACGAGACAACTTGTGGGAGACAATCCTTTTCTCCTACAATGTGGGTCCCAGGAATTGAACTCATGTCACCAAGACAGGTCTGGCAGTAAGTGCTCTTAACCGACTAAGCCATCTCACCAGCTCCCCAAGTGTACTAAACCTTTTGATTGCCTGGGGTCTGGGTGTGGCTGGGAGGAGAGAGGCAGTACTCAGCCCAGCGATAGGCCTGGTGGCTGCCACTCGGGATGGTTTCTTTGCTAGAGAGCTGCGATCTGGGTCTGCTCTCCCAGTTATTGAATACAGGGTAAGCCACACCTTGGCTCTCTGGCTTCTCCCCTGTCGCATTTCATCCTAAGGTTTGTTGTTGTCGTCTCAGTGAGTGAGTGGTGAGTGTGTAATCTGGACAGCTGACATCAGAACATGTATTAGTCTATGTCGCTGCTATCTCCGACCAGCAGAAAAGAGCGACCACACAGCGTTCTTCTCAATGCGGTTTTTAACCAGCAACCTCGAAACCTACATGCAGGAAAAAAGCTCCCCACTCCCCTTCTCCAGTCCTTTTATATCATCTCTAAGTCCGCCCCATCAGTCCACATCACCAGTCTTCTCTGATTGGTCCACATAGATGGTCTGATCACACGTCATTGGCTACACTTGCGCAGTGCCCAAAAGAGGTGTGGCCTACTCAGGAGCAGGAAGAAGTCAGGTGCTTAGTCATCCGACTTGGCAGGCCTCCAGGTGCCGTCTTGAGGCTACTGCCACACCCGCTCTCCACATCTCCCCCTTCTTTATTTACTGGCAGAGAGAATGCCTGTCTTAGGTTGCCCCCTGAAGTGACGCCCCTTACCTGTCTTTGGAAGAGCAAACAGCAATGGTTTGTCCCCTGTCTTAGGTTGGTGACGTATTCAGGGAGTCTTACCCGTCATTGACTACTTCTCTAGCATGCCAAGCCACACTTGAGGAGACTGACCAGTCTCCACGGCCACAAAAGCCTGGATCATTAGGGCTTGTATTCTGTGCTGCTGAAACCGCATGCGGCACATGCACCAAAAGCCAAGACGCTACACAAGACCAAGCATAAAGCAAGTCCAGCTAGTCGAGCCCATTCCTTCAATCTGGATGCAGCAATAGTGTTCCATTCCGCCAATCCTCCAGCGAGGGACAAATCCACTTGGGTAGAGTTGATGTGGACGATGGACTGTCTCAACTCTCACACCAAACCATCAAAACATTGAGAGCAATTTCCTGTCAAATACTGGGAGATATTATGGGACAATTGCACTGCATGGCTATAATTAACAAAAGGTATGGAGGTAACACACAGCCCAATGATGGGTGGAATCATTCCAACACGTGCTATAACAACAATCTTCACTACTACAATTTAAATGCTTTGCATCAGCACTACCATTATAAATGATAAATACAAAAGGAGGCCATAAACAAACAGGCATAGGCCTAAAAGTTACATTTTGACCCAGAGCAAAAACAGAAACAGATTTTTCATATCCTGCACCAAGGCAATCTTTCCATCAGAATGAGTAAGGGGCAAAGGTTTAGGGAACACCGATAAAAGGCGCCAATGAAGGTCTTCAGTCTTTATCAGTGGGGTTATCAGGAACTTCAGGAACAGTGCTTTCCAGTCCATGTCTTCTTTGTACAATTCTTGTCAATCTCTCAGGAACCCACAGTGGCTGCCGTTGATCCTGGGGAAACACACAAACAGACCCTCTCGCCCATACCAACACTGGGTCAGGACCGTTCCATTCTCCTGTTAAAACATCTTTCCACATAACGGTCCCTTTGGGAGACATTTCCGGATTGACATGGCGATCAGCGGCAACCTTGCCATATGCATCTTCCGTTAAAAAATTTAAAGTAAAAAGAGCAATAGCTAATCTCTCCCTAGGGCTAGACCCATGGGCAATTCCCCCTTTTTGTTTAATTAAACATTCTTTTAAGGTACGATGAGCGCGTTCCACAATCCCTTGGCCCTGTGGATTATATGGGAGACCATGGGTCAACTGTACACCCATCATTTTGCAAAAAGAAATAAAGGAAGTAGAAGTATAGGCCGGTCCATTGTCTGTCTTCAACTCAGTTGGTTGACCCCAAGCTCCCCAGGCTTCATAACAATGAGCTATAACATGCCGGGCCTTTTCTCCTGAATGTAGGGAAGCAGGGGGGAACTGAACAGTAACAGGCTCAGCTCCAGCAACCGAATATGCTCCCATTCCCATTTTGGAACCATCAGTAAAAATTATAGGTGCAGCTGCCAATGGAACCTTAGATGTAATCCATAGCCTCGTGTATCGCTATTCACACATTAACTGAGCAACCTGCCGAAGGGTATCAACTTGCTCCTGCACCAAATCAATTCTTTGATTAAGGATCATTATGCCACCTTTTAGGTGGGCATTAACATTGGCCTGCACATAGCCACATTAGAGCTCAATGCAACAGCAGCAGTAGTAGCCCCAATGGCAGAAAGGGTATATCTAACCAGGGATGAGGAAGAAGGACCCTCCACTGACCAAGGGATGCTCAGTGGCATTCCAACAAAGAGCATAAAAACAAACGTGAGGATCACAATTAAGTGGGGTCCCATTCTGTGGAATTACAGAATCATTAAACACCACAAATACAATGGTGGCGCCACAACACACACAAGAGTAGGGGCAAACGACACATTCTTCCCTGAAACTTGTAATTTACTATTCCATTCAAAAGATGCATTTCCTATACTACCCCCTTGCAACATAGCTAAAGGGGAAATATCTGTGCAGCTTCCATTTACCCCACATAACAACCAAATATCAAAGGGATTAGTGGAAAACAGCTTGAGTGGGATTTTGGTATGTCCAATTATAACCTGGAAAGGTTGCATTATATAGGGTCCCTATATTGGGAGAAAAGGTAAAAAAATCCTTGCACAGCCCAGCGCACTCCCTGTGATTGACACCCGGTCCATAAGGGAAAGATCTGATCCCTCTGACTCTTGCAAAAGGGAGACCATTTTGGCTGAGGAGGTACAGTATAATTCCCTCTAGCAGGCACAACGGGCTATCTTCCGGTTATCCATGTAGCATTAGTGCTATTGGGAGAATGGCCAACAACTATTGGATCAAACCATGCAGCCGCCTGATTGTATAAGCTAATACAATCTCCCTGTTCTGTAGGGCAGTAGCCTACAACTGGACCCCATTGTATGAGGGTTGAATAATAAAAGGAACCTGAAATTTGAAGGTTCCCAGAAAAATTCTACTAGCTGTTTTTAGTAGTCATATCAACAAATTTTCAAACAGTTCAAAAGGAACCTGTTTGATATCAAATAAATTCCCATGAGATCTCCTTTTCAATCTTGGGTAGTTAAATTTTGCTTCTACCATTATATCCAGTAAAGCTTGTGAAAAGTGGCAACAGGCTTATACTGGTTACAGCTGTTTTTAACTTTTATCATTCTTGAAATAATCTTAATTACAAAGTATGAGTGAGTTAAGAATTGTAAGCCTTAGATCAGACTCCAATTCGGTCAACGGTACACTGGCAGTTGTTAACCATAATTCTTTCTCTTGCAATATTAGGGCATAACTACAACTTTGGAAAGCAAAACCCAATTTTCAAGTGCCATTACTTCACACCACAGAGTTTGTTTGCAAATTCTTATGTTTGAATGCATGACAATACAACTTATAATACCTCATTAAAGAGACATTGTTTTAAACCTCATCCCTTATAAGTCTAATATCTAGAATAATTACATAAAACATTATACCAATTTAGAAATATCTTTAAAGGCCTGTTTTTCCTGGGTTGGGTCATGCTACGTGTTATCGTTTAAGATAACTCCAACCCTGAGTTACCAGTTTTAAACTTTCTTTTTGTTACCAATGTAATAATTTTTAATCCTGCCCAATAACTTATAAGCCAAATACTCTATAGTCAAAACATGCAAAACATATTTATACCTTTAAGACCAATCAGAATCAAAAATGAAACAACTACATGAATCTTATAAATTTAAACCAAACAATTGTTTTCTAGCTGCAATTCAAGAGAAAAAGCACTTTGTACCCAAAAGGAGAAATAACCATCAGCCTACTTGTCCTAGAACTTGAGCAACTGCTGGCCCTTTTAAAAGCAGCTTTTCTCCAGCTGTGCTCGACTCCTAGATAATTGCAGAGCAGCTTAAATCAGCCTCTGCTGTGTAAACTGACACTGGATCAAGAGATGGACCTCCAGCAAATAAAGTTTTTACCATTTTTTTTTACATGAAACAGAACATCAGTCATTCAGACAACAAAACAAAAGACAGACACACGTAGACAAATTGGTGCACCAAAGTCAAACAATACAGAGAGGGAAGAACACTTATACCAGTACTAAAACTATCTCCATTGGGGTCCATAGAGGAAACAGGACGTCTCCATGTTTCCCCTTGTCCCCAGGAGAGTTTTGAAATCCATTTTCCTTTTCTCATTTTTCCACTATTCCTTTCTTCTTAACAAATCTTGTTCTAGGGCTTCTTGACCCTTTTCAACTGCTTTATAGCATCCCTTGAACCAAGGAGCAACTTGGTCCACCTCTATAAGGAAACATTCCAAGGTACTCCTTTTCAACTCTGATTTCTTTCTCTTTAACAGCTCCTTTAGAGCCACAAAAATTGGATACAAAGTAGAGTTACCCATACTTTTGCTTTTCCTTTCTAGCCTCTTTACCGAGGACTTTATAGCCTCTTACCTGAGGACTTTTATCGCTCCCAACAAATCCCCGAGGGCCTGGCAGGCCGTCTGAGCTGATGATGAATTCCCCATCGTGCTTGGTGCAATTTGTCCCAAAACCGGGAGCCTTATCGTCTCAAACCGAGAACCTTAATTGTCTCAAACCGAGAACCTTAATCGTCTCAAACCGAGAACCTTATTGTCTCAAACCGAGAACTTCATCGTCTCAAACCGAGAACCTTAATTGTCCCACTTACCTGGGAACTTACCGGCTAGCCACCCTGACCGCAATGAGTTCTGAACGTTCGACTCTCCCCGTACGGGCCACCACTTGTCGCTGCTATCTCCGACCAGCAGAAAAGAGCGACCACACAGCGTTCTTCTCAATGCGGTTTTTAACCAGCAACCTCGAAACCTACATGCAGGAAAAAAGCTCCCCACTCCCCTTCTCCAGTCCTTTTTTTTTTTTTTTTTTTTTTTTTTTTTTGGTTTTTCGGGACAGGGTTTCTCTGTGTAGTCCTGGCTGTCCTGGAACTCACTCTGTAGACCAGGCTGGCCTCGAACTCAGAAATCCACCTGCCCCTGCCTCCCAAGTGCTGGGATTACAGGCGTGCGCCACCACCGCCCGGCTTCTCCAGTCCTTTTATATCCTCTCTAAGTCCGCCCCATCAGTCCACATCACCAGTCTTCTCTGATTGGTCCACATAGATGGTCTGATCACACGTCATTGGCTACACTTGCGCAGTGCCCAAAAGAGGTGTGGCCTACTCAGGAGCAGGAAGAAGTCAGGTGCTTAGTCATCCGACTTGGCAGGCCTCCAGGTGCCGTCTTGAGGCTACTGCCACACCCGCTCTCCACAAGTCTAGGTTCTCTAGAGTCACAGAACGTATGGGCAGTCTCTATGTAGTTAGGGAATTTGTCCATGACTTACAGTCTTTAGTCCAACTCCCCAACAATGGTCAGCAGCTGTGGATGGAAGTCCAAGGATCTAGCAGTGGTTCAGTCCCATTAGGTGAGCAGGCAAGGAAGAGTCAGCCTTCCTTCTTCCAATGTCCTTATATATGTCTCCAGCAAAGGGTGTGGCCCAGATTAAAGGCTGTAGGTCTCCAGAAGAGGGTGTGGCCCAGATTAAAGATGTGTGTCTCTATGCCTTTAATCCCAGATGATCTTGAACTCAGAGATCTCCTTGTCTTAATCTTCTGGAACTCATAGCCACTATGCTTCAAGATCTCCATGCCAAGATCCAGGTCAGAAACTTATATCTCTGAGTCTCCAGATTAGGTGAGCCTTCCAATTCTAGACTGTAGTTCATTCCAGATATAATCAAGTTGACAACCAGCAGTAGCCACTACAGAGCACAAGCCCTCAATCAGGTTAGCTCTGTGTTTACAAATTCCCTAGCAATAGGTAAGTCACTTTACATATATTAAGTCCCTCAGTCCTCCCACTGACCCACCCTGTGAGGTGGATTCTATTTCTTGTTCCCATTTCAGGACGGGAAAGCCAAATCAAGAGCAAGTCGGGGAACTAGTTCAAGATCAGAGGACCAGAGAGGGACCAGGCAGGATCGGGGCCTGAGCCCCACTGCTCTGCAGGATGGCACTGCCTGGCACACACTTAGGGTATATGAGAGACAGACTTCAGGGCTGCACTCACAATTTATGATTCTGAATAAATATCTCCTATCAGTTTATAAAAAATGTCACACTGGTGAACAATCAGTCTGGAGGAGCAGAGGCAGTTCTGGGGGAAAATGGAGACATCTTTATTCAAGATACTAGTATTTAGTGAAGATGTAACAGTGTTCAGCACCGTGCTTTGTGGAGTAGTGGGAAGCAGATGGAGGACTGAGTGGAGAACCTAGAAACAGATGTGCACAAGTCTGGGAGGATTGGATGGACGGACAAGCATTGCAGATGGGGTGGGGGATGGGCAGTATTCTATGCTCTGCTGGGAAGAAGTGTCTAGCCAGATGAAAAAACACAAGCACAAGTTGCTACCTACCTATCATGTTTGGTTATATGTTCCAGATTTAAAATACTTGAGGGGCTGAGGAGCTGGCTTAGTGGTTAAAATATTCTACACAAGGATGAGAGCTGCTCTTTGGATCTCCAGAAATCCATGTAATTATTGGGTGATATGGTGATCTATCTGTCTGTAGTTCTAGCCGCAGAAGGTGGAGACAGGGATCCTCAGAGCAAGCTGGCTGGTCATATGGGTGAGATCTGGGTTTGACTGAGAGACCCTACCTCAATGAGTGTTTTACAAAAGTAAATGGGAAATGATTTCTGACATCCAGGTTGGGCCTCCACACACACAGCATACACATTCACACTCCCACACATGCAAAACCTGAGCACCATGCACACACATACACACACACACATAACTATACACATATGCATGTGAACACAATACACATGAAAATGGAAAAAGAAAAAAATTGCAGACAATAACTAGATATCTTTTTATCTTGACTTGTACATCACACTAGAATACAATCAAAGTCTCTCTATTTAAGAAAGATATCATATACCAGATAACAAGATCTATCACAGATGCAGAGAAACACTGGGAACTTATAAATCATGTCCAGAATAACTAAAACCATCTCTCAATCAGTAAGAGAAATGGGTAAGGGATCTGAATGGTTTACAGAAGGTCCTAGCGCAGGACATGCAAACAGCAGTTATATTTGTAAGGAGGCCCTCCAGCCTTCTGGAGACAGGCCTCAGACTCTGCATTTTATTGGTCTGCCTTGCTGATGATATGCTGAAGTGAATGAGTTCAGGAATACACTTATGATACTTTGTATCATTCCGTTTAGCAAAATTGACCAAGTCGAAAGAGACATGCTGATGGATGTGGAAATGGTCACATGGTGAGATCCAGGATTTCTACTACTGGGATCAATGGGGGTGGGGTAGGGGAGTGTGTGGGTGTATAAAATTCGAAGAAGGAGACTAATTGCACATGACAGAAGTAACAAAACAAAAAACCCAGAGCACAAGGGTAAAGTCAGGTCATCTCCTGCCTTCAGTGTATCTCTGTGGCATCCTTAGGTGACAGCATGTTGTGATAATTGTGTAACAGAAGCTAAACAGTCCTTAAAATGAATAAAGCCACTGTGCAGGCCAAAGTGGTCCAGGCTTGAACTGTATTTTGGGTGTTAAAGACAAACATCAAACAGAGGCTCAGTGAAATCCAGGTGCTGATGACCACAGAACAGTCTGCTTATGAATACACGGGCTTGACTGTTTGCATTATGTGAGTGTGTCTGGGAAGAAGATGCATGGGATTAAAAGACAATTTTCAACTGTATTTCTGTAACATAAGAGGAATGGCGCAGTTAATAACGTGCTTGCCTTGTAGGCACGAGGAGCTGATTCCACCCCCAGCACCCATGTTGAAAAGCTACGCATGGGGGCATCTTGTGCTTGTAATCCTAGGACCAAGGAGACAGAGATTTGCAGGTCCCTGGAGTCAATGGCCAGTCAGCCTAGACTGCTAGGGTAGCTCCAGACAGGTGAGAGACCTTGTCTCGAAATCCCAGGTTGAATAGTGTCTGAGGATCTATACTAGGTTGGACCTCTGGCCTGCACACACACATGCATACATGCACACATGTGCACGTGCACCTGCAGCACTTGTGCACCATACAAACATGCACACAGACACACACACACACAGACACACACACACACACACACACACACACACACACACGAAAGAAGAGGACTGAAACAAATCTGATGAAATGTTAAATTCTCATAATCCAGGTGGTGGGGACAGAGGTAACTGGTTTCTGAGTTTGAATGGATTCGGGATTAAGAGCAAGAAACAACGTTTAAGGTGGAAGAAGTATCCACTATCTTCTAGCTTGGAGGTACTGTGTGGTGTCTTATCCAACTCTGGCCGTCAATCTTGGGACTCTACCAGGGTCACCTCTGGTAATGCCTTAGCATGTCCTGGTTGCCCGGAAGTCACTTAGATCCATTCCAGGAAGAGAAATGTGCTCCCTGAAGAGGGCCGCCCGCAGCCAGTGTCGGCTGTCAGGGAGAGGCCTTGATGTCAATCTGCCTGGGCTGAAGGCGGTGGGTGGTGTTTGGAAGGCCCCTGTTTATTCCTGACTTGTCTCAGCAGTCTTCTGCAAAAGACAGAGGCTGCCAACCTGGAGGCCGTTCTGACCCATCCCGACCTAAGCCAGGCATTACGAGCAAATCTGTGTTCCCATGAGAGTCTGATGCACTTTGGAGGTGACCGGAGGACAGCCGCAGATAGACTGATTGCCTGTGCCAGAGATGATCTCAAGCTGGAAGGACATCTGCACATCGGTGACATGCCTGATTGTCACCCAGTAGCATGCAGCCCATTCACATCCCTGGGAAGCCATCTCCACCATCCATGTCAGACATTTCCCATCTTGTAAAGCTGAAACTCTACCATGAAGCACTGCCTCCCACTGCACCACGCACCAGCTCCTAGGACCATGACTGTCATTCTGTTTGTCCCCGTGAGTTTGACTACACTGGAACTGTTAGAGAGGAATCCTTCCTTACATGGCTTCTTTCACTTAGCATGATGTCTTGAACATTTGTCCACCTTGTTGTAGAGAAAATGTCTTGTATATTGTATGGATCCACCAACTGTCAATTAAAAAGACCTATGGCCTATAGGAATAGAATAGAAGATGGAGTATCAGGAGGCAGAATGATTCTGGGATAGAGCCAGGCATGAGAGATCCGCCCGCAGGGGAAGATGTGACAAGACCGACACATGATACTTGAGCACAGGCCACCTGGCAGAATGCAGATTAGAGTAAATGGGTTATAATAAGTTATGATCTGGTCAGGGAAGAACCTAGCTATATTTGCAAATGTATTTTGAGTCTAAGACTTACTTTTGGGAGCCTGGGACTGGGAGGAAGAACCAGGACCAACTTCTACATTTTGTAGAACATCTCAGAATTTCTTTTTTATGACTGAGTACTGTCTCATTGAATGGAGATACCATAATTTGTCTGTCTAGTCATCATTTGTAGGTAGACATTTGCATTGCCTTTATCAGCTGTTGAGTGTGTCAGATCAAGGTGGGTCCCCTGATAGTCTGTGGCATTTCTTTTCTTTTTCTTTTTTTAATTTTTAAAAATTTATTGTAAAGCCGGGCGTGGTGGCGCACGCCTGTAATCCCAGCACTTGGGAGGCAGAGGCAGGCGGATTTCTGAGTTCGAGGCCAGCCTGGTCTACAGAGTGAGTTCCAGGACAGCCAGGACTACACAGAGAAACCCTGTCTCAAAAAAAATTTATTGTAAAGGGAAGTAAAAACACTTTATGATAAAATTAAAGATTTACATGGAAAATATTTCAGATAAACACATTACAATTGACAATTTTCATGGAAAATTAAGGAGTAAAGTGGTAGACATGTAAAACATTGCTAAATTAATTGAAATATGAGATAGAAACATTTTATGATAGAATTGAAGATTTAGGTGGAAAATATTTCTGATCAAATTGTAGAAAAATGTAGAAAACATGTTAGAATTGAAGATTATCATGGAAAATTTTATATAGCTATAATAATGGTAGGTATAAAAGTATTCCTAATTTGATTAAAAGTGGAATTATAAACATTTTCTGATAAACTTGAAGATTAACATGGAAAATATTTCTGATAAAATTGTAGAAATATATAGAAAACCATGTTAAAATTAAAGATTATCATGGAAATTATATAGATAAAATGATAGGCATAAAGATAATTCTAAGTTGATTGAAGGTGGAATTAGAAACATTTTCAGATAACACTGAAGATTTACATGAGACATATTTCGTTAGTCTATGTCTTTGTATTGGGGAGTTGAGTCCATTGTTGTTAGGAGGCGTTGTCTGTGGTCATCCTGATGTACCTCAGAAGCCACTCGTGTCACATCTGAAAGCTGTCATCTTTGGACCAACATGGGACCATGTCTGTATCTGCATTGCACACTCAAGCTCTAGCTCTGCAAGGGCAGCCATCTTGGAAGGCTTAGCAGGAGTGAGAGACCAGGGTCTGTTATGGTCATGGGAAGTGAGCTAACCAGCAGCCACAGCAACTTGGCGTACACGATGGAACTCTGTTCCTGGCACATAAAGTCAAAACCACATCCAGCATGCCTCTCCCCTTCAGACAGTGATCTGGAGTTCCACTTCCATCCTGAAGTACTACCACATTCCAACTGGGGTGCTTGGTTCTTCCAGGCCAAGGGCAGGCCTACCATCTACGGGGGCTTCCTGCAGCCAGGCCTGGGAACGGTTCATTTAATTTATGCCTATCCTCATTGGTTGGCGGACATCACATAGTGTTGCGAGTCATCAGGAGCTAGAGTCTCTCAATCTCTCTCTCTCTCTCTCTCTCTCTCTCTCTCTCTCTCTCTCTGTGTGTGTGTGTGTGTGTGTGTGTGTGTGTGTGTGTAGAGATTGGTTGCCAGTCTGATGGTGCTAAAAGGTGACATGAGCTTTAAGAGGTGTGTAGACTAGTGGGAAAGTGCCAAGGCATTAAGGTAGCTCTGAGTTTATTCTCTTCTAGTACAAGGGTTAGAAAGAAAAGCCTGGCCCTTCTCCCTGTTCGGCTTCTCTGTCCCACCATTGTGATGCTCTCCCCTGGGATCCTCACCAGTGGAGCAGAAACCAACATCTTTCTTTCAGATCTGCAGAACTGTAAGCTGAGTAGATTGCTTTTCTTTCACAGTCATCCAGCCTCAGGTATTTCATTATAGTGACAGAAGACAGACTAATGTACATGGCCATCCCAGAGGACAGGGAAGGTGGGGCAAGAAGGCTGGGATGTACCTAGGAAGTGTGTCCTGATGACCAGGTTGTGATGCTTCTGTAAAATTTGAGTATCTTACATGAGGACCTATTGTTTGTTTGGGGGCTCAAGAATCAGTAGTCCTTATTCTGGGTCCTTCTGAAGCCGGAAGCCATAGGACGCCAGGGCTTTGAGTTGAAATAGCTCATCCACCACCATGATAAGGCATGTGTCTCTTGTGATTCAGTCTCTTGGACATTTTCATCAGGATGCAAGTCTATATCCTGACTCCAGAAGGAAAGCCAGACCCTGGGTTTGGACCTCCCAAACGTGCTACTTCCCATGTGGAAGGCAGGAAAATGGTCTCGGACACCCTGGTGCTTGCCACCCTGTGTCCTATTTCCCCTTTGGGGTAGCCAGGCCCATTGTGCACCGAGTTAGACTGGATGGAGAGAAACTTAGCCAGGAGCATGTGAGTGAAGAACAGAATCTTGGTCAGCAATGAGTACACAGCTGATGCCCCGCCCCGCCGTCCCCCCAAACAGCTTCAGGGAACTGGTTCAGTTTATTGGCTGGGATGGGTAAGGGGGTATTTATGTCCCTAGAGTGGTGGCTATGGTCTCTGGGGCAAGGTTTGTGTGGCCGTGTTCCTTTGGCCAGGGGAGGGGTGTTGGAAGATACTTTATCTGCAACCTCAGGGACTGTGGGGTAGGGATGGGGGAGCCTTATAAGGTCAAATAAGGAGTGAAACCTGATAATTGTGAGAGTAATAAATTCTTCCTAGGGTTGATGGTAGGAGAGCCAATTTTTATGGCGCAGGTTGGGAGTGGGGGCAATAGCTAGCTTCTGTTGTCCTCATTCTCATTTGAGATATTGAGGTTGGAGCTCCCTCAACTCTTCCTCCATAACCCTGGGCCATGACAGTCCCACAGGCGAATCTGTGAGTGAATGTCATATTATAATAAGGAGAATGAAAGCTGCCGGTGGAATTAAGGTTACTAGCCTTAAATGAGATCATTTGGAATGATCTAGATCGTCTTGGTGCTCCATGTAACTGCAGTGACCCTCATATGGAGATGAGCCAAGGGTTCGGATCAAAGAGTCCAAACAGCAATTAAGATGTCACCTGCCTTGCAGGCTCTAAGATGGCAGAAGAGATCCTGTGTTGAGACAGAGGCAGCCTCTGAGTCAAAAGACCTCAAGAACCAGTTTTCTCCTGGTGCTTCCAGAAGGGATGGCAAGACAGCCATCCAGTGCCTTTAGTGCAAGGAGGACACACACTCTGGGCCCTGAAATAGGAAATCTGTGGTGTTTTGTCACAACAGACAGATGAAGCCAAGGCTTAGAGCTACCTGGAATCCCACTGGGGTTTTTGAATCCCCCTTTCTCTGAGGATTCAGAGCCCCCCACCCACTTGAACTCACCCTCACTCCAACCAGCTGAGTGACCTCGGGCAAGCACTTCATCTCCCTAAGCCACATCTGCAAGACTGTGCTGTGATGACCAGGGGGACATGGGGACTTGGTGGCAGCATACTTCTATTACATGCAAACTGTACTCCACAATAGCAGGTATCTAACAGTGGACATGACAGCTCCAGTCCAAGCTGGTCAAGGAAGATCCTCCGATCACCGGCTCATCTAGAAGGAATCCTGGCCCCAGCACCCACACTGTGGCTCCAGTTCCGGGGGATGCAATGGTGTATCCTGGCCTCCAAGAGCACCAAACATGCAAGCAACACACAATCACATATGCAGAACAGCCATGCACATAAAAACAACAAAAAGCCTTGAAAAATAAGTTCAGTAAGAAGGCAACCAATTTTTAAAATGTAGCCCAAGCTGGCCTCAACATACAATCCCATGTAGACAAGGATGGCTTTGACCCTCTGATCTTTCTAGTGTAACACCATGCCCAGTTTATGTGGTACTGGGGATGGAAGCCAGGGATTTGTTCGTGCTAGGCAAATAGCCTATACCCACTGTGTCACATCCTAGCCCCGAGTAGAGAGAAAGCTTAATAATGCACCACAAGTCCATACAAGTTGCTGTGTGCATCAATACAGGCTCTCCTGAGATGCTGGCAAGATGCAGGTCAGGGGATCAGAAACACCCTCTCTGATCTCCTCACACCCGAGATCCCTTCTGCCCTCGCCTCCCAGGGGATCCTGTCTCCCAAGAATGGAGGCCCCTATCTCTACTGGCTGTCTCCTTGAGGTGGGGAGGCTTGCTTATTTCTCCTCCCTGAGACCATACTCCCTGGGGTTGAGCTGGGCTTTAAGAAATGCCCCATTGACTGGCATGTGGAAATTCTGGATGGAGATGGTGGAGTGTTTTATCAGCAAAAAGTAGGTGGTGTTTTACCAATACAAGGGAAGGCTGCTCTCCTCCCAGGTGCATCTTCTTCTGTGTATCCTGTGTGCCCTTGCGTCAGCTGCTCTGGTAAGGCGTTTCAGGGCTCTTGTTATTTGACCCAACTCTTAGACGGTGACTGCTGGGCTCGGAGTGCTGCCATGTGATACTGAGCATTTTTGCTTCCATTGGGGCGAAGGTCCAAGGAGAGTCTCACGAACAGGTTCAGGGTGGTTTGTGTCTGGTCAAAGTAAAACTTCTCATGGTGTCTACCTCACCAACCTGACTGAGGGCAAACGTCATCCACACAGGAGCTGGGGCTGAGGTGCCTGGTGTTTGTGGAGGCCATGGCTCTTACTCCAAACAAAAAAGAAAAAGCTAGTCACTCAGAAAGACCGACCTATCTACAGACCGACCCTCTGAGCTATTACATTGATGTAAAGTGGATGCTTTCCAGACTATTCTCAATCTTGTCCCTAAAAGGAAAACTGTGATTACTTGAGATAACTTCCCAGATACTATCTCTTTCAATTCCAAGGGCTTTGTTTCTAAACACAAGTGAGATATCTGGTTATTATGGAAAATATTGAGACTGATAAAAATATGTTTTATTGTAGCCCGGCGTGCAGCTTGATCAGGTGTTCATAAGGCTGAGGCAGGAGCATTGCTTGAGCCTAGGAGTCTGAGACCAACGTACTCTAAAAGGAAGGAAGGAAGGAGGGAAGGAAGGAAGGAAGGAAGGAAGGAAGACTCCTTCCTGTATTTTAGTTCTTCCAGGTTTTTGCCTTGACATAAATAATTTTAAATAATCAGTTTACAATACACATGCTATATATCTTCACTGTCAAGTCTTTTGTTGGTCTAGACCCCACCTTGGTGTCTAGAACTGCACATATATAGTATGATAAGCGATAGAACAATATAAATACATGTTTTATATATAATTTTAATTTATTTTATATGTATGAGTGTTTTGCCCACATGTATGTCTAAATGCTACTGCATGCTTGGTACCCATGGATCTCTCCTGGGACTGCAGCTATAGCTGCTTGTGAGCCACCATGTGGGTGCTAGGAACCAAACCCAGGCCCTCTGGAAGGGCAGCCAGCTCTCTTAACTGCTGAGCCAGCTCTTCGGTCCATTATACATATATTAGCTAGATGTCAGTGTTTGCTGCATCCTTACTTTTAGAGGGTATTGTCAACTACTGAAAGCATTCCCCACAATCCGGGTGGTGGTGGTGCACGCCTTTAATCCAAGCACTCGGGGTGCAGAGACAGGTGGATCTCTGAGTTTGAGGCCAGCCTGGTCTAGAGAGCCGCTCCCAGGACAATCAGGGCTACACAGAGAAACCCTGTCTTAAAACCAAACCAAAACCATTTCCCACAGAGAGATAAATGCTGCAAGTTCCCATTTGCACATGGAAGCTAAAAGGTTGACCTCATAGAAATAGAGAAAACCACGGCCAGCACTGCCTGGAAGAATGTGGGAAGGAAAGTGTGGTTGAAGGTACGTGCGTGGGCTGGGGGGCGGCTCAGTGGGTAAAGGGCTTGCTGTGCAAGAATGAGGGGCAAAGTTCAAATTCCAAGAACCTACATCATCAGTGTGTAACTCAGCGCTCGTAAGAGGAGATGGGAGAAGAGATAGGAAGCTCCTGGCCAGAGGAAAAAACAACCAAGAGACCCCGCCTTAAAACAAGGGGGGCGGGGACTAATTCCAGAAGCGCTCATCTGACCTCCACATACACGTCCTAACATTTTTATATCCGCAAGCTCCCCACACACACATTATGCAAATAGACACCAAAAGATTAAGAAAAAAAAAGGCTGGGGTAAAGCTGGACTTCAGGGACAATGGGGCGTTCTATGGCTTGTATGGGAATCTGGTTGGTAATAAGTCGTTGGCTATTTCGCATGAGCTCATACAGAAGGTAGGCTACGGCTCCCATGCAAGGATTCGATCAGTTCTCAGGAGACATTTATTCAGTCCAGTTACCCTTGTCAGTCACTGCACGTTGCTTATAGGTACTAAAATGTTGCACGGTGACTGCCCAATTTAAAAGGAGCATGCATGTTTAAACCTTTGAGTGTCTCTATCAGACACGTTGTTCTTCGAGAATCACCTGTTTGCATCCTTTCCTGAACTTCCTCAAAGTAGCTTTGTCTTGTCTTTGATAATTTATGAGTTCACTGTTTATTAGGGATAATTACCCTTTGCTTGGTGTCCCTCCCCACCCCCAACCCCTCCCCCACCCGTCATCCCTAACGTATTTGCCACTTGACTCTGTTTTCTATTAGCTGTAGCTAGTCAGAGTGAGTTGAGCTCAAGTACCAGGTCCTATAAAAATTTGGTCTGGATCATCTCATCCAGTCATTGCAACAAACTTTGAGGGAAGTGTATTATTATGGCTTACATTTAACAGATGAGGGACTTGAGGCTCAAATGTTTATGTCACCTTGCCTGTAGAAGCTGGCACTAGGATTCCATGAGACCAGGTCTCAGTGTCTCAACCAATGAACACTTCCCATGGTTTAGATGTTCCAGTCATCATCCAAGCCAGAATCTGAGGGCAACCTTTTTTTTTTTTTTTTTTTTTGAATGTGATATCAGAGGGCAGCGTGTATGTGGAAAATGGAGACAGGAAAGGAGCCAACTTTACATTGATGAACAGGTCACCAGTGTGTCCGTGCCCCCCCCCCCCCGCACACCCCCCTCCCACCCCCCTCCCCCCACCCCCGTAGTTCTACTTGAAGGCAAGAAGCAGGGCGATTTGGAGAATGGTGCATGGCCACTGATAGGGACGAGCTCTGAGACCACACGATCTCAAAGGGCTTCTGATGTGGACCCAGGCACTGGCAAATGGCCTCCTGATGGCTAGGGGAGAGACTAAGGCAGAGACCCTCAGCCCTAGTGCAAAAAGCTGCACGTGATGGGCAGGACCTGCGACCATGGCCACGCTCTTCATGGCGCCTTCAGTCGGGGCTTACATGTAGGAGGAAAGCTCCTTTCTCCCAGAGCACCGCTGTCCCGGCTCCTCCCCAGTGTGGGCTTGAGGTGGGGAGGAGGCTGGCTCTTTGCTTTCTGGAAAGCATGCCAGGGAGGGTCCAGGAGGCTTGCCCGGGCTAGGCTCCAGAGCCCCTTGCTCACTGCCCCCTTGGGCATCTTGTCTTGGTAGGCTGCCCAGGCTGGAATGGACTGGCTGTGGTGCGTGTCTTAAGATGGGTTTTGGACAAGGTTGTGAAGGGGGTAGACTGCCATTCCTGTGCCCAGAAGCTTCCTCCCCTCCTTTCCCTGTCCTGCATACCCCCATCTTTTCCATTTCTGCCTCCATCTAGAACATTCTTTCTGCCAAGAAGCTGAGCATGGACAGAATCTCCACTGGAGGGTTTTTGGTGGCTTGTGGCTAAACTCCATCTGCTGAGGTAGCAGGGACGAAGCTTCACACGCGTGTCATGCCTGGCTTCCCTCAGAGACCCTCCTTCTAACTCACTAATTCACACCTAGCCTAACTGCACCCTGGGAGCTGCAGAGTCTGACAGGGCCCCAGCCGGTCTGTCCTTCCTCTTTCCCTCTCAGAGGGAACTTGTCAGAGTAACCAACCCCCAACCTTCTACCCTGGCTCTCTGGACAGTGTTTCTGGTTTCAATTTTTTTTTTATAAATATCATGTATGACCACTGTGCTTTCTTCACTGGTGTGTGTGTGTGTGTGTGTGTGTGTGTGTGTGTGTGTGTGTGTGATTCTGGCCATCTGCTGGGCACTTTGGAGGGTCCCTATCACAGACCTATGCCTGGCCTACAGACCCCCGTAACCTGAGCCTGGGAGTCTGGGGTTTAGGGCTCTGGATTTACTGGGACCATAGGATGGGTAGAGGATGCAAGACATATTTACAGAGGAGGGGCTGGGCAGGTAGTCAATTGATACTTGCTATCAATTAGAATAGATAGTAAAATAATTGCTTAGCGTGCGTCAAACCCTGAGCTTAATCCTCAGCATAGCTTGGTGGCTCACATCTATACTCCTAGCCCTTGGGATATGGGAGGCGGAGACACGGGAATCATCCATCCTTGGCTTCATAGGGAGTTCAAGGTCAGCCTGAGGCAGAGAGGATTTCATTGCACCCATCTGGAATACTTCCTTGGCATAGAGATGCGGTTTTGACCTTCGTGGAGGTCCCGTACGGTCCGGGAGATAGGCAGTCCTGGAGAGTGGAGACACAAGATGCATTTGGGTGATGGCCAGTGCTGTGCGGACAGGGAGAAGGGTGATGGGCGCCAGGGAGCTGTGCTGAAGGGAGAGATGCAGGCAAGGCTCTCTAGGAGCCCGAGGGAGCGGAGAGAGCTGCCACGGGCAGAGACAGGACGGCCACTCGGACGGTGGGAAGGGAATCGCAGCATGCTACTGAACTGAGATCACAAGGACACGTTACTCCTTAAGGAACATTGAGCAGATGGAGGTGTCACGCCTGGGTCAGTCCCATTAACATCCTCACTCAGTGTATCATGGGGCACTGGGTAGGGGACAGGGAAGGAGTCACCAGGTCCTGGCTGGGATTCTCGTTCCTTACCCATCTTGGAACCTTCACTTTGTTTATGAAACTCTTAAGAAGGCGTGAAATTCCCAGTCCTGTTTTTGGCTGGCACTCAATAGGTGTAGTTCACATATGGCTAGTACTCTGCACTGCAGGCCAGGATGAGTTCTGGCATTGTCTTTAGGGTGCCTTGGGTTATAAGGAAGCATGGCTGTGTGTGGCCTTGCTATTGAAACCGCCCCTCCATCCCCCTGTCATGCTGTCTGCTTTATTCAGACTTGGTTCAACATATCTTTCAGTTGTTGTTACTGAAAACTCATGGCTTGCTGGTCTTAGGAGAGGAAACACAGTGGTAAGTCACAGACTCAGACCCCCTCTAGCTCCAAGCAGAAGGTTTATGGCCCCAGAGTTCTGTGTCCACTTGACAATGATCCCACGAGGCTTGGTCTCCTGGGATACTAGACCAGGAGGCTGCCGCTAGCTCTGAGTAAATTAGCAGTAACCTAGAGTTAGTAATATTCAAAAGGACATTGCTTGGCGGGTCTTGCGGAGATATTTACTTCAAAAGAAAGTCCTGGCTCCTTCACACTGCTCTTCCCGGTGGCCACATGCCTTCCATGGAAGGACAGAGTTACACAATAGGTTTTCCAAGCAGATTTAGATCCTGTTACAGCCTTGCCCAACCATGGAAAACTGTTCTAGGCATGGGGCCATGGGTCTGTGTAGAGAGAGCAGGTGGCATGTGTCAGCTGGGAAGTGACTGGATGCTACTCTGATGTGGTCTCCTGGCTCAATGTCACCAAGTCCTGTGGAGGCCCTGGGTAGCTGTGTTGTGACAGGAATACCAGAGATGACCCTCCCTCCCCCGTGTGTGTGTGTGTGTGTGTGTGTGTGTGTGTGTGTGTGCATTCATGCGTGTGGTTGTGGAGGTCAGAGGCCGACACTGAGTGATTCCTCAATCACTTTCCTCCTTGTTTTTGAGGCGAGGCCACTCGGTAAGATTCCCGTTCGTTCATTTATCTAGCTGGCCACCCACCTCCAGGGGTCCACCTGTCTCTGCCTCCCCAGTGCTGGGATCACAGGCAAGTACCGCCATGCCAGGCTTTTTTGGGGGGCTTTCAGGATCCAAACTCAGATCCTTGCTCAAGCCCAGCAAGCACTTTGCCAGGAACCATCTCTGCAGCCCTTTAACCTCGGTGTCTGTGCGTCCTCCCGGGGAGAGTTCAGAGCTGGGCTTCAGAGATGAGGGGGACTCTCAGTTTTTCTTTTGAAAGCTTCAAGGGATTGGCCACATTGCATGCAACTCCCCATCTACCAAATGTGGAAACTGAGTTTCTAGAGCTACCCAGGGAAGTGAGTACTTTTTCATTAGGGCAGTGGTTCTCAACCTGTGAGGCTCCACCCCTTACGAACAACCCTTATACTAGGGTCGAACATCAGGTATCCTGCATATCAGATATTTACATTACGATTCATAACAGTATCAACCTTACGGTTATGAAGTAGCCATGAAAATAATTTTTAGTGGTTGGGGGTCACCACAACATGAAGAACTGTATTAAAGGGTCATAGTGTTAGGTGTTAGGAAGGTTCAGAACTACTGCATTAGGACCTCTGGCAATTGTGAAGTAATAAGGGACAGAAAATTCCTGTAGCATGGAATATGCTTGAACCTGGAAGGCTCAAGATGTGAGGCTAAGCCTCTAGGGATTCCCATTCAAAGGTTGGGGAGGGCTGTGAGCTCAGGTTCACGCCTTACATGGCCTGGGTGCCCTGGCACTAGCCCTGCACTCTCCTTGGGCAAAGGTTACAATATCTATCAGTCACTATTGAGTCTCAGCTCCAGGCTGGCCCCTGTCCCTTTCCCAATTCACCTATCAGAACCTTACTCCCCATCATCCCCACACCCACCCTGAAAGATTGTGGGGTTAGGAGGCCTGGCCTTTAGGACCTGATTATGTTAGGGGTGGGGCTTATGAGCAGATCGGTGTCTTTACAGGATACTCAAGAGACCCTCATCCCTCCTTCCACATTCTGAGGTCTCCCGAGAAGACTCCCATCTATGTATGCCAGAAAGCAGGTCCTATCCAGCTGCTGGCTCCAGGATCTCAGGCTTGCAGCCTCCGGGACTGGGAGGAATCGCTTTTTGTTGTTTACGGCAGCGGCCTATGGTGTTTTGTTTAGCAGCCTGGATGGAGGAAGGCAGATTTCTTCTTCTTAGATGCTTTACTGTGGTCTATTTTAAATCAGGTGTCCTTGGGGAGCAGGAGCCGATTAGACTCTTGTGTGTCCTTGTGGAGCAGGTGACAGGAGGCCTGTGCTTCCACCTCCGCCCACCCCACCCCCCTGCTGCACCAGCACCAGCACCTCTCTGACACTTTTCTGCCTCCGGCTGCGCGTGCCACCCAGGGTGAACTGAAGCATCCTTGAAGTTAGCAGAGGCAAAATGCTCTTGCAAACAGAAGCCGGCTGAGAGAGTAAAGATCTAAGCCTGGGGCTGCATTTCCTGGCAAGCTGGGAAGCCTGAGCAGGAGGTAGGTAGGAAAGAGCAGTCCCAGGGTGGAGCCTCCCAGGGGACCAGCAGGCAGGCTCTGGAGCTGGCTGTGAACTTCACTCTGGTCCCGGCATCTGAGCTTACTGCTTGGAAATCAGTGTGGCGGTTCCTCAGAAAATTGGGCATGTCCCTTCCAGAGGACCCTGGCATACCACTCCTGGGCATATACCCAGAGGATTCCCCTGCATACAATAAAGACACATGCTCCACTATGTTTATAGCAGCCTTGTTTATAATAGCCAGAAATTGGAAGGAGCCCAAATATCCCTCAAAGGAGGAATGGATACAGAAAATGTGGTATATTTATACAATGGAATACTACTCAGCAATTAAAAATAATGAATTCATGCAATTTGTAGGTAAATGGTTAGACCTGGAAAATATCATCCTGAGTGAGCTAACCCAATCACAAAAGAATACACATGAAATGCAATCACTGATAAGTGGATATTAATGAGCCCAGAAGCCCTAAATACTCAAGGCACAATTAGCAAGTCAAATGATTCCCAAGAAGAAAGGAGAGGACCCTGGGCCTGGAAAGATTGGATCCAGTTTTGTAGAGAAACCGTGGGGGAAGGGGGAATGATTGGGGAATAGTTGGGGGGGGGAGAGGAACTATGGGACATAGGGAGGGGGGGAACTGGGAAAGGGGAAAGCCTTTGGAATGTAAACATAGAATATAGAAAATAAAAATTAAAAAAAAAATACGTACAAGCTCCCCGCAGGCCCAGCTGACCCAGCACTGAGTATTTTTGCTGAGAACAGAGCCAGGAGGCTAGACCGGCTGGGTACCTGCCCTCCAGCACACGAGTGTCGTAGGAAGGCCCACAGCCACCGGGAGAGGCGTACGTAATGTGATGGCTACCGTTGTTAACCGCCCACTTAGCCAGACCCTTGGGCAGCACAGGGCGGTCCAGCCTCGGCTTCACTTCACTTTCCTCAGTCTCGGGAAAGGCAGCCACTCAGCTATTAACACGGGACAACTGGAGTCCTTTTTCATCCCTCTCTTACTCTCACTGACTCCTCTGGTGAGCGGGTCGCCCTGACTAGCCCAAGCTCTCTTCAGATAGCCTGCCTTGAGTTACCATCAACACCCCCCAACCCAGCCTCCGTCTCTCATCCCGCCCACGTTCACCCTTTTACCCAGAGGAAAGTCTAATCTTAAGACACAGAAATCTCCATAGACTACCTTTGTGTGAGCTTGTGGCACTTCCAAGACATGATCTATGTTCCAATCAGAAGGAGACGGGTGCTGGCTGGCCTGACAGGTCTCTCTACCAGGCTCGGGCCACCCCGTGAGCCTCTCTTGGACGACAGTGTTGAACTCTTGCTCCCCTAGGGCCTTCGCACCCGCTGCTGTCTGGAAGAGCCCTCTCCTGAGCCTTCCTTGTCCTTTCTTATTTTCTTGGCTCAGCCTAAATGTCACCTGCTCAGACCCAGGGGCCACACCCATCCTCCTTTCTACCAGGTGCACCTTAGCCTGACTTGCCTTTGCCACGTAAGTAACTCAGCTGGTATCCCCTATGTCCTTTGTTTGCCTGTTGGCTGGGCCTCTCCCTCTCAAGGTTAGAAACCTGTCCAGGTCTGCAGTGGGGATCCGTCTCATGACGTGCGCGGCAAGCTTCTGTGGCTGGCTGGCCGGCCGTGTGTTTCCTCACCTTACTGTCCTAGAAGATGAGAAAATGAGAGCTCTCTAGGAAGACCCAGAGACAATACAACTCCAAAGATGTTCACGCATCAACTGTAGCCATGCCGCAGGTGGCAGAGCCTGGGACAATTGGTTTCCTATTCCTCAATGTCTGGAGGGATACGCCCAGCAGGCGTCCCCTTCCTTTATGAGCCCACCCAGGCACTGATTTCTATCCCTAAGGCCTGCGGCACTTTCTGAGAATCTGGGAGCAGATGGCGCTGGGCCGGGTGAAGGTGAGTTCAGCTAGCCTCCCATTCCTCAGCTTTGCTCTGGGCCTCTGTCTGTCCTTCTGTGAATTGGGAGTCAGGGCTGGATGAGACATGGTGTCTGGTTCCAGCTCTGATCCTGGCACTGGGGAAGGACTGCAGGTGCCCAGCCCTGAGACTGCACGCCGCTGATACCACTGCTGCCAGCGAAGGCCTATGAAAGGTTTCCCGCTGGCCTGCTGTCAGTTCCAGACGCAGCTGGTGTCTGGGAATGGAGGGAAGCAAGACAGGAAGTGGAATCTGGGTCACTGGGCCCTGTTCCCTGGCTGTATCTACCCCCCGCTGAGACTGAAAGGTCACTCAGGCCAGGATCAGGGACTGTTCTGATTCGTGGTGGGAGGAGCAAGCAGGGAAAAGCCCAGAGAACTAGCCAGTTTCCCCCCAAAACCAGCCTGAATCACCTCCCAGGGCATGGTGGGAACATGGCAGGAGCCCGGTGGGAGCAGGGTGGGAACATGGTGGGAACATGGTGGGAACACGGTGGGCTTGCTTTGGGCAAGTGAGGCTTTTCCTTACAGGCACTTTAAAACAATGCTTCTTCCTCCTACTGCTGCAGGGGACTTCTAGAATATGGAAATTTCTTTCAAAACTTGGGCTAGATCTGTAGCCCTTCCTCCATCTGTTCCCAGAACAGGAGAGATGGATGAGATGGATCCCCTGACGCTGTGGCCTCCCAGCAGGAGTTTCTATTTGGTGACGCCCTTTCTCATAAGGAGTTTGCCTTTTCACAAGGAAGTCTCCTCCCTTCTTTTAAGGACAGTAGTATGTAACGGTAATTTATACTAAAGTGTGAACAACTTTTGGCTTCTGGCTTGCCCTGAGCATCTGGCTATGACGTCTTAGAGCCTCTGGGTTACATTTTTATTCCTTATATAGTCCCAGGGACAGGCACTGACCTTGCCTTGTGTCAACATCAACAAAGATGGCAGCTACGGCAATAATTAATAATAGCAAGCAATTTTTTGTTATTGTTTTGGGTTTTTTGGTTGGTTTGTTGTGGTGGTGGCGGTAGTTTCTTTGAGACAGTATCTCTCTACATAGTCTTGGTCTCTCTACATATCCTGAAACTTGCTATATAGACTAGGCTGGCCTTGAACTCGCAGACATCCTCCTGCCTCTGCCTTCTGAATGCCCTGCTTGGCAAACAGTTTGTAGAGGGTTGTCTGCTGAGCTCCTGCATCTAACAAACCTCATTGAACCCTCATCCTGCAGGATTGAGCGTTGTTCTTATCCCCAGATGATAGAGGAGAAAATCAGGTCTCATGGAAGTCACACTGTGCCTTGTTCCACAATGCACAGGCTTCTACGGCAAGCCAAGTGGCCCCCACACTCCCTTGGAAACAGCAGACTCCAGGCAGCTTAGGTTCAGTGCTGAGGCCCTGTCTTCCAGGCTCCTCCCACTTCTCCTTTGTTCCCTTTGGATCAAGCACCAACTGGTCTCTGCAGCTCCTTGGATGTTTCCTTCTAGCCTGTGTCCACAACCCTGCTGCCCTTCCTAGCCTCCTGTGTGACCTGGAGCACTCCTGTGTGACCTGGAGCACTCCTGAGTGGCCTGAACCACTCATGAAGAAGCTGCTCAAGCCAAACACACAGAAGCAAAGTCACAGCCTCCTCCCCAAACTCCACCCTCCCTCCCAAAGCTCTCCCAGGTTGGCCTGGCTTTGAGGGCACCACCTCCGGTTGGGGACCTGCGGGGCTCTGGTCACCATTTCTTGCACTGTCCTATTCTGGCTGCTGGATGGAGAAGACAGGCTACCAAGACTGCATCTCATGTGCATCTGGGACTAGGTGGAGAGCATGAGCTCAGTTCCTGCCTCTCCCTGCTGGGATAGAGTGTTGGGCGCCCGAGTATCTATAGGGCGGGAGACTGCCAGGCTAGCCGGGAGGGAGGGCCTGCTCAGAAGGCGGTGGGTGGTGGGTGCCATTCTAGCGCGGATCTCCCGAGGGCCTATTAAGGAGAAGATGCTTGGCTATGAGGTGGCTTGGATCCTTCCCTGGCGGCTGGAAACGCTGAGGCCTGCTCCTTGCTCTTATGTGGCGGGTTTAATAAAAGAGACAATTCGTAGTTTAATAGAAGAGACAGTTCATAGTTTAATAGAAGAGACAGTTCATAGTTTAATAGAAGAGACAGTTCGTAGTTTCCATGCTTTATTATGAAGAGAGTAGAGAGAGAAAAGGAGACAGAGAAGAAAAGAGAAAAAGAGAAGATAGAAAGATGAGGGATGGCCATGATCACGTGGAAAGGGGAGAAAGAATGGAGAGGAGGAGCGGGGGGGGGGGGATAAGAGAAAAAGGCAAGAAAGCAGGAGGAGAGTACGAGGAGGGGCGAGAAGCCTCCTTTTATAGTAACTGAGGGGCGGGGCAGGGCGGGGCGGGACGGGGAAAGCCTGGCTGTAGTCAGGTGACCGTAGAGGTGGAGTCCAGCCAGAACACTAGGGGCCTGGGGCGTGGCCACACGTGACTGATGGCCACAGGATTATGGAGTTGAGTCGCCCGGGATGGCCTTGCCCAACCAAACTGTAGCCGGTCTCACACCACGGCCCCATGTCTTTCCGCTGCTTCTCTGTCCTTGGTCTCTTCTCCTGCCTCACCTTTCTCTTATCTCCTCTCATTCCCTTTGTTTCCTTCTCTGCCTCGGATCTGGGTCCCTGAGGGACATAAGGCCACCGCTCCCTTTCAGAAAGCCTCCAGATGGCTGGTACCCAGACCATCAGGATATCCTGGGGACACCAGCCTGTCCTGGTCACTGGTACTGTTCTGGGGTAAGCATCTTGGTAGGTATAGCCCCGGGGAACCTACCTTATACCTCATCCCAAGGTCCCAGCTGGAATCCAGGATAGCCAGTGGAAACAGAGTCACCATAATTGTAACAGCGTGAAGGAAGCCTGAGGCCATGGACTAATCACTGGGTTTGGAGTACAGAGGCAATTCCCATGTGGCTGGCCTAGCTCTGGTTTCAGGAACAGCAATCACCCTGTACATGATTGTTGAGTGACTGCACGAAGGACAGGACTGGTGTCTTAGCTAGCTATCTTTCTGTACATGCAACCTTGGACCTCAGGATCCTCTTGGGGAAAACGGTGAATGTTCTCCTGGTCACATCCCTTTAGGGCAGCTTGGAAGGTTAGTTAGGCGTCAGTGGGCCTGGGCGACGATGGACGGTATGCTTGGGTCATTATGGTGGGTGTCTGGCTGGGATCAGCTTTGGGGTGAACGATGGGTGTGTGGGGTCTGCAGGGTCTGTATCAGGACTCTGACACACACCAATGAGGTACCTCAGCGAGGCTGTCTGGGTTCAAGCCACTCTCCCTCCAAACTCTCTGCTGCTGCTGCTGTGGTGATCACAGACAGCTGTGACGAGACCATAGACGGCTCTCCATGACGAGTCACAGGCTCTGGTTCTTCCAGGGATCTGACCAACGGCATCAGATCAACAGTGGCAGGTAGCCATAAGGTGCTGTGGTGCTAACTCTGTCACCTCCCAGCTGTGTGGCTTTGGACACGTCTCTTGCCCTCGGTTACCTCGTCCTGCGATGACATCGCCTCTCATGGACGCCGGAGTGGAAGGGAAGAGGTGCTGAGTGGATGGCGGGCGGTCTATTCAGCTCTGCTCCACAGAGGTCGGGAGCCCCTCCACACGCAGGCTCCCCCGTCCCCTGCCTCTCTCTTCCAGCCCAGGCTTGGCCAGATGGTGGGAGCTGGGAAATGCAGCCCAGCCACACGCTGCTCTATTTTGAGAGGCCTCCTGTTTCCTCTCCGCGTGGGGCCATGTGGTGGCCATGGGTCTCTGACGACAGGACTCAGCAAGCCTGCCCTTGCCCTTCCCTTCCTTGTGCTCTGTACCCCATGACTCCCCACAGACTTGGCTCCCAGCCCAGATACTGCAGCCTTCCCCACCCCCACCCCCACCCCCCGCCCCCGGCCAGCTCAGCCCAGGTACTGCAGCCTCCCCCCTCCCCTGCCCCCAGCTCAGCCCAGGTGAGGCTCATGCACTCAGAGGAGGTGGGGTGAGGGACTGGTGACTTAGCTCAGTTTGCAGAAATGGCAGGCAGCACAGGCTTTTGTAGTCCTGGCTCAGCACCCTGTACTCCCAGGGGGCACAGCACCCCACCAACAGGCGGGAGTTAGCCATATGGAAACGAAGGAGGCAAGTTCCTGGGCAGGAGCCATCTGCAATCCAGGCACAAGTTTCAAAGCCACCTAGACTCCTGAAGTGAAACAAGACCACGCCGAGTACTGGCCTGGCCAGGAGGTCCGGGTCAAGCTGTCCCCTGGCTTACAGTCAGGCTTGTCTGGAATCTAGGCCAGAAGGAGCAATAGAAGCCCCAAGAGTTGTCTGTTCCCCGCGCAGAACCCCGATGGCTTCCCTGGCTGTCTGCCTCCCTTCCCTTTCTCTGCAAGAGCTCTGACCCCAGCATGCCTGCCTTGGAGTCCCACCTCTGGCTATGCTAGTCTATGGTCTTCCCTCTCTGTGCCTTAACTTACCCACCTGTAAAGGAGAGCTAAAGACCCTTCTCTTTTGCTCTCCAGTATGGCACCGCTGAATTACTGCAGGCGGGTGGAACTTCCTGTCTTAGTTTGGTCCTCTTCACCACCACCCCCCCACCCCCCCACCCCCGCCACCAGGTGACCTCAGAGTGAGTCATTTGGTTCTGGAGTCTGGGATGCCTGAGAGCGACAAACCAATCTGGTGTCTGGGTTTGCTCTCTGCCTCTAAAATGGTGCCTGGCTGCTGTGTCCTCTGAAAAGGATGAGCACTGTGTCCTTCCATGGCAGATGGACAGATGGACAAAGGGACCATGATGCGGTGGTAGTTGTCAGTGCCGCAAGCTGGAGTCCGAGTATTCAAAAGCATGAACTCTCGGGGCCACTGCCAACCTAAGCCACAGCGGAGGTCCTAGTCTCTGAATTTGATCGAGAAGGTCGAGGATGTGTCCCTTTGTCTTCTGAAGACCCTGTCTTCTGCATCTGATGACCAACCTCAGCTTACGCAGGCAAGAGTGTGACGGACGTCAGGACAGCCATACTCCACGGGAAGAGAGAGGTCTCAGCCAGTGGCCTCTCGGTGCTACCTCATCAGGTACGCCCCAAGGGTCACTACCTGCTGGGTTACAGGACATGTCAGTTGGCCAAGGCTTCAGAAATGAGTAGGTCACAGAATGACAAATGTCTAACATAACAGAAGCTTGGTCGCATCCAGGGCGGAGGCTCTTATCTTCTGGACATGTGAGGCTGTTGCTGATCCAGAGACTGTAGAAGCATGGCTTTCTCCATCTCATGGCTGCACCATGCCTGAGGCCCCTGTCGTCGGCATGGAGAGGGTCGAAAGGGCAAGTGGGGTTGTGGAGGGCAGACAGCAGCTCCTAACAGCTGGCTTCTGGGCCGCACACCACGCTGGCTCGGTCACACCACCTGGAAAATGGCCGCGCATAGGGGAGACCATACGCTGGGGTTTCTGGAGATTACAACTCAGATATCCCACAGAACAACTCAAAGGAGGAGAGCCTTACTCTGACACCCTGGCCCATGCTCCTCCCACACTGTTTCTGGGGCACTCTGAGGCAGGACACGGTGGTGGAGAGGGTATAGAGGTGCCAGGCCTGGTACCTCATGGCCGTCAGAGAGCTTAGAGAGAGGACAGGACCAGGGCCAAGTGTAACCTCTAAATCCAAACCCCCCAGTGACATGTTTCCTCCAGCTACGCTCCACCTCTTAAAGTTTTGGGTAGATTTCTATATTACTTTTCTGTTGCTGTTATTAAAAATATACCCTGGCAGAAAGTGACTCTTCAGCTTCCAATTTATCTGACGCAGAGTCTCCGGTTATTATTCACTGTGTAGTCTAGGCTAGTTGGCCTGCTCCCTTCTAGGGATTCTCCCGTCTGCCTCCCTTCTTAAAGTAAGAGCGCTCACATTACAGATGTGCGCTACCAAATGCAGGCTTGTGTGGGTCTGGGGAGGAGAACCCAGGTCCCTATGCTTGCGCAGCAAGGACCGCCCACAATGAGCCGTCTCTGCCGCTCTTCGTTTGCTGTTATAGTCTGTCACCCAGCTTCCCAGACTGTAGGCCGCTGGCACACACCCTCAGACATGCACTTCTTTAATCTTGACAGTAAGCAAGCCACTCAGGTTGACCTCAAGATTATGGCGAGCGGCGTGACTGTCCTGAAGTCAAGCCGTGGTCAGAGCCCGCCCAGTGCTCAGGCTCTTGTGGGGACCATTCCAGCCGCACAGGCAGGCGGGACGGAGCGGGAAATTGATGGCGCTGAGTGTCCCCAGCTGCGTCCCTGGGAGGACAGCCTGTGTTCTCTCAGCTGGTAAGGAGCTAAGGTCCCAAAGAGACCAAACGGGCTTGGCCTGTATTATCATCTTAAACCAGGAAAATGGAGTGTAAGATGGCTGTGCTTGGCACGGTGGTGCAGCCTATAACACCAACACTCAGGAGACGGAGGCAGGAGAATTACAGGCGTGATGCATTCCAGCAAAGTTGTTCAGGTTTTTTTTTTTTTTTCTGTTTCTTTTTTTCAATAAATACATTTAGATAAAAAAAATAGAATGATATTCTAAGCTCAGATATTTAAAAATAAAGCCCTCCCTCAGCAGTGACTTTCTAAGTGGGATTCTCAGAGCAGCAGTCTAGAATTTCACATATGTGGTCTCTTCAGCTCACTGTAAACCTGCTGGGGCTGGAAGGCTGGAGGAGAGCCTCGTTCTGGTTTGAGAGGCAGTACCAGGAGCACACAGAAGCAGGAGGCTGGGCCGCACATGGGGAGGTTCTGCCTGCGTGTCTCAGTGTGCAGCCACCTTGGTTTCTGACCACTCCATGCCAATTTCCTCCCCAATCGCCATAGTACCTTCAAACCTCTCCTTCCGGGGTGCCCACCGCCATTCCCATTGAGGACTCTCAGGCTTATGATTCTCAGCCCTGCTGAGTGGTTGGAGTGTAAGAACAGGCAGGGGGTGGCGGGGGGAGAGAGAGAGAGAGAGAGAGAGAGAGAGAGAGAGAGAGAGAGAGAGAGAGAGAGAGAGAGAGAGAGAGAGAATGGAGGAGTGGGCAGGCAGAGGGGTGGGCAGGCCGCTGGGGAGCTGTCCAGGGTGCTTACTTAGGGTGAGGAGGCTTGTCAATCCAACAAGGGTTAGTGAAGGGTCTGGCTTCCCCCTACAGCGGCTGCACATGGGAGGGGAAAGAGGCTTAGCTTTCAAAGAGCCCCTTTCAGACTTCAGCCAGGGGCATCACTGCAGCTCTTGAGATGGTGCTCGGGCCACAGATCGGTCTCTGAGCAGCTGGGACCATCTGAGAGGCGAAGATGTCACTCTAGACGTCCCGTGAGCATGCGTGCATCCCAGCAAAGACAGGGAGCGCCACCCTGCCTGAATCTGAATGCATGAGGCTGCATCCGGGTCCCTGAGAAACGTACTCAATCAACCCCACCAGCTACACTGAACTACCCAACCTGCTCTGACCAATAGCTGGCTCTCAGACTACCCAGTAGGCCAGGAAGAGCTGTAGCTATGGATTTGTCCAGGCTATCTCAGCCAAGCACGGCTTAACAAGTGAGTGCGGTCAGAGGCGCATCCCGGGTCCCTTCCCTGCAGCCTGGAATGGGGCTCCTCTGCTGTGCATGGTTATTTTGTTGCTATGATTTGAATATGAAATGTCTCTCAGAGCCCGAATGTCGAATATTTAATTCGCCACAGCTGGCTGTGCTATTTTGAGAGGAAGGGTTGAGAGGCGGAGCCTGGCTGGGAGAAGTAGGTCACTGGAGACAACATTCTCTGAAGGTTGTGACTTGAATGTGAAATGTCCCCCACAGGCTCACATGTTTGAACACTTTGTCACTAGCTGGGTGGGGCCTCCTGGGAGGGTCGTGGAATTGTTAGAAGGGGAGTCCCACTGGAGGAAGGGGCTGCAGGTGACCAGCATTAAGGCTTCAGCCCAACACCACTTCCTGTTTACTTTCCGATTCCAGCGTGTGAATACAATGTGACAAGCTTCTCCCCTGCTCCGGCCACCAGGCCTTCCCTGCCCACTGTCACATCTTCTACACCTCCATCAACTGTTACCCGTGCTGGTTCATTTTCTGCCAACTTGATATCTGGGAAGAGGGAATATCCACTGACACAATGATCCCACCAGATTGAACTGTAGGCAACTTGGTGGGGCATTTTCTTGATTAACGATTGATGTGGGAGGGCCCAGCCCACTGTGGGTGGTATCATTCCTAGGCTGGTGGTCCTGGACTTTGTAAGAAAGCAGACTTTGTAAGAAAGCTGGGGGCGGGGTGGGGGCGGGGAAGCAAGCCAGGGAGTAGTGCCCCTGCATGGCCTCTACTTTGGTCCATGCCTTGAGTTCTTGCCCTGACTTTACATAAATGATGGACTGTGGATTGAGGGCGCAGGCCAGATAAGCCCCTTCTTCTCCAAGTTACTTTTGGTTGGGATTTTCTCACTGCAACAGACACCAAAGTCTAACAGTATCTGTCTGGGAGCTGTGAGCCAGAATTAACCCTTTCCCTGTATGTTGCTTTGTTGGAGTATTCTATCACAGCGGCTGTAAAATGAACTAAGGCACAGGTTGCATCTGCACTCTGTGAGGCCTGCTCTTTGGATATTGAGAGGTAAAAACCCTCTTCTTCCTCTTCTTCCTCCTCCTCCTCTTCCTCCTCTTCCTCCTCCTCCTCCTCCTCCTCCTCCTCCTCCTCCTCCTCCTCACACAACCTCATCTCCTTGATGTCCTACCTCATCATGGGCCTAGAACCAACAGGGACAGAGACGATAGCACAGAATCTCAGAAACCGTGAGTTAAGTAAACCACCTCTTAATTTGTTCTCTCATGAGTTTCAGTCACAGCTACATAAGTAACTGACCAGAAGATTGGTGTCAAGTAAGTGGGGTCATCGCTGTGGTTGAACTTGACTGTATAGTTCTTAACCCTCTGGGACTAGCTTGTGGGAGGAACATGAAGAACATGGAAGACATAATTGTAAAGGTCCTGAAACTCTGAGGGCAGAGCTTGGTGAGCGATTCTGTTGGGACCCAGGAGGACTAGAAAGCCTGTTGAGGTGTGACCAGCAAGAACTGTGTGTTGAGCTTTCAGACAGAGTCAAGGCTTGTCCATATTCTGTTCATGTCCTGAGACTCTGTGGAGGCCGAGGTTAGAGATGGTGAGCTAGTGGAGAAAAGGCTAAGGGTTGCTAGTACCCAGACTGTGGTGTGCATCTTGCTGGATGCTTTATCCAGGTTTGCATGGGGCTCCGGGACTAAAAGCAGAGTAGAAATAGGAAAGCTGTGGTTGGGTGTGAAAGGGCTGTCTTAAAGTTGAGACTAAACAGGGCATGATTTGTGAAGAGCTTGAAAAGTAGTCCAAGCTACTTGGAAGGCTGAAGCGGGAGGATCTGATGACTTTGGAGACTCTTGTTGATGAACTAAATGTGCTTTGTGTTATGGGATGGACCTTTCGGGAATGAGGAAGGATGCTACGGTTTGCACATAACCCTCTCCGCAGGCTCGTAAGTTGAATGTTTGGGCTCTGTCTAGTGCTGCTCTCTGGGAGATGACAGATTTTAGGAGGCAGGGCCCAGCTGGAGGAAGCGGCTCACCAGAGCGGTGTCTCTGGAGGCTGACCCTCATCCCCTTCCTGTCTTTCTCTCTCTGCTTCCTGTTCTCCTTGAAACTATTCCCCGCCCTTCCCACTGGGACGCCCAGAAACAATGGCGCCAAGGATCGTAGACTGAAACGACTGAAGCCTGAGCTCAGGTAATCCGTCCACTTTGAATTGTCCATGTCAGGATGCCAGGTGTTGTTGGAGCAATGCACAGTGATGAGCACTGCTGATCAAACAGTTGCACTGCCACTGACTTTAGACACAGTGTGCCCCCTGTATTTTTCCTCTGTGATGTAAGTTAGATCTCTCTCTCTCTCTCTCTCTCTCTCTCTCTCTCTCTCTCCCTCCCTCCCTCCCTCTCTCCCTCTGTGTGTGTGTGTGTGTGTGTGTGTGTGTGTGTGTGTGTGTTGTATATAGTGTATGTAAGGAGATGTTTGAGAGGGTGCATGTATGGGAGAGGCTGACCCTACCTTTCCTCAGGCTCCCCCCCTCTTTTAAGAGCTCTGGGATCTGAACCCCCTTCTCCTGGCACACCCTCACCTCCTGCCCCATTTTGCCAAGCACTCTCCATAGCATAAGACTCATTCCAAGGTTTAATGGCTCACGAAGAGTCCTTGGTGGCAAGCCATGGCGAAGACGAATGAGTCTCCAGTTCCAGCCTTAGCCCTGTTTTGTTTTTCCTTTCATGTGTAAGCAAAAGGAGGTGGGAAAGGACCCTGCTCTCCCCCATCCAGTACTCCCGGCCTCATAAGTCTTCCTTGTCCTGTGTTCTAGAGGGGTGGCAGGAAGAAGAGGCTTGAGACAAAGGCTGCTGGCCCTGAAGGAGTTATCCCCTTCAGCCCTTCCCAGCCCCATGCCAACAGGCCCACGTATACCCCAGTAGCTGGTCAGAACCTCAGAATGGTCCAGCTTCAGGGAGGTGTTTCTAGAAGAAGGCTTTGGATCACGTCGAGGGTAAAGTTGTGCTGTGAGGGTTTCTGGCAGTTCAGAACATACCCTCCCCTGTTTCCTGTTTGATGGGTCTTCACTGTGGGAGGGACATTGTACCAGGGGACCATTTTAAGACTTATCATGCATTTCCATAATGGCTGCTCCTTGGGATTTGCCAGTCAGTAGGAGAGGGACACTCCTAGGCCTGGATTGATTTTTTTTTTTTTTGGAAAGTTCACGTAGCTTCTGTAGCTCTGAATATTATGTGATCTCAGGGAAAACAACTAACTTCTCTGAGCTTTAGCATGATCACCAATGAAATGGGGATAGCCCTCTTACCTAGCAGTGACTTTTGGTTTGAATGTTAAAATAATATACAAAAGCCACTCACTCCTACCCTGCAAGCAAGGATGGCCACTATGAAGTTACTCAGTTCTGGGATGTTCTGAAGTGGGGCACCGCGAGGGTGGCTCTCTGGAGGTAGGAGGGAGACGGTCTTAGTAGCTTCCCGCTGAAAGACTCTATCTCCCCACTGCCCTTACAGATTATAGGAGTCATTTCCTCCCCTATAAGAGGCCTCATCCCATCTTCTTCTTGGGCATTTTTCCCCATCCACACACATGGGTGATAAAGTGTTCCCTCCTGTGAATAAACTTGGTCCAGTCTAAGGTTGACAGTCTTTTGACTTTCCAATTCTCTTTAGATACTCTTTTTTTTTTTTTTTTTTTTTTTTTTTTTTTTTTTGGTTTTTCGAGACAGGGTTTCTCTGTGTGGTCCTGGCTGTCCTGGAACTCACTCTGTAGACCAGGCTGGCCTTGAACTCTGAAATCCGCCTGCCTCTGCCTCCCAAGTGCTAGGATTAAAGGCGTGCGCCACCAACACCCGGCTTAGATACTCTTTAATAATCTATCAGGTATCACTGAAGGGATGCCAAGGACCTCAGGTATACTGGGTACCACTGTAGGGATACCAGGGTCTCAGGTGTACTGAGTACCACTGCAGGGATACCAGGGTCTCAGGTATACTGGGTACCACTGTAGGGATACCAGGGTCTCGGGTGTACTGAGTACCACTGCAGGGATACCAGGGTCTCAGGTATACTGGGTACCACTGTAGGGATACCAGGGTCTCGGGTGTACTGAGTACCACTGTAGGGATACCAGGGTCTCGGGTGTACTGAGTACCACTGTAGGGATACCAGGGTCTCGGGTGTGCTGGGTACCACTGTAGGGATACCAGGGTCTTGGGTGTACTGAGTACCACTGTAGGGATACCAGGGTCTCGGGTGTACTGGGTACCACTGCAGGGATAACAGGATCTCAGGTGTATTACTGATGTTTTATGCTGTGTCAAGGACACATGGGTGAGGCCTTGATGTTCACCTGAAATACTTCATAGCAAGCTTTGTGGAAATGTAAAGTGCTTTGTGGAGAAGTATGAGAAACCCGCTTTGGAAGAGGGTGTGAGAAACAGAAAAATTACACGCAAAACTATCACACCATCTTCCAACTTTAAGCAAAGAGTGCTCTGAGGTCACCCGAGGCGTGGCTTTATGGCCATTGCTAGGAGCTCCATTCCTTTGTCTATATTGTACATAAAATTTACCACCTCAGCCTTGTGTTCACAACTGCATGTGTGTAGTACACATGTGATGTGTGTGTGTGTGTGTGTGTGTGTGTGTGTGTGTGTGTATGGAGGCCAGGGGCAGACATGGGATGTCTTTCTCCATTGCTCTACACTCTATATTTGCAGGCAGGGCCTCTCAGCTGAACCTAGAGCTTGCCAACCTGGCTTGTCTAATTAGCCAGCTCACTCCAGGGATCCCTGTCTCTGCCTTCCCAGCACTGAGGTTACTGCCACACTTGCCCAGGTCTTACATAGATACTAGGGACCAGAACTTGGGTCCTCATGCCTGTGCGGCGAGCACTTTGCCTGTTGAGTCATTCCATCCCCAGCACCATTCCAGTCAGTATCAATGTCCAGTGTCATCTGCTCTCTGCCCAAAGGGTTGAAGCAGAATCCGGACAAATAGGTTCTGCAGAGTTCCCGTCCAGTGGAGAATGCTGGAAGTGTCCCAGCTCTCAGAGGAGAAGCGAAGAGTTTTGGCCAGCCTAGCGAGCAGGTCACTAGGTCTGGCTACTGAAGCCATGCCAGAGCCAATGGAGGTGGGGGAGGGGGGTAGTGGTGCGTGGATCTGGCCAGCCAGGCAGGTCCAAGGTCCAGCCATGAGTGCTTTGGGAGAGAGAACTCTTCCCTAAATGTTATAGCTTAGTGGAACTTAGGGGTGGGTGTTTCCTGTTGGCTCAATTTGGGGTGTTAATGCTGCTCTATTTGCATGGTGTACTGGCTGGTTTTGTGTGTCAACTTGACACAGGGTGGAGTTATCACAGAGAAAGGAGCTTCAGTTGGGGAAGTACCTCCATAAGATCCAACTGTGGGGCATTTTCTCAATTAGTGATCAAGGGGGGGAGGGCCCTTTGTGGGTGGTGCCATCCCTGGTCTCGTAGTCTTGGGTTCTATAAGCGAGCAAGCTGAGCAAGCCAGGGGAAGCAAGCCAGTAAGAAACATCCCTCCATGGCCTCTGCATCAGCTTCTGCTTCCTGACCTGCTCAAGTTCCAGTCCTGACTTCTTTTGGGGTTGAACAGCAATGTGGAAAGTGTAAGCTGAATAAACCCTTTCCTCCCCAACTTGCTTCTTGGTCATGATGTTTGTGCGGGAATAGAAACCCTGACTAAAACACATGGGGAGGGACTCTAGGTGTTTTCCTTCTGTGACTGATTGCCACGGTCCTCTCAGTGGGGTGTCGTGGTTCTGTGTCCCACAGCAGGTACAGGAGTGGATAGGGAGTGGCTCAACTGCCCATCTCAACTCTCAGAGATTCCCGGGGTCTGAGCTCACTCAACCTCACCAGTTCTTATGCCTGTCTGGGAACAAGGTCCCACATGCCCTACATCCAAGTCCGCGGCATTAAATGCCCCCACAGTTTCTCTCCAGAGCCTATTTCCTCTTGCACAATGCAAACTCTACCCAGTAAACACTGGCTTCCCACCCTGCTCAGACACAACCGGCCCTTGAGGTTCTAGCTAGGAACAGCACAGGAACTGACCCAGTCCTTGCTCAGAGCTGAGGACACCCAGAAAGCAGCAGGGCTTACTGATGCTAAGCCCAGAAGAACCTCAGCAGGGCCTACAGCATGGAGCCGCTCCCCCTCTAGAGGGAGAGGAGGCTGTGCCACGGGAAAGGCTGCAGGCAGGCAGAGCAAAGATACCCTTTTGCCCTAGAAGATGCCGTGGGCAATAGAATCAGGTATCTGGGCCCTGTGCCAATGCTGCCTCGCCACCTACAGCCTCCAGCTCCTTGACTCGGGTGAGGGAGCTGGGAGCGAAGAGGACAGTCTGCAGTCTGGGGTGGAGTATGGAGTAGGCGGGTTCTCTGGGCTGCCCCTTCCTGGGGTCCACTCACCCGTCCCAAATTGCTCGGGACTGCATTCTGAATCAAGAGGTCAGAGAACCAGGAGCTGGGAAGATGGGTCAGTAGCTAAAGTACTTGCTATGCAAGTGTGAAGACCTGAGTTTAACCCCCAGCACCCGTGTAAAACAAGCCAGGCACGGTGCAAGGTGGTAGTGCTGGTAATCCTAGCACTCCAAGGCAAAGGCAGGTGGATCCATGGTCCTCGCTGGGCCAGTCAGCCTAGCCTAGTCTCAAAGCCCCAGGTCCCAGGGAGAGACCCTGTCTAAGAAAACCAAGATGACAAAACAACAACCAAGGCTGACCTCTGACCTTTGCACACACAAGCACATACATGCACATGCACACCCTATAAACACATGAACCCCCCTCATACACATACAAGCATAGCAGCACCCTTACACAATGCACCCCACACATATATACATATGCACCCTTACACAATGCATCCTTGTACACACATGCACACACAGAGACATACATATATACTCCTACATGCATATGCACCCTTACATACATGCATCCCCACATATACACATGTATATATGTACCCTTACATACTCATTCACCCCCACATACATGCATATGCACCCCTACACACATGCACCCTTGCACACACATGTACCCAGACACTCATACATACACATACATGCACATGCACCCTTACAAACACATGCACCCCCACATACATACACATACATGTATATATGCACTCTTCCACACACATGTACACCCCCACATACACATACATACATATGCACCCTTACACACATGCACCCTTGTACGCACATGCACCCAGACACAATACACAAATGCATATTCACCTTTACACACACACATGCACCCCCCACATACATACATGTATATATGCACCCTTACCCACACATGCACCCACACACATACACACATATAAAAAGAGGTGAGAAAATTAGTTTCACCACTAATGATGAATGGTGGGAAATTTGAGCTCAGATGCCCTTCACCCCCGCTCTCAGGTTTCTTGGGTCCAGGGCAGCCCCTCCTGTGAAAGCTGTTCTGCATTCTGCACCTTACAAGGTCAGGCTCACAGGCGTTTCCTCAGTGCACCTCAGCCCAGCCTTGGATGTAGACCGGAACGCCCCTCTTTTTAGTACAGACCCGGTAAGGATCTGGGAATTGGAAGCTTGCTCAGGTCAAACAACAGAAACATGACCTCAGGGTCCTCCCTTCTAGGCCCACCCTGTCCCGGAGATGGGTAGGGATCTTTCTCATCCAGTTGAGGTGCAAGTCCAGCCACATAGGCAGCCCCTGGGAGCGTCTGGCCCCTCCCAGGATCCACAGAGCCTACATTTTACTGAGCGTTCTGGGAATGTGTTAAGGCTTTCCATGGGGACAGGCATGACTTAGAGAAATCTTTCCTGCTCAGGGGGGTGCAGCTTCCTGTCGGGGGAGGCTTCCTGGAAAGGGTGGATTCCTAAACCAAAGGACGTGAGACCGTCGGAGCTTTTATGGAGGCGTCTTGATGGAGAGGCTGGCCTTATCTCCAAAGGCCTGGCTGCCCCACGCTCTCCTCCCTCTCCTCCGTAGGCCTTCCCTGTGCTTTCTTTCTCCACCGAGTGCACCCCACCCCTGAGTGCACCCCATCCCCCATTATTGTGCTCGGCAGCTGTAGAGAGTGGGGGTGGCTGTTTGAATGGCTTCCCCCACACAAGCCCCCATCTTTCCTGTCCTCGCCCCCCCCCCCAGCTAGTGAAGTTGATTGTCCCATTCAGCACCCCTCCCCCTGATTGGTTGCCGGGCTTTCCAGCCCCGTTAGCTGCCTAGTTACCGCCGCACGTGCAGCCCACAGTGAATAAGTGATTCTGTAATTACTGCTGGCACCCAGCCCGGCATCACAGGGTGGGGAGGAAAGGGCTCCGAGGACAAAGGGGCTTCACTGCAGGAGGGGCAAAGAGGGCGGGCCCAGGCTGCGCTCTGCTTCCAGGCTAGGGGCTCTGGGTGGCCAACCCCCTGCTGCAAAGGCAAAGGCGGGGACATTCAAGGGAGCTGCGGCTGAGAAGGGGCTGTGACAGCAGTGGGGTTTGTGCTGAGAGGGTGCCCTCCGGGTGCCCTCCCACCCTCTCCCTGCCAGCCAGGCCTGTGCACAGCCCGCAGGGCCACCAAGTCATCTGGATTTCCCAGGACTCTTCCTGTTTCTACCACTGAAAGTGCCACATCCCCTGGCTTCTGGCGAATCTGGACATGTGGCTATAATAGGTCATGCTCTCAGCAGCTCACCAGAGAGTGGGCTCTTTACTCTTGTTTTACAGGTAAAGCAGGGAAGGCCCAGGGGACGGAGGATGAGAGCTGAGCGTGAACCCAGGTTACCAACCCCTAGATCTAGAGTGAATGGGCTGTGCCCACCTGCAGAGTGGACGGTGGGGAGGCTGTGTGCAGTGGACATCCCACTTTCCTCTAGCACAGGCCCTAGGTCCCTGCCCTACGTCCACCTCCCCAGAGTTTCTCTGCAGTGACTGCTTTCCGGATTCAGACTGCCTTCAGAGTCAGGGCAGCAGTGCCAGGCCTGGCTGAACCTTTAAGGCCCGGTGGAAGGGCCACGCCCTGGCCTTGGAGCCAGAGTGACTGACCTAGGCCTGAGGCTGTCACTCGAGTGACCTGTGAAGCCTAGATCCCTTGCGGAGATGGAGGGCTTAGCTTGTAGGTGCGCTGAAGCTGTTCCACTCAGGTGCCTGTTAGGCGTGCTCGTTTGATGGACAGGTGCCAGTTACCCAGCTTTTAGAAGGTATCTGAGGAAGGCAGATGAAGACACCCTTCCTCTCCTGAAGGCCTGAGAGAGACCATCCTTTGAAAGCCCTTAGCATGGTGCCTACAGGGAAATTGTAGCTAATTACTATATCATGTTGTGCTTATTTTTAATCTCTCCCTCCTCCTCCTCCTCCTCTCCCTCCTCCTCCTTGTCCTCTCTGAGGTTGGAGACTTAAGCTAAGTACTGCCCCCCCACCCTCACCCCCCACCCCCCGAGCGCGCGCACACACACACACACACACACACACACACACACACACACACACCATACCTCATGGATGCATCAGGATCATGGTTGGTGACTCTACCAGTGAGAACTGAGGACAGAGCCCAATGCTACCCTAGGGCCTAAAATAGAGAGCGCTCACTCCAAAGCCAGGCCTTGAGGGATGATTTGCCCATACAAGGCCAGAATCGCCACCTGGCAGCCCCTTGAGGCAGGGAGCAGCAGGCCGACTCGGTCTCGGGTGTGCTCTGGTTTTTGCCAGATCTGCCCAGGGCCACCCAGGGAATTCCACTGGACCCTTTTTGCTCAGACGGATGACTCCCTGGGGAGTCGGTTTTATTTGAAATCAGTTTAAGAGAAAAGCAGTCCCAGGCTCCAGTACCAGCCTTCCAATCTGACATGCCGGAGCCCTGACAAGAAAGAGGCCCCGATGGCGGTGTCACCTAAATCCAGTAGGAAAGGCCCCACTGGAGCCCTGCCTCGGCCTTGACACTGTGAGGCCTGGGGCTGGGCACTCAAGGCCTCTGAGCCTAAGGCTTATCTGGAAAATGGAAACTATAATGCTCACATGCCTTGTTGGTTTCTAATAGGGATTAACCTGTACAGAATATCGGACAGAGACCTCACCAAGCTCTGGGATGACACACAGTAGGAGTTCTGTATGTGAACGTCTCTTCCCCTCCAGCCGTAAGGTGGCATCCTTATGACCTGGATGATGCAGAGGGGTGGGGTGCCTCAGCTTCTGGAAGCATCATGCAGGGTCCAGCTCCCTCAGAGGTGGCGTTCGGGTCAGTTCCCCTCTGGGCCCTGTTTTTGAAGTGCATGGCGTCTTCAGCAATGGCGACTTAGCTCCCGCCTCTGAGTGACCAAGGGCAGCAGCAGTTTTGGGCAGGTCAATAGCCCTGATCAACAACTCGAAAGAAGGCTCCTCATGCCTGGTATTGGGTGATCTTTAGCTCTTGGATGGAGCACTGTCAGCTCGAATGAGAAAATTGATTAAAGCTATATACACATGCACACATGCACATGCACACATACACACACACATACACACACATGCATACATATACTTACATACACACATACATATACTTACGTACACATACACACAAATACAACATATACACATACATGTACCTACACACCTACACACACACACTAGGAATAACACATAATATAGTCTTTTTAGGTAACTAGTTAATGCTATGATTCCCCATGGTCTTCTCAGACATCCTTACTGTTATTTTATTTTCCTCCTTTCTTCTGTATCTATTTCCCCTCCCCTCCCTGATGAGCCCCCTTCCCACCCCCACCCCAATCAGATCACTCAGCCCTATCCCCCCTCTATTGCTCCCTGTCCGGGTCCATCCCCTTTCACGGTCCTGGTCTCTGCAGTGACTCTAGCCTAGGTACTCACATCTGAAGATCTGAGTCAGGAGCCTCCAGTGAGAGAAAGCTGGTGACATTTGTCTTTCTGGGTCTGGGTTACCTCCTCAATAGGATCTTTTTTAGTTCTGTCTAGGTACATGCAAAGTTCACAAATTCAGTTGTGCTTTTTTTTGTTGTTGTCGATTATCTATCTATCTATCTATCTATCTATCTATCTATCACAGCTGTGTAGCAATCCACGCGAGCCCCAGGGATCTGCCAGACGCCCCCCTCGCAGCACTGGGCTCACGAGCTTGTAGCACCATGTTCTGCTTTTTTTCTTTCCTTTTTTAAACATGAGTGGTAGGGATTGAGGTCAGGTCCTCATGCTCGCCTGCACAGTAAATGTGTTAGCATCTGAGCCCTCCATCTCCCCACACTCCACAGGACTCCTCTGACATGCTTTTCTTCATCTTTAGACAGCTTTAGGAAGGTGGGCTTGAGGCCATGTCTGAGATTGGAGTGTAACTTGGTCATATGTCAGTGTGGTCAACCTGGAGACATTATTCTGTCTCTTGGGCCTCAGTTTTCTCATCTGTGGAATGGTTGTGATTTGGGTACATGTCTCGTCCTGTGGCTTCACCTGGTCATATAGGGTCAAACATCTGCTGTGTTTGAATTCTGCTCCAGTGTGTCATGTAGGTTACCTGCAGCGATGAAAACCATCTCCCCGGCAACCCTCAGGAGCGGATGACACCTCCCACTTACAGATATGTAAACTGAGGCTCAAGGACACACAGATAGAAGGTGTCAGAGCTGGAACGTGAACCCAGAGATGGACCTCAGAGCCCACAGCCTAAGAAATAAGCATCCGCTTCGTCGATCGTTAGCAAGGCTTGACGAGGTGCCTGATGTGCCACCATTGCGAGATGCAGAGACTGAACGGGAAGAAGAGTCATCTCTGTCCCCAGGTCTTCAATGAGAGTGCTGGTGTGACTCAGTTTCCCTAAATGAGCTTGTCCAGGAGGGGAGATCTCCAGCTCCCTGAGTCTAGCCCAGGACCTGCAGAAGGATTGATGTAACGGGCTGAAGCAAGAAAATAAAATTAAATGAATAAAAGAAATGTACACAGTAAGGCCTATGATATGTTTAATGGTACACAGGAGATGTGCCAAAGTCACGGCCATTCCACAAATGAAACCCAGGACTGAGCAGAGACTGAGCTGCATGGGCCAGAATACCCATGAGGATGTATGCCTCATCGAATGTCACGGTGTACCCAGGTCTCCCTGGAGCGCTTGCACCCTAGAGGGATCAGCAAGAGGGCTGACTCTGAGTGCCTCAAAGCCACATGGGTCTTCTCATAAACATCCCCTCTCCCTTGGTTCCCTGGCTTTTTGAGGTCTAGAGAGGTTTCAGGCTCCTCCCAGGGATGGCGACCATGGAGGGGGTGCCACCATAACCCAGTGAGTTCTGAAGCAAGCCCCTACCTTGGTAACTCTGCAGTGCAGTAGGGTTGGAGGCCAGAGCTGACCCATTAGAGCCACGTTACCAGAATCCCTAAGAGGACCCAGAAATCTCATAAGGTTGTTGCAAGGAAATAAGGGATGGGTTACTGCTTTGAAAATAAGTTTATTTTCAACACTTAAATGACAAACCAATAATTTTTAGTCTAGCTCTAAGGGGGGAAAGCGGCACGTCTTCTAATGTTCCTATCAGTTGGGCATTGCATTCAGAAGCCCAGCTTACTAAGACTGAACCACCTGGGAGCCAGGAGGCTCAGAAGGCGTCGGTTGTATCCCCAGCCTTAGCCCTCGCCTCCTTCCTTCTCCCCTTTATTAAGTGAGTGATGGGGGGATGGAGGCTGGGGAGATGACTCGGGTGGTAACTGCTTGCTGCTGAAGCATGGAGAGCTTCGTCAGACATCTAAGACACACATGAGAAGTCAGATACGGCGGTGTGGTCAGACATGTGCACACACATGCATGCGTACACACACACACACACACACACACACACACACACACTATACCATACCATAGGAAATCTGACCCTGCTCTAGGCAACTCACTTCTGACAGAAGAAGCAAATGAAGGGACTGGTATATAAGCGGGAAACAAAACATCCTCAAAATCCGTTCATCCCACTACCATTGACCGGACCCTTAATGTGTGCAGACCCATCTATCCATCTCTTCATTGCTATAGACACAGGCCTGAAGCCCCCAAAACAAAGTAGGCATATGGTCCAAACTAACTCAGGTTTCATTCATACATACATACACACACACACACACACACACACACACACACACACACACACACATATATATATATATATATATATATATATATATGGAGACAGGGTTTCTCTGTATAGCCCTGGCTGTCCTGGAACTCACTCTGTAGACCAGGCTGGCCTCAAACTCAGAAATCCACCTGCCTCTGCCTCCCAAGGGCTGGGATTATAGGTGTGCGCCACCACGCCCGGCCTCAGACTTACATTAGACTGACAGAGTTCACGTGCCACTTCTCAGGTCTGAGTGGGTCACGTGACAGGAGAAGCCATCTCTTCCTGAACGTTCTCTGTAGAGTTGGGTTTTTTTGTTTGTTTGTTTTTGTTGTTGTTTGTTTTGTTTTTGCTTTGTTTTATTTAACTATATTTCCTGGGACTCTCTGCTCTTTAATCTGGGATTTGCCTGTCGAGGCGAGTTCTCCCAGCTCCAGGCCTCTGGTCTGCTCTATAAAAGAGCCCACAGAAAAGGAAAAAGTGGGACGGGGACAAGGCATGTCATGGCTGGAAAAGGTTAAGCAGATGCGAGAGGCAGCCTCACGGAGTTTACACTACTGTTTGAGAAGAATGTATAAACACATCCCTGGAAGTCACCTTCACCCTTCGTCGGAGATGGTGACTCAAGTGGGGCCAACTGCATGGTGGAAGAGCTGTGACAGAAAAGTCCAAATAAGTTAAAATACAGTGCCACTGCATCCAGAGCCTGGAACCTGGGGCGTTTCCAACACGCCCTGGCTTTGGAAAGGGCGGCCGCACAGTGAAGCGGGACCCGGGAGTCCCAGGCCTCTCCTCATCCCACTGGGACTTCACGCCCTGTCTCTCAGATCTGTTCATGTCACCAACCCTCCAATGGCGCATCGCCTCTCATCGGAACATCTGTTTGGCTGGCACGCCCACGCTCCTCGCTTCCACCTCCCAGCCCCCCCACGCAGTTAGCCCAGATCCACCCCTGGCTGGCCGGCGCTGGAGACTCGTTGGTGAGTCTGTAGAAGTGATGGCTGCTTCCGCCACTCTGCAGGTCTGAGTGTGGAGTGTGAGTCTGGTTTTCCTCACCTCTCCGCCCCCTGTGCTTAACAAAACTTTCCCTTTACCCACTGAGCCATCTGGGCAGCCCAGAGAAGGCAGTTTTAAAGATAAAACTGGGAGAGGTGATATTTGCGCACGTGAACTCTGGCTTTCTCGCACAGACAACAGAATCATGACGAAGCACCTCCACAGTGGTCTCCTAGGGGCTCTGGCGAGGTGGCAGGAACTCCGCTGCGCCGGGGTGTCTGTGCGAGGGGGTGGGGGGACGAGTGAGGAGAGGATTCCTTGGCAAGATCATAAAGAGGAAGAAAATGTGTGCACGAGCGCTGCCAACCCAGGGCCCTGGGTCCGATAGCGGACATCTGTGCGAATATTTGCACGAACACAGTTAATGCTCCTGGGTGAGGTTTGACATTCACGGGCCCCATGGCTGTGGATTCCATGCCAGCCAATGGATTGAAAGACCTTGGAGGGGAAAACAGTTATGTCTCAACTCAATATACACAGACTATTTTTCCTGGACAATAAGCATGGTGAGTGTTTGGACAGCACTTACATTTTATGACGTGTCATGAACCATCTGGAGGTGATTGAAAGTATACAGGAGACTGCTCGTGGGTCAGTTTATGTAAGAGGCTTGAGAGGCTGCAGATTTGGGTGTCTGAATGGAGGGGCTGAAGCCAGGCCTCACTGGGCAGCGAGAGGCTACAGGACTCTGCGTGCTTGTGCGGTACAGTAAATGGGAGGGGAGCATCAGCCATGGGGGTTCCTTGGAGAAGATGTAGGAGAAGAAAGAAAGGCCTCTCTGCCAGGCTTCTGTTCCTGTTCCTGCTACCAAGGTCCTGGTATGATCCCGTGAGCTTCTTCAAGGAAACGAGGGCCCAGAAACGGCCTTCTGACTCTTGCCAATACCATTTGTACCCAGCCTTCATTAAAGATCAGAGAGGCCTAGAGGTAGAGAAGCCTCCCTTCTTCGCCTTCGTCACCCTGTGGCGGTGGGGATCGAACCCAGCCTGTGAATCGCCAGCCTTGGCCTCCAGAGTAGCTGGGATAGAAGTGCTACCACGACTGGCCTACCCGTTATGGGGGCGTAACGTTTGATCAACCATTTCCAGAGCAATTTTACAATATCTACCAAAACCATAAAGACGGGGCTGCGAGACTGCTCAGCGGATAGAGTGAAGACTGAGTTCCATTCCTGGATTTCACATTTTTTAAAAAGGCATTGTGGTGGCACAAGCTTTAAATCCCTGTGCTGGGAGGTAGAGAGAGAGAATTCTAGGGCTTGCCAGCCGGCCGGCCTAGTGTACTTGGAAAATTCCAGGCCAGTGAGAAATAATGTCAAGCAAACAGAAGTGAACTTACTTTGTATACCAATTTACCAAACAGCAGTAGGCAAACCAGCTTTAAAAACTAAAAGCGTTCAGTGCCTGAAGCATGACCACTCAGGTTGTCCTCAGGCCTCCACACACATGTGCACACAGATGCACACAATCCTGGATACACACATGTGCACCCTCTTTCCTGCCCCTCCCTCCCACCCACCCCCCTTCTGCGCATTCAGAGACACAGTGTAAAGACGAACATTCTTGATGCAGAAAATTATCTTTTAGGAATTTATTTCATGGTTCCACTTAGAGTTGTGTGAAGAGATGAATGCATAAAGATGTGCTAGCCAGCATTATTTACACTATTTACATTATTTCTGCTGGCACATAGAATGATTGTGACGACCAAGAAGTGGCCCAATCCCCTGTGGCCCCAGCTGCAGACCATGCTCTCTGGGGTTTTTCCTGACTTGAGAATATTCTTTCTTTGTGTGCTTTTCTGATTGATCTTCTAAACACATCCTTATATGTGGCCCTCAGCATCAGCAGCTGAGTACTCCCAGGCTGCACAGAACCCAGAACAGTGCATGCCCATAATGTAGGTACATTATAATGCCCATTAACAGGGCCTGGCTCAGGGTAGTTGCTTGATAAATCACTACTGACTGATAGAAAGAGGATGAGACAGAGCCTCCCTGTGCCCATAAGTAAGAGTCCCAAGATACAGCTAAAAACAAAGTTCAAACCAGTGAGAACGTTGTTCTTACCTAGGGCCAATTAGACAGAAATAAATGAATATGCTTATCTATGTGCAGGGAATGTATGTAGAGGAATATGAATGTCTAAACAGATATCCGCATGAGTGTGAAGGAGTACAAAAAGCTCTTTACGTCGTGGGCTTCTGAGATGTTCCAGTTACATCAGGACCAATTAATAGTTCTAGAACTATCTCCACCATAAACCAAATTTAATAACAAAACAGAAACCTCACTGGGCATGCTGGTCCACACTGGTAACCCCAGCCAGCACCCAGGAGGCGGGCCAGCCCAGCCTAGATAGTGGGTGGTTTTTTGGGTTTTTTTTTTCATTTTCTTTCTTTTTAAATTTATTTTATGTGCCTTGGTGTTTTGCCCGCGTGTGCAACTTTATGAAAGTGTCAGAAGCCCTGGAACTGGAGTTACAGACAGGTGTGACCCTCCATGTGGGTTCTGAAAATTGAACCCAGGTCCTCAGGAAGAGCAGCCAATGCTCTTAATCATTGGAGAGAGAAAGAGCCATCTTTCAGCCCCCACCCCCTATATAAAAAAATCTCACAAAAAAAATCAAAATAAATAAGCAAGTTTAGAAAGCAAACTAAGACAAGTCAGAGCTGCCCGGTGGACCCTGGCAGCAACAGGACACAGAAAGAAGCCGTGTTTGTGGCCACATGCATCTGTCTTCTTGGAAACGAGCTCGGTTTGTGCCCTGCAGACACCCTTCCTGCCCTATAGATCACTGCCGGCTCTGTGTTCATTCTCTGACCTTGATGTTAGACCTGAGCAGGTCTCTCGGGTAACAGTTTGGTTTTGTTTTGTTTTTCCTGCTAGGGAAACTGAGGCTTGAGGAAGCACACTCCTTTCCTAAGGTAGACAGAGCCGAGAAGCCATCTCTGGTTCTGAGGCCAAAAACAGGAGGCGAGAGAAGAACTAGATATGAACCACAGCAAAATGCGTGTCCCAGACCAAGCTCTGAACAGCTTAGAGACGGGTCCAGCTCTGCTTTCCCAGTTCTCTGTCCAGCCGGGGCCTAGCCTGTGCTCTCCCAATGGCTGGGCTGGAGAAGGACCCATTCCTGGGCCTCATTAGCAGGCAGGAATTGTTTCCTAGCTTTCAAGACCCCAGCCCTTCAGTAAATGGGCCACAGGCTTTGTGTGTGCCCTGAGGACATGGTAGTGGCTTCCCTAGAGCTGAGAGAGAAAGGGCCACCACAGCTTCCTATCTCAGGCTAGAGCCACTTCAGTTCTTGGTGAGGGACAGAGAGCCCAGACCCAGAACCTCCTGGGCCCCACCCATGGCTTCTCACTTCTCGCCTGAGGCCCAGCCTGAGAGTAACTGTGCTGACAAGGGTCTGTAGAACGAAAAGGCTGGGCTTGTCTTCGGCAGGCAGAGCCCGGGGGTGGGGTGTGCGGGACACTTCATGGACTCAAATTCAAATCCCGTTGCTTTGACCCTGGGCAAATATTTCCTATTTCTGAGCCCCGGTTTCCGTATACGTAAGGAAGGCTGGAGACACCAACATCTGGTTGATTCTGACAGATGAGTGGCCAGGCTTGCCAGGCAGCGAGCACTCTGCCGGATGCGTTTCTTGATTTCCTCCATCCTCTCAGCTCCAGCTCTTCCTCTGTTAAAATCATCTCCTTTGGCTGAGATGCGGATCCTCCCTCCAGCAGGCCTGGCTATTCCCCGTGTGGCTGTGATGCGCCCCATACGCTTCCTCCGCTCCACGGAGACCATCCTAACACTCAATGCCGCCTGCCTTGGCGAAGGCAGATCGGAAGCCCCCAGGAAAGTGAGCCCCACCCCCCAGGAACGATCATCTGTGTTCTACCCATTGCTGGCCTGGTGGTGGGGGCAGGACACATTGTGATGGCTGTCTTCTGGAGTGGAAAAAACCCAGGTTTCTGGGTGGCGGCTGCTGCAGCCTTGCTGCTGTTTGGCTTAGTCACCAGGGGCAGGCCAGGGATGCTGCTGGCTTCTAACCAACGGTCCCTTAGGGAGCTGCCATTTCTGTGCTGGCAGAGCTAGGGTTGGGGGATGGGGCAGCAGAACTGGAGAGGGTCCCAAGTGCCCTCTGAGGTACCCCATCTGAGTCTTTTTCTGGGAGAAATTGGATCCGGTGTAACATGACCACTCGAAATAGTTGGTTTGATAGACTCCGAGAAAGACGGGATCGATTTGGGTTTGGAGGCCATCTCAGTGTAGCTCCCGGCAGATGGTGGGTGGTCATCTCACACTGAAGGGCAGTTGTGGAAGGACCTTTCCACCCCCAGATTATAGAAGCACCCTGCGACCCTGCGACTGGGGACTTTCCCAGAAATCGAGTAGACAAGGTTGGGTGCTCTCTCTAGGGGAAAGCAGGGCTGGGAGCTAAGGTTAGGTGGGTGTCGGCAAGAGCTCTCCATGAGAGTCAGAGCTCCCACAGATACTGTGATACTGGGCAAGCCAGCGCCCCTCCATGCCTCAGTTTACCCACTTACCAAATAGAGAGGGCACACTCTTTTCAAGACCTTTCTGCTCTGGGAGTCTGATTTATTTCTGGGGTTTCAGCCTCATCTCTTACCACCTGGAGGTCGGCCAACGAACAAATATTTATAGAGCCCTTGGCATCTTGACAGGTGAAGTAGGAGGAAAAAAGTTGTTTCCAGGCCGGCCCCTGGAGCTGGAGTTTGTCTAGAACATCCAGATGTACACGGGCAACTGGACAGAGGTGACCACTGGTGCCACTGGGAGCTACTCAACTCTGGGGGTCCAAAGAGCCAGGGTAGACCTTGAACCAGGCCTTGCAATCCGGGTGAGACTCACAGAGCAGGGTGCTCCTGGGAGGCCTGATGAGGAGTCACAGGTCACACATGCAACTTCAGGGGACACCGGTCACATGTGGAGACAGGCAGGGCAGTTGGTGTAACAACCCGTGCCTCAGTTTCCTCCTTGAATCATGAAAGTTCCTGCCTGCTTGTGTGGGGAAAGAGATGAAGGCAGAGGTGTAGCGGGCTCACCCCCCTGCCTGGGTAAATGACGCATGTGGTGCTGTCTGATGAGATAGACGGAGGAGTTCCTGGAAGATACCGTGTCCTAGGACAGCACGGCTCATGGACAGTCTTGGGATTAGCCACTGTCAGATGGTAATGATTTTCCCATAAACCGTATGGTGAAGTGGTTCTGGTACATCAGCAGGGTCTCCTGGGAGAACTGGTTTAGGAAAATATTTTGACACACTGGAGCAAGAGCCCCAGGAGATCAGCGTAGTCCTTCCCACCCAGCAGGGATCTGGGACCATTCCCTGTATGTGGCGTGTCTGATCCCCTGGACTTCCCACCCACCCCCGCCCCCATGTCCGCACTGGGGAAGGAGCTTCCTGGTGACAGGGCCCCTTGGCTCCTTGAGCCTCCATCCAGGAGGCTGAAGGTGCAGGTGTTTGGGAGAGGTTTGACTTCTCAGAGAACAGTATGACCCCAGGCAGGCAGCTCAGCCATGTTGGGATAAATTTGGGCTGGGGGGGATCCTGGCCAGTCTTAAGCCCTACATGCCCAGTCTAGCTGTGCCAGTATTGGGCTGAACAGCAGGGGTCTCTGCTCACTACCCATTGCTCATGGTACTCACTGGTGTGGGACATCTCAGCCTGAGCGTCCCCGCTGCAGCCAACGTTCAGGGCTTGAATTCAGCCAGGGTTCTACTCCCTCTCCCTTCGGCACGTACAGCTGAAGCTGAGGGTCCCTTGCCGTGGGCCTGGACCCAGCACCCTCAGGATCGATATTAGAAGGGATTTAAAAAAAAAAAAAAAAAAGCACGGGAGTCTTGCTATGTAGCTCAGTTGGCCTCAAACTTGAGACCCTCCTGCCTTGGTCTCTGGAGTAGCTGGGATTACAGGCACAGCCCCCAAGCCCAGCTTGCCTATCACTTCCATTCCAGCTGGTCCAGCTGTTCCAGCTGTTCCAGCTGTTCCAGCTGAGCGAAATGCTGCCTCTGGTGGTTTTGTGAAGGTTTCTGGTTGGTTGGTTGTTTTTGGTTCTGTTTTTACCTTAAAAACATTCATTTTGTGTCTGTGGGTAGTGGAGCACACACGTTCTACTCGCCTGTGGAAGTCAGAGGACAGCTTGCCTTGAGGGAGTCACTTGGTTCTTTTTACCAAACAGGTATCAGGATCAAACCCAGGCCCCCTGGCTTTAGCCACTGAGCCATCTCACTCACTTCCTGTGGTTTTGATTTGCATTCCCCTAGCTAGTAGTGTTTAGCAGGTTTTGTTGTTGTTGTTGTTGTTGTTGTTGTTGTTTTGTTTTGTTTTGTTCATCCCTGGTATATCCAGCCGTATTCTCTAAAAGACATGCTTTATTCAAGTCAGTTGCGAATTTTAAAAAATTGAGCTGTTTTTATTGTTAAGTCCTAAGAATTCTTCATATATTCTTCATGCTAGCATTTCATCGGTGTCGTGTTTTGCAAACTCCTTTCTTCTCTCCTGAGGTTCTTTATACCTTCTCGGCAGTGTCCTCTGTGGTACTGGAGTTGATGGTCATACGAGAGTGCACTTTAGATGTCTCCTCAATGCCTGGACTTCTGTCACTATGTCTGAGAATCCATTTCCAAACCCAAACTCCTAAAGGCTAGGCGGTGCCAGCTAACACGATCTCTGTGTGTGTCTTTGAGGGTGCCTCTAGGTGAGGCCAGCATTTGGGTCAATGGACCAGTAAAGCAGACGGCCTTCCACGGCCTCACGCCAGGCAGAAGGAGGAGCCACCCTTTGGCCCATCAGCTTTTTGAACCAGGGTATCTGTTTTTCCTGCCCTGGTGTGGGTCTCTTCACCACAGTGTGGAACCAGCCTCTGGCTCTCCTGTATCTCAGGCTCAGATCATGGACTCCTCAGCCTGTGAACTGTGTCCGCAGGGTCATTCCCTCACAGAAATCTCCTCCATACAAGTAGACCATGTCCTTTCTGCTGCTCTGTAGAGGATCAATGCATTTTTAAACGTAGTCCATTGTGGACAGAGGGCAATTCTTTATATGATTTCAATGTTTTTAAACTTGCCAAGACCGGGACTCCATCTATATGTGTTTGAGAAGAATGTGTTTTGTGGAACTGGAGAGATGACTTGGTGATTCAGAACATTTTGTTCTTGCAGGGGACCTGAGTGTGATCCATGCACCCACTCTGAGCAGTTCATAACTGCCCGTAACTCTGCCTGCAGAGGATCCAACGCCCTCTTCTGGCCCCTGTAGGCACAGACACCCGCACAGAAATCTTTAGAGAGAGAGAGAGAGAGAGAGAGAGAGAGAGAGAGAGAGAGAGAGAGAGAGAGAGAATGTGTTACTCTGCTGCCATTGGGTGGAGGGTTCCGTCAATGCCTGCTAGACCTAGTTGGCTTTTGCTTTGTTCAAGTGTTCTGTCCCAGGGCTGCTGGGCTGCCTCCTATATCTATCCATTAGTTTTAAAAAAGTCTGAGACCGTTACAATTGAATTATCTATTTCCTTCCTTATTTCTGTCCTTTAAAAGTGCGTCTTGCTAGTTTTTTAACATGCTAAGCTCAGGGCCTTGGCTTCTGCTTGTCCGATGACCTGTAATCCCCTTTTGTCTGTGTTCGTTTGTGTGTGAGATAAGTTCCTGCGTGTTCCCCTGTATGTTCTCCTGTGTGTGTGCTGGGGAGGACGCTAGCAGACATCTTACGCGTCACTTGTGGACTTCCTACCTGATTGTTTTTTTAAAGATTTTTGGGTTTTGGTAGCATATACGTTTAAGCCCAGCACTCAGGAGACAGGAGAACAGGTAGATTACTATGAATTCAAGGGTAACCTGGTCTATATGCCAAATTCCAAGCCAGCCATGACTATATAGTAAGTCCATGTCTCAAAGAAAATTAATTAATTAATTAATTAATTAATTAATTATTTATTTATTTATTTATTTATTTAGTGTGTGTGTGTGTGTGTGTGTGTGTGTGTGTGCGCGCGCGCTCCTACCTGTGCAATGACACACATATAGTGGTCAGAGGACAGTTCATTTGGTATGAGAACTGGTTGTCTCCTTCCATCATGGGGATTCAATCCATCAAACTCAGGTCATAAGATTGGTGGCAAGGAACTGTACCTGCTGCTGAATCATCTTGCTTGCCCCTCCCCCTCCTTTGTTTTTTATCTAAAAGACTGCTTCTCATCAGCCAGAGCTTGCCCAGTAGGCTGGACTGCCTGCCTGGCCAATGATGCCCAGGGACCCCTTTGTTTCTACCCCCTCAGCACGGTCTACCATCACACTCTACTTTTTAACCGAGACTCTGGAGGATTGAACTTGGCTCCTCATGTCGCATGCCAAGTACTCTGGCCCCACCAGTATTTACTGCTCACCCTTGCTTCAATGTCACCTCACCTGAGTTTTTTCTCTACGCCCGACACAACTGCACACCCATACACCTCAACCTCACCCAGCAGGCTTGGGTGCACGGCAGGCGTGTATGTGGGGCCATCACTGATGAATGATAAAGGCCCCGGCTAGCCTCCCTGGGTGGGTCCAGGACCCTTGCTGTGAGACCTGGACTCACTGCTGTCCCTCCTTGGTCCTGGATGCGTCACCTGCACATAGACCTTGGGAGGGGTCAGACAGGCTTGACGGTTCCTGTTCATGTCAGAGCCCACACCCCAAGTTCCTTAGAGGCCCTGACTTTGCCTGTATGCTTGTCCAGGATCCAGTTGCCCTCCAGATGTGCGATTTGATCTTGAAGCTGGCCTGAGATCACTTAGCAAAGAAAAAGGTGCAGGCTAAACTGGATCTCCCGGACGGCAGGTCAGTCCCCATAAACGGGAAGCTTCCTGGAAATGACTGCTTTGGCTCCAGTTCATTTCAGGAGTCGAACTACTGTCCCCTGGCCTTGAGAGAGAGTTTGGTAACTGTTTTCAGTGAATGAAAATGCTCCTTTTGGTCTTGTTTGGTGGCAACAAGAGAGCTCCCTGTCTCTTGTCTTCAAGCCTTTTGCCTTTCTGGTCACAATGAGAACACTATCAGTATTCTCTAATTCATCGAATATGAAGAATCCAGACCAGCCGGGCAGTGGTGGTACACGCCTTTAATCCCAGCACTTGGGAAACAGAGACAGGCAGATTTCTGAGTTCGAGGCCAGCCTGGTCTACAGAGTAACTTCAAGGACAGCCAGGGCTATACAGAGAAACCCTGTCTCAAAATACCAAAAACAAAAACAAAAACAACAACAAAATCCAGACCTTAATTTTTATTTTGTTTTGTTTTACTTTATTTTTGAGACAGGGTCTCACTATGTTACCCTGGCTAGCCTAGAACTCACTATGTACACCAGGCTGGCCTCAAACCTTCTTAGTGTTGAGATCAAAGCGGTGGCCATCATGCCCAGCCACACCAAGCCTTGAACTTTTGTTTATCTTTTGAGACAGGGTTGGAGATGACCTTGAACTTTTGATCCTTCTGTTCCACCACCTGAGTGTGCACACAAGCACACCAAGTTTAGCGGGTGCCGGGGATTGAACCCGCCACCTTCTGCATGCCAGCCAAACACGCCTCAGCTCTCTCCTTAGTACACTTCTCTCTTCTCTGGGATGGCCTCCACCCTCTGAGGAAACCGGAGCTCCCAGACACTAGGATATGAAGCCCTGCTCTGGTTCCTGTTTCTCAGAGACAGAGCTGGGGAGAGCCTAGGCCCCCTCCCCTCACTTCTCCGAGCCCCAGAAGGGCCGCCTGCTGCCTGGCTATTTTTATCCCAGGAGCTTTCTCAAGGAGCAGGCACGTGAGTCCCAGCCAAGGCTGGTCCCTGTGGAAAACCTCCCCTCATGGGGAAGGAATCCGGGGGATTTTTTATTTATTTTTTATTTTTTTGGTCTTGGATTAGAGCCTTCAACTTTTGTTCCTCGCTGATTTATAGGGGTTTTGGTTGTTGACATGTTGTTTTGTTGGGATAAAGGCAGTATGGAGTGATGGATCTGATCTGTTCATCACAGTCAGCCTAGGGTCTGGGTACATCTGTAGTGGGATGGGAACAGCATATGGGGACGGAGGTCAGGGCTCTCGAGGATTGAGCTGGGGAGATAGCTTGGACCCTTGTGCCTGTTGTGAGCACAAGGATGAGAAGCTGGGTTCAGATTCCCAGCAAGTGCACACAAAACCAAGTGTAGCAGTGCGTGCACAGGAACCCCAGGGCTGGGGAGGCGGAGAGGAGAGCATCCCAGGGGCTCCCGTGGGATCGGGGTGGGGAGGGAGAAAGAGAACTAACATGGACTCAACAGCCCCTCACAAGATCTCCACTCACATTTGCAAGGTCCCTAGAAGGCGACAGAGTAAGAGTCCCAATTTTACATGTGGCCAAATTAAGACTGAGCAGCTACCCAGGCATTGTACCCGGGGTCTCCAAGGGAACAATGTTTTGTAAGAATTTTCTCCCTGTGTATGTGGTGTGTGTGTGTGTGTGTGTGTGTGTGTGTGTGTGTGTGTGTAGGTGGGGAACCAAACAACATCTACACCCTTCTCACAAGGTTCCAGTGACGAACTAGAGCTCGATCGTACCAAAGTTCACCCAGGAGTGAACCAGTGAGTTTATTGGGGTTACTTACAGAGCATGGGAGAGGGGTTTGGGGCAGAGGTATGGGGTGAAAGCGGGTACATTAGAAAGTCTCCACCCAGCACAGATGATGGCATTCCCCACGACTGTGCAGATGGAGAGCCCCTCCCCAGCCTCTAGCCGGAAGCCCACCACCGATTGCAACAAGGGTGGGAGGAGTGGCTTGGTACTCAGGTGAGGGCTCCATGACCCTCCCCCCGCTCTCCTTCTACAAGGGATCAATAGCCCAGTCTCTGGTTTCATGAAGACAGCAGTCATTTTGATTTGGAACACCGTGAAGGGGAGGTGTCTACACTCGGGGTTCGGGGAGCACCCCACTGGCCGGCCCACTTCCCTCTGATGTTAAGTCTTGGCTCTGCCACATAGTTAGCTATGACACAAGACCAGCTGCTTCACCTCACTAAGACTTGAATCCTTGACACGGGGCTGGAATCCTTGGCCCCCAGTGTAGGAGAGGATTCCGCGAAACAGTGTATACATGGTCTGGACACAGCCATTGCTTCCTCGGGTCTCGTGGATGGCATCAGTTCCTGAGAGCCAGGTGTCCTGTGCAGTCCCTGCCCCCTATCACTGCCACATGTCTGTGGGGATGCGGGACTTGTTTTTCTTGAGTTGGGGGCTTTCCTTTTTGTCTGCCTTAGGACAAGGTCTGGGCAGGGGTAATGTCTGAAGATGTCCATTCTTCCTGAAAGGAAAATCATCTGAAGGGAACTGCGGGCCTGGCCCAGCCTTCCCGCCATGGTGTTAGAAAAGAAGGCTCTTTATTGGAGGAAGCAGCTATGGAGGAGGAAGAGGGTGGGGCAGAGGGGGCCTCTGAAGAGAAGAGAGAAACTCGCCCACCTCCACACACAACCCCAGGTTCAGTCCAGCTGGGGAGTGTAGACTTTTCACCAGCCAAAGCTGGTTGTGTGGCAGGGGCACTCAGGGGCACTCAGGGGTGAGGGTGGGGCATCAGTGGTGAACCCTGGGACTGTCAGTCCATCAACCTATCTGTAGCAGGAAGTCCACATGGGCCCACTGGGCAACCTTGGGAAATTTACTCCAGCTCTTTGAACCTCAGTCTTGACCTCTGAGAATGGGGGTGATGAAAATAACACTGTGTCTAGGTTGAGGAGCTTACCTCCATTTCTACAGCCATGTGGCCGGGCAGCCCGGGGCGTGGCTCAGCTCTATGGACTGACGGGGCTCAGCTGGCTGGGTCTTCTCCTTCTCTGAGCATTGCCAGGATTTCTCGTGCTGTGGCCAAGAGGGGCTCCCTCAGGGCTGATATCTGCCAGACGCCTTTACCGTCTCAGTAGAGAGCCATGGCTGTCACACCCCGTGGAATGTCACTTCTCCAGGACTGAGTCTTCTTACATCCAGTGAGGGCCAGCATTCAAGAGGGCATACCTGCACTGGGCGGCTTCTGCTTGTGTGGTGTTTGCCAATGTGCCATGTCCAGGACTGCACCCGTGGCCAAGCCCAGAGCCGGTGTGCAGGGGCACAAGTCTAGCAGATATTCACTGTGGGCCTTCGGTGTGACAGGCTGAGGGGATGAAACTGTTACATAGGTCTACTCTTCAAGGTGTCTGGCAAGACAGACTGGAATGCTTCATGACCGGGGCTCTGGGGGTTGAAGGAGTGCCCTCCCTCTGGCTCTGAAAAGCTGGAGAAAGGAGCAGGGGACACCCGCGCCCAGAAAGGAGGGTAAAAGAAGACAGTTCCAGAGACTGGGGCTGAGGCAGATCCTGGCCAGCAGAAGCCATCGGCCAGAGGAAGTATCTCTGGGGACAGAGCAGACTTTTCTGCCAGGAAAGCACTGGGAAGCCACTCACAGGCTTGGGGGCAGAAAAGGCCCCATGGAAAGTCACAAGTCCTTTACAGAAAGAGGCCCCTTGGGGGAGAGGGGAGGTGGTGGCTTCTCTGCAGAGATGGAGGTGGGGGTGGGGTATGACAGTAAGAGCAGTCACCAGAGCTCCCTCTGGAAGGTTTCTTGTAACAGCTTCAATCTCAGGAGACCAGCAAGCAGCAGTTAAGTAGCAGCTCAAAGAGAAATGAAAAAAGCAACAGAGGCTTAAGCTATGGGGTTGGGGGTGGGGTGGGGAGGGAATGGACAAGTGGGGGATGGGCGGGTGGCAAAGGTCAACTCACACCCGCCATTTTTGTTCTCGCCTTTGTAACTGAGTAGATGCTATGCAGAGAGGCCTAGTTACCTACCCAGAGCCACCCAGAGTCTGAGCTGAGTATTGAACAGATATCTTGACAGTTCCCGGTTAGGCCTCAGCACTCCGTACCACACCCCATAGGCAGATATCTCCAGGAGCCCTGACTAGGAGCCCCCCAGGGCCTAGACAAGCACCCAGGTTCAGTGTCTGCCTGAGCCAGCCGTCCCCCTGACCTCCTGTCCCAGGGAACCGGGGCACGGAGCCTTGCACTGCACAGAGCGCCCCACGGTCTGCTGCTGGCTCCTGTCCCCTCACTCTAGCACACCCCCAAGGGCTGGGGGTCATTTGGCAGCTCTGGGGAGGAGGCTTGGCTCTGAGGAGTGGCTGCCCAGTAGATAGATAGCATCAATGAAAAATAAAAACACCTCTGTGCCCAAGTGGGATGCCGAGCCCCGTGGGTGGGGGAGGGGGTGTGCTAGCAGGCTGGCACAGGGGAGCTTGGGGGGAGCTAACAGAGAGAGCGCAGGGAAGGCCTAGCCCAGCTCCTCCTCAGAACTGAGCTCCGGCCAGAACAGCCTTATTCATATTTGAAGAGGAATTGGACACCAGGTCAGGCTCAGAGCTGGGAGAGAGAGGGGCCTGCAGTCAGAACCGCTCTCAGCAGCCTAATGAGATGGAGGAATGAGCCCCAGAGAAAAGACAGGGAGGCAGGGGAGGGAGCAGAGGAGGGAGGAGGAGCAGGGAGCACTCAGAGGCTCCCCTGTACCTGTAGGGAAGACCCACCCAGTGTGCCTTGGAATATGATTCTCAGCCTTCTGGGATGTCTGTGGGAAGCACGGCTTCTCTAACACCCTGGAGAGAAAGGTTTGGGTGGGGTGAGAGGCCGCTGAGACCCAGCCACTATTTCTCTAGCCGAGGGCCTACCAGGGGTTGGGGCGTTAGCCTGGATGAGAAATAGCATTGGTTAGCAGGGCCCTGACTGCCACATAGGGGCTCACAGAAACTGGGGGTGATGACCTCACAGGAAAGACAATCTCTAAGTGGCTTCAAGCAGAGGTGTAACTCACAGGGCCCTAGGCTGCCTGCCCCTAGCTCCACTGCAGTGAGTAACCCATGACAGACAGCGCCAGAAAAATCTGGGCTTTTTTGTTTGTTTGTTTTCCACATTTAGAATCCAGTCCTAGCTTGGTCTGCTAATTCGGAAATCCATTTTTCACATATAGCAGCCCCAAGGCCATTCCGACCCCAGGGACTTTGCATTTGCTTTGCCATTAAGGCTACTGCACGGGGGATGCATGCTCCTCAGGTTCCTGCAGGTCTTCGTCTAGCTCCCTGCCTGACAGCATCCTCTCTCGCCTTCAGTCTATTCCAGAGTGCGTGTGGCCCACAGGCTGCTTGGCAAATTGCTAATGCGTATGTGTCTATGACTGAGCAAGGCTAATTTGCTCCTGCTGCTCTCCAACAGGGCCAGATGTCGTTGTTGGCAAATTGGGTTCAGAATTCTCTGGAAAGAGAGAACAGCTTTTTTTGGGTCTGACTTCCCATGCATATACTAGGCAAGTAAACAAAAACAGTGACTTGGTACCTACTGTGTGCTTGGTACCTACTGTGTACATGGTCCCCGGGGGTTAAGGGGAGGGACATGCAACATGACTGCTCTGGTGGGGTCTGGGTGCTCAGGGAACCATGGGGGAAGAGCTGAAGCCTGGAGGCACAGGGAGGCTGCAGGCAGCGGGGACCTTCTGGAGAGAAGGCGCCATTGTGAAGGACAGGCCCTGGAGGGGGAGTGGTTTGAAGAGGCTTGATGCAGCCGCCTGGCACCCAACTGGGTGACTCAGAAGTCAAGGCCTTTCTGTCCTATGTCCTCTTCAGCCTCTCACTCTGGGTCATTTCAAACTGCCCAAAGACAAGCAAGCTACAGGAGGATTCTTCAGAGACCATCTCTGTGGCCCAGGAAGAGGCCATGTTGGGCCTGACTTCAGACTGGATTTCACTCAACCTAATGCAAGTAGCTTGAGCTTGGATGAGGTTGAAGAACCCTGCTGGGCTCAGGGTGGTCCCCTGTAAATTAGACCCTCTGTTTATCAAACTGTCGGGAAGTCTCTTATGTGAGACTCTAGCCCTGTGACACAAAACAGAGCCATGGCAGAGACTCCAGGGAGCAGCCACAGCTCAGGGAGACCCCCTGTTTCTCTGTGGGCCTCTGATCATCAAGACCAACCTTTCTTCAGGGTGTGTCAGGGGTTCCTGGCAGGCTTTGGCCCCTGCCTTTGTCTCCAGGCCTCCTACCAGGTTGCTCTCTGGAGGATGCTGGGAGCGGGAGCAGCTGGGAGGAGGCATCTCCCTCGTCAGCTACTGTAGCCTTCTTCTGCTGCCTCCTGCCTCCAAACCCAGGGCCTTCTGAAGCTGGCCAAGTCAGATGCGCTCCTGGGATCTTGTTTGGTTTTGGAAGCAGAACTATGCGAAAAGGTGTGAGGAAAGACAGAGGAGGCAGTGGTTGGCGAGTCTGGTCTCTAATCACACCAGGGATGTATTCTATGTCTGAGACTCTGGCCAAGGTTACTCACTTTGTCTCATCTTCAAAATGCAGACTCTGAGCCATCAGGAGGTGCAGGAAGTCAGCCATTGGGGAAACCTACCAGGGCCTGGCACCTGGCAGTTGGCCTCAGCACCTCTAAATTCCTGCCCCTCTGTGGTCACCTATCATACCCCAGGGGCTTAAGGGTGATACCTATGGGCTGCACCTGACCTTTTTATTCAGACTGCAGCCTTTCTGGACCTACAGAGACTGCCACATGGTCCATCAACAGCAAGAACATAAGGACTTAGCGCCGCCTGCTGGCAAATCTGGGTTATGTCTGAATGGCTGGAAGTGACTCCCTAAAGCGGAGGCTCCAAGCCAGAGCCCTCTGTGATAGGTTATAAACAAGGGATTTTTCTCTAGGAAATTCTTCCCCCTGCTGCCAAGTCACCAAGGGCATACAATTGTCTAATTTTAAAGTTATCATCTTTATTCATTAATCAATATAATATGGGCTGGAGAGCTGGCTCAGTGGTTAAGAGCACTGGCTGCCCTTCCAGAGGACCTGAGTTCAATTCCCAGCACCCACATGGTGGTTCATGACTTATAAAGGGATCTGACGCCCTCTTCCAGCATGTAGATGTGTATGCAGCAGAGCACTCAGATATAAAATGAATAAATAAAATAAACAAAAAATTAAAAATCAATATTCTATGATATAATGTAAACAAGTGTTAATCAAACATAACCAAGATTCCTCTTTATGTGCCTTGGAACCAGAGAGTAGAGAGGCCTACAGCCCAAACCTCAGATAACTGCCTTAGGCCATCTACTCATCCACCCACACATCCATTTACTGACAAGGTATTAACGTCCACTAATATTATGACTCTTGAGGCAGACAACTTTGGTAAGACAGAAGGTTTCTTTCCAGGCATGGGTTTGAAGGCTTCAGTTCATGGTTGCTTGGCTCTGTTAACATTATACCAGTGGCCAAGCAGCATATCACACTGGGGAGGAGCTGGTGGAGAGGAAAGACAGACAGACAGACAGACACAGACACACACACACACACACACACACACACACACACACACATTCCAGCACTGCTTTAGGAACCAACCCTTCAGGCCTTAGGAGGAAAGTTTCAATCTAAATTCCAAGGGATCATTGAGCTCCTGGTCTTCTTCAGACAGACAGGGATAAACAAAGCAATTGAAGCGTCTCTCCTCGTGGGGTTTAGATTCCAGATAGGGGAGCTGGAAAGAAACAACGCAGAGAAACGAGGCAGGTGTGTCGACCAAAATAACGCCGTTTTAAAACACGGAAATGCTAATGAAGCAGGAAAGCTGCCGGGCGGTGGAAAAAGGGGCGTACATTAGCAGTCCAGAGTCCTGGGCCCCCAGACCTACTACACCAGCACCTCGCTGTAGCCCAGACATATTTGTTTTGGACAGGATCTCCCTACATAAACCAGGCTGTACTTGAACTCAAGGAGGCCCTCCTGTCTCTGCTTCCCAGGTGCTGGGATTAAATGCATGTGCCACCACACCTGGATCATTTTTCTCTCGAAGTCCGAACCCAGGGCGTGGGTGTTCTGGAGGGACAGGCTACTTTGGGTCCACATCTGTTCCTGGATGGTCACGGGAAGCTCAGGCACAGCTGAGACGGTTCACACAGCCCCACAGCCCCATCATATCAGCATGCGTTTATCCCCTGTTGAGTCTCCACACCACCTGGGATGTAGATTTCCTGGCCAATGTCTTTAGCAAGGAGAAAGGGGAGGCTTGCCAAAGCCACACAGGCAGGAGGCCCTAAGTCCTGGGCCCTAGGGGGCCATGCCTGGAGCTCCCTCCAAGGCCTCTTTATGCAGCGGTCCCTCCTGTCCTGATTAAACCCCACTTCAGCCTACTCTCAAATACGGCCTCCTCAAAAATGGGGAGCTACTATAGGCTCCTTTGCGCTTTGAACAGGCCCCTCTCCCTCCGGTGACTCGCCATAGTCGGTAAGCACCCAGTTCATCCCGTGTCTTGCCTGTGCACACAGGCCCTGGCTCTAGCCTCCTTCGAAGGGCAAGGACCCTCCCAGCTTTTGAATACTTCAGTTGATGCCAATACTCTTCAGATTTGCTTCCGCCTGAAACTCCGTGGATCCAGTTCTCTGTAGTGATGCCAAGGCCACTTTAGGTAATAGGGAGCTGCTGGGCAGATGGCTCCAGAAGGGAAGAAGATGGATCTCATCACCCTGAGAGCCACCTTGTGCTTAAAAGAGAGAGGAAGGGGGTGGCGGAGCAAGCTCCCTGGATGGCGGACACTCCTGGCATAAGGATTTAGACTTCCAACTGTGCAGAGATGAGTGAAAACAGAAAAGAAGGCAAGCTTGGTGGGGTGACAGAAACCGTGGGAATGGAGGGAGGCAGGGACTTTGGACCACTGTGCCCTGAAAGTGGAGCTCCATTGTCAACTGGCTTGGCCCTACCATCGTAATACAACACTATCCATAAAGTTGGTGCTTGAGAACGGGGCATTGGAATTACAGAGGCAAAGCAACAGCAACCTCGGTGTTTTAAGTTTTGACTTTGGGTTGGGTTATATCCATGGCTGTGCTGGGACACACGAGGCACAGCCACTATAGGCTGATGTGCCCGGAACCTTCCCTGATAGACACATCCTAAGTCTGTGTCTGGTGGACTCAATTCATTCCTTTGAGCCTCTGTTTTCTCATCCATACGGCGAAACTTGTGGAACTAACTGGAAAGGCAGACCGGGTGAAGCCCAGGAGAACCTTCCACCAGCCCTGGGCCAATCCCTGCCTGGCTCCTCCCGGCCTCCCCTGCTCAAGATCTACCTTGAGCCTGAGACTCATGGCAGAGGGTTATCCTGCCAGCAGCAGCTTGTCTGATCCTGATTTTAACCAACATGGAGGATGAGTAGAGATCAGAAGGTAGGTGAGGACAGGCTTAGGGACACTGAAGCCAAGGTACAGCTGAGGGGTTTGGAGGAGAGGACTGATGAACCCCAGTTCTAACAGTTTAGGGCTTGGCTTGAGGGGCAACATTTCTTTGTGCTATAGCATCGTTTATGATAGACATTTCCTATATTACAAGTCTTGTCAGAGTCCCCAACTTCTAATTTCCCAATGACCTTAACCCATACTCACTTCCTTCTCTAAAATACGTCTTCCAGGAGAATGCAGTTCTTTGTGTGTGCACACTGTGTGTATAGGGGTGGGGGGGGAGGGAGAGGTCATTGTTGAGGGTCTTCATCACTAGACCTAAAAAGACTACATTATGTATAATTCCAAGTGTGTGTGTGTGTGTGTGTGTGTGTGTGTGTGTGTGTATGCTGTCTTTGTGTGTATGTGTATGTAAGTATATGTATGTGTGTATGTAAGTATATGTGTGCATGTGTGTGTGCATGTGTGTATAGCTTTAATCAACTTACCTCATCCGAGCTGACAGCGCTCCATCCAAGAGCTAAAGATCACCCAATACCAGACATGAGGAGCCTTCTTTCGAGTTGTTGGTCAGGGCTATTGACCTGCCCAAAACTGAGGCTGCCCTTGGTCACTCAGAGGCGGGAGCTAAGTCGCCATTGCTGAAGACGCCATGCACTTCAAAAACAGGGCCCAGAGGGGAACTGACCCGAACGCCACCTCTGAGGGAGCTGGACCCTGCATGATGCTGCCAGAAGCTGAGGCACCCCACCCCTCTGCATCATCCAGGTCATAAGGATGCCACCTTACGGCTGGAGGGGAAGAGACGTTCACATACAGAACTCCTACTGTGTGTCATCCCAGAGCTTGGTGAGGTCTCTGTCTGATATTCTGTACAGGTTAATCCCTATTAGAAACCAACAAGGCATGGGAGCATTATAGTTTCCATTTTCCAGATAAGCCTTAGGCTCAGAGGCCTGGAGTGCCTAGCCCCAGGCCACACAGTGTCAATAGCCACGTGACCCCAGGCCACACAGTGTCAATAGCCACGTGACCCCGGAGAGGTAACTTTAGTCTATAGTCCTAGAAGAGGGGCTTGGCTTGGATAGCAAAGATCTCCTTAAGGTTGCATGCTCTCTATGTTCTTTAAAAGGGCATGTCACCTAGATTCTGAATGAGGAAGGGTGCCTTGGAACAACAGGGTCTCTCTGGGTCTCTCTGCAACCTTCGGGAAGAGCTGGCTAGCTCCCCAACCCACCACTGCAAGGCATCTACACCCCTTGACCCAGAAAATGTGAGTGCAGTAGAGGGCTGTCCTCGTAGGCTCCCTCTGCATCATCTGTAGACCACAGGGAGAACCCTCGGAGGAGCAGAGCACAGTAAAAGCCAGCTAAGGAGGGCCCTGGGACCTGCCCTTTGGGAGGAGAAGGGAGATGGCCTGTGTATGCCCTTCTTACACGGGTACTGAGTTTGACTGTCTCTCAGACCTGGTCCTCAGGTGGTGGTTCTAAATGGCTGCTCCTCGGTCTTTCCTTCACTGACCATGGTTCTGTGTGACCCAGGCGGTAACTTAGCAGGCTCTGCTCGCCTTTTCTGGCATGTGGGCAGGGATACTTAGCTACTGGACTTTGGAAGAGAAGATTGTTGAGGTCTTTTCCACAAGTGCAGGCTACTCTGTCCTGCCAGAGATATCATTCCTGGGAACTCAAGGGAGTCAGAGTCCTGATTAAATATGGAAGAAACATGTGACAGTTCCCAAAGAGGTGATCTAGATGAAAAGGCTCAGAAGGCCAAGAGAATGGGAAAGAAAAGAGAGAAATGAAATCCACCAGGTCCAACACTAGGAAACTTTCTTGTGCATGACCTTTGACCTTTTGTGTCTAGCCTGGTACAGACAAGACTTGTTTAAAGTTTGCTGGTAAAGACAACTGCTCAGTCAGGAAAGTACTTGTCACACAAACGCAAGGACCTGAATTTGATTCCTAGCGTCCACATAAAAGGCTGGCCATGGTGGCATATGTTTGTGGGGAGGAGCTAAGGAAGACAGATCCCTGGAGCTCATTGGCCAGCGGATGAAATGAAGAGCTTCAGGTTCATTGAGAGACCTTGTCTGCGGCAGGGGCATTGGGGAGGTAGAAAGTGATCGAAAAAGATACCCAGTTTTATTTTATTCTATTTTAAATATTTAGTTGTTATTATATGTAAATACACTGTAGCTGTCTTTTGACATTGTTATCATATGTAAATACACTGTTGCTGTCTTTAGACACACCAGAAGAGGGCATCAGATCTCATTACAGATGGTTGTGAGCCACCATATGGTTGCTGGGATTTGAACTCAGGAAGAAGAGTCAGTCTTAACCGCTGAGGCATCTTACCAGCCCCCAACACCATTTTAGCTTGTGTCTTTCACACCTATATGTACACACACACACACACACACACACACACGTAAGTAGGCATCAAGGGAAGTCCCCAGGGAAGGGTGATCAGATAGGAACTTCTTCACAAAGCATCTTGCATTTAGCTCAACCTGGCCTCAAACTCTTAATTCTCCCACCTCCACCTCCTGAGTGCTGGGAATATAAGTATATCCCACCATGCCCAGCTCAAACATTTTAGGGGGGGGGATATAGAATTTGACTGCAGGGATAAGATTTCATTAAAGCAAGACACTGGCATACCTGTTAGAAGGAACAGATTCACTAAAGGTGGGGCAGTAGGAGATAGCTACGTCTTAGAATAGACCAGTGGGCACGTTCTGGAATGGACCGGTGAGCGTATTCTAGAAATGGCGGACAGCTGACTCCTGAAAGGACAGTGCTGAGGAGGTAGCTTTGGACTAGATCTGCAGTCAGACCCACAGGAGCAGAGTCAGTCAGGCTGACGGCCCTGGGCTTCCCTCAGTGGGCGCGTGAGCACTGTTCCAGGGGACACCTTGTGTTGACTTCTACCTAAGCTGCCGCCGATGTCTCTTGAGGCTGGGCATGTTAGACCCTGTCTAGGAAGAACCTAACTTCCACTTTCTCCTTTCCATCCGAGGGCCCATTTGCCCATCTTCCAACCATCCCCACCCACCCCCGACTGATTTTTTTTTTTAAATTTCTTTTCCAGCTTGTCTGATCCTAACATGACCCATACACTCTGGAGCACTGGTAAGGTGAGCTCCAGCACCTGCCTTTGGGTCTGGAAGGAAGGGGAGCCAGGAACGAAAGATGAGAAAAACTACATGTTCCTTCTTCAACTTCTCTTCCTCCAGGATGTTGGCATGCCTGGCTTCTGCTTCGGTGTTCTCTATACATGCAAGGAGGTAGCCTCTGCCAGGAAAGCTTTTGGCAACCATTATGGTGTCTCTGGCATTACTCAGAAGAAGCCGTGCCGACTGCTCCAGGACAAAGGTATAAGCAGGACCTTAGGATGGCGCCTTGACTGGACTTTATGGCTGTGGGGGATTGCTGGGCTTTCTGAGGGGGTGGTGGGTCTCTAGTATGTGCTCAATAAACTTGAGGATGTGCTCGCTGCCTGAAGTTAAACTGTGGCGGACAGGGTGAAGCTCAGCGAGTACACGGGTGTGGCTAGAAGCCGGAGGGCCTGTTTGAAACTGGGCTGGGTTTTAATCCTGAAAGCCGCTGCTTGGAAAGCTGCTCGTGAAGGGCTCCCTAAGACGTGGAGGTAAGAACCTCAGACACCAGCCAGTCAACCTTCCTTTTCACCTTGGAGACGGGGTCTCAATATATAGCCCTGGCCTGGAACTCAACATGTAGACCAGGCTGGCCTAGAACTCAGAGATCGGCCTCACTTGCCTTTTCCCTAGTGATTAAAGCATGTGTCATGACACCCAGCAGAGATCAGCGAGTGTCTCTTTCTCCTGGACCTACTTGCCCCAGGCAAACATTTTCTTTGGTCAACAGTGGGTTCTTTTCATGGACTTTTCCAATATGGATTAAAATAAATTTCCAAGGGGTACAAAGGAGAAAGATAGTTGGGGGAGAGTTGGCATAGATCTATGGCCCCTAGATTCTCTAGGGCCCTCAAGAGAATGCTGCATCTGAAAGGAGACCTTCCCCTTTAATGCGATGGCTAAAACATAGAAAAGAGTCTATCCCTTTAATTTCCTGTAATTGATGCCAGACTGGAAGGCTTAGACCAGTAGATGGACTATATTGAGACAAACCATGGTATTTAAAGAAACAGACGGATGAAGCCAGACAGCTTGCTTTTAGCTTTGGGTGGGGAAAGAAGTAGAAAGGAGAAAGCTGACTGTCTACCAACCCTCCATGGTGCCAGCTTCCTTTAGATGTGGCAGAAACTGGACCTCAATACTGGTTCTCAGCCTTAGATGTACCTAAGATTTGCCTAAAGACTGCATCCTCAAGAGATTTTTGTTTAGATGCTCCGGAAGTATAACACAGGCATGGGGCTGGAGAGATGGCTCAGCGGTTAAAAATCTGTGCTGCTCTTCCAGAGGACCTGAGTTCTGTTCCCAAGAAACGTATCAGTCAACTTACAACCTCCCATAACTCCCATTCCCAGGAGAGCCAACTCCCCAGCCACCTACACATACACGCATAGACGGGCACATATGCACATAATTAAAACTTTGTTTAGGGTTTTGTTGTTGTTTGAAATAGTTTCTCCATGTGTAACCCTGGCTGCCCTGGAACTCCCTATGTAGACCAGGATGGCCTTGAACTCGGAGATCTACCTGCCTCTGCCTTCCAAGTGCTGGGATTAAAGGCACGTGCCACCATCATCTAGCATAATTAAAACCTTTTTAAACAGCATAAGGTGGGCATAAAAGTTTCTACAGCTTCATGTCACTCTTTTCCTCTTATTAGCTGAGAATGGTGGTACTGAATTCATCCCAAGAGTCCAAGCAGAAGCTTTTCGTATTTACTAACTCACTCAGGTGACAACAGTGGCATCCATCCCCTTTGCGGGCTGCCGTGGCTGCAGGCCTCTATCGTCTACTCAAAGGGACCATTCTAGTGAGACATTAAGATGTCTGCTGTCCACTCTATAAAGTCCTATATGAGTTGTGTGCCAGGATATTATCAGTTCAGACGCAGCAAGGCAGACTCCATCTTGTATTGAAACGACTCATGGCTCCCATGAGGCCCAGCTAAGGCACACTTGGGAAGAACCCCTCCTCCCCCACCTCCCTCTCCCACTCAGATGTAAGATCTGTGATATTCTTTCTCTGTTCGTCCAGAGTGGATCAATAAGGTGTACCTTCCTAAAAACCATAGCCAGCTCCGGAAGGCTTACAGCTATGTCACTAGGACACGGAAGGACTTGAAGATCCCCTTTGGCAATTGTGGTTCTGGCGTCTTTGTCTGGATCAGCTTGAAAGCTGTAAGTTCTGCAAATGGCTGGCACTGGGCCTATCAGTCATCTTAGCTCCGCCCCCTTTCCCTTTCCCCTTTCTTAGTATCTGAGTCCATGCACGTTTGACCCAGAGCAGATCCTTCACCAGGGCTTCCAGGACAAGCTGTTGTTATCTAGTGGCAAATCCCATGTGTATAGAGCCCGGCTGGTTCCGCCCCATCTTTGCAGAAAAACTACCTTCAACTACAAGCGGGTGAGTCCTGCTGACCTCCTCACCCCAAGTCAGATATGCTGTAAAGAGGCCCCACCAACACCTCCCTGATATATTCAGCCTTCAATAGCTGATAGCTTCAGCTTCCCTGAGCCACTCTTTTCTATTCTATTAATTATGATTCTTCATAAACTGGATGTAATTCATTCCTTAAGTACCCATCTATCCCTGCATTCCACCTTTTGAGTAGCCTTGTTCTGTGTCTGACACATGTTTGAGAATATCTTCTGGACCAGAGGCTTCTGAGAAGCGGTTTTCTGCCCGTGTGGGGCTAGAGTCCAGTGCCTGTGGTGGACAGACAATCATGGCGGCCGTTGAATGTTCTATCGGAATCGCACACTCGACTGGGAATGTGAAGAACACAGTGTTTATGTGAACGATTACTTACAGCATCTCATTAGTTGCCAGTCACTTTCCTACCTGCTGAGATGAGCAATGAACCCCTTAGCCTTATAAAAATTTAGTGTGGAAAGTAGACAGAGGGAAGCTGGGCGTGGCATCCACTCTTGCAGTGCTGACACTTGGAAGGAGACAGGGGGTCTGAGAGGTCATAGCTAGCCTGGGCCACATACAGAGAGACCCTGCAGCAAAAGTAACTGATCAAAACCAGTGAAGAGTTAAGAAGCAAAAAAGCCGCAGGACAGACTCCGACATAGACCTTCCTCTTTCTGGCAGGCTCTTCATTTGTCTTCAGGTTCAAAAAGAGTCAGAAGAGATAGAACGGGTTGTCTTCAAGTTCCATCCCAAAGAAGGGAGGGCTGGTTTCAGCACCCATAAACAGGCTCTGGCAGTCTGCTCCCCCCCCCCCGGTCTGTCTGGGCTCTGTCTGCACACCGTTAGCTCATTCTCCCCTTCTAGCCATGGGTGGCTTCTGCCGTGTGCCCCCTGAACACACAGAAGGCATGATAACGGAATGTCAGCAGCAGACTGCTGCCTCCACCCAGGGGCTCCAGACAGCCTGCTGTCACTTGCTCAGGGTCCCCTGAAAGTGGCCCCGTGTCCAGAAGGCAGGAGGAGGGATTGGAGCCACTGTGCTGTCTGAACGCACTCATCAAGCCCCCTGACCTGGTGTCTGACTTTTTTTTTTCTTAGAAGCCTTGTTTCTTTTAGTCTTTGCAAGCTATCCTGTGCTCAAAAATGATGTTTCTATTGTGGTAGGAGGGGGAAGGCCCATGGAACCCTGGAGGGGTGAGGGCAGATCCCTGGATCCCTTTTTAGATGGCTTCGTTCTACATTCACCACTTAATAAGTCATGCTCTATTTTCTCAGGCTCCGGGCCTGATTGATTTCTGGTTCACATTCCTTTTTGTAGGGAGATGAGTTTTTTTTTTAAATAAGCAAATAGAAACAGTGCTGCTTTATTAAAATACTGAGTTTATTTCACATGTACATTTTTTGTCTCCCTACCATTTCCACATCTGAACACCACTGTTACTGTGTCCTATCATAACATTCCATACATACTTAAAACCGAGTAAAGGGCGGAGTTCCATCCTTGAAAACTAAACAGGCATTTTAAACAACACATTCTTGGCAATTGAACCTGGACAACATTTATCAAACACAGTAGGGAAAGCTCTCACTTTGCATTATGGAAAGGACAGCCAGATAGCAACTATTACAGAAATGAAGTAAGACATAATAGTTCAAATGTGTTTAAACCATTTTCTTAAAGAGACTTCCTCCACCGCCAGAGAACTTGAACAGCCTCCCGGCCGGTCACCCGGAAACAATTCTTCCCATAATTAATGAACTTGGCTTCCCATTTGGGAAGCGAACCTCCTTTTTCTATACTTGCTTTGCAGTTTTGCCTTAATGTCTTCTATAGATCTAGGTTCTTTTGGTGTTTTAGGAGGTTTTTTTTTGTTGTTGTTTTGTTTTGTTTTGTTTTGCAGGACTCTTGACCCTTTGATCTTGGTGTTGATGGTTTTAAGTCTTTCCCATTTTGGTTTGATTTTTGTGCATTTTTGGCTGGGGTATCTCGTACAGATTTCTTCACTGGAACCTTTCTTCAGTTTCCTCTTCATCAAAATCATCATCCTCATCATCTTCATCAAGTTTTACTTTTTTCTGTGGAACCTTGTTACCACCTCCAGGAGCAGATAGATCACTTTCCAGACACGTCTAGGAGTTTTACATCCTCCTCATCTTCATATTCAGACTCTGCATCTTCCTCTACAGCTACTAGGTGCTTGTAGGAAGCCACATTCGCCATTACAAGATGGCGCCCATTTCTTATGATGAATCAGCAATGTGCTGTTGTTTACTCCACTCCGCACCCTACTGCGCATGCGCAGGTAGAGGTTTGGCGGGTCGCAGCTCAGTCCCGGAGCATGCTAATGAGGCATCGAGGCGTGCACCAATCAGGTAGGAACACATCCTGCCTAGGCTTATTTAAGATGCACCGCTCTACCCTTCTTGGTCTTTCGCCTCTGCAATCAACCCCGCAATAAACGTCTGTGGAAGGATCCTGACTGTCTCGTGTCCTTCTTGCTGGCGAGATAGACACGCGACCTACAGGTGCTGTCCACTAATGTGCACGGCCCTGAACCACACACTTCAACCTTAAGACCACAGGTGGTGTAATTTCGAAGCCCCCAAGGAAAACCGTTGGTTGTACAGACATTTTCAAAGTTGCCAGTGTTACTTTAATCAGACTGCCTTCATAGTTCATTGCTTCTGCCTCTGTGATGTGTAATTCATCTTTTGCCCCTGCTCCTAAACTAACTGTTCTTAATGATAACTGGTGCTCATTTTCATCATTATCCATTTTAAAGTGATAGTCTTTTCCAGCCTGGTTGTAGCAGCTTGCAATCCCACCAGCAGTGGAGGAGTGTTCCTCTTTCTCCACATCCTCGCCAACACCTGCTGTCTCCTGAGTTTTTAATCTTAGCCATTCTGACTGGTGTGAGGTGAAATCTCAGGGTTGTTTTGATTTGCATTTCCCTAATGACTGATGATGTTGAACATTTCTTAAGGTGCTTCTCAGCCATTCAAAGTTCTTCAGGTGAAAATTCTTTATTTAGCTCTGTACCCCATTTTTAATAGGGTTATTTGGCTCTCTGGAGTCTAACTTCTTGAGTTCTTTATATATATTAGATATAGTACACATGCTATACTATGTTTATAGCAGCCTTATTTATAATAGCCAGAAGCTGGAAAGAACCCAGATGTCCCTCAATGGAGGAATGGATACAAAAAATGTGGTATATTTACACAATGGAATACTACTCAACAATTAAAAACCATGAATTCATGAAATTCTTAGGCAAATGGTTGGAACTGGAAAATATCATCCTAAGTGAGGTAACCCAATCACAAAAGAATACACATAGAATGCAGTCACTGATAAGTGGATATTAGCCCAGAAGCTCTGAATGCCCAAGACACAACTCAAATGATTTCCAAGAAGAAGTAAGGAGAGGGCCCTGGCCCTGGAAAGGCTTGATGCAGCATTGTAGGGGATTACCAGGACAGAGAAGTGGGAGGGGGTTGATTGGGGAATGGGTGGAGGGAAGAGGGTTTATGGGATTTAGGGGGAGGGGAGAACCGGGAAAGGGGAAATCATTTGAAATGTAAACAAAGAATATAGAAAATAGATAGATAGATAGATAGATAGATAGATAGATAGATAGTCCTTGTCAGCCTTTAGTTCACAACTGAAAAGGTAGTTCTGAGCCAGAGAGGGCTCATGTCCACGACTATCAAGTCTTCCATGACGTGGAGGCACGCACTTCGGCGTGGGAGAAGCCGGACAGAAAACAACTGCCTGCTGTTCCACAGAACAGACGTGCAGGATGGAATCACTCCAGAGGGTGGGGGTGGGGGGATGATTTTTTTTTGTTGTTTTGTTTTGTTCTGTTTTGTTCTAAGTCCTTTGGAAAACTTGCATGTGAAAAAGTACTGTCTGAGAGAAATCCGGCTGGGGTGGTAGCCCAGAGGGTAAGAGTGCTTTGCTCAAGTATGAGGACCGGAGTTCAAATCCCAGGCACCCTATGTAAAAACCTAGGCATGGCTTTGAGTACCCGTATCCTCAGCACTGGAGGAGTGGGGCACACACAGGTGCCCCATAACATCTCATTAGCAATCAAGTCTAGCCAAAAGGGCATGGAATCCCATCTCAAGGCAACAAGATTGAAAGCCTTAGAGGAAGATCTAGAGGTCCTGTTCTGACTTCTCCATGTACACATGTAGACATGCATGTACTCATGCATACTCAACATATACACGCACACTCACTCTCACCCTTACACACACACATTCACTCTCACATACTCTTATTCACACACACACACACACACACTCATACACACTCACACCTATATATACTCATCGACATCCACATTCACCGACACACTCACCAACACACTCACATATACACACTCACCGACACTCACCAACACACACATCACACTCACACACACTCACCCCACACACACTCACACACTCACTCAGTTCCATAACACACACACACACACACACACACACACACACACACACACTGACACACTCTCTTGTCCGTGGCAGGCCTGTAAGGAAGCTGAAGGAGCGCCAAGTGTTAGTTGTGCCATCTTTATAAGCTCAGAATCTTCCATTCTCGTGAATGGCTGAAAGCCTGGATGGGGTATTATGGGTACTCCTGCAGTCAAATGCCAGAGATCTTCCAAAAGGTTTTAGGACAAATCTTGGAATATTAGTTTGTCAGGCAGCTATAATAAAATACCAGTCGCTTATAAAGAATGACAATCTGTTTCTTACAGTTCTAGAAGCTATAAAGTCTGAGAACCCAATAGATAAGTATCTGGTGGGGTCCATCTTCTTTCTTCCTATGACATCACATGATTTGTGGGCTGATGCTCCCGCTGCTTTCATAGCCAGATCACGTCCCAGGGGGCCCACCTGATAGCTGTTATTTTAGGGGTGAAGATTTCACATATGCATTTCAGGGTTGGGGATCATAGACCCCAGTTCCCAGAACTGGGATTCTCCATTCCAGTCTCTTGACATTCCTGCTGTTCAAATTATGCCCACCTGAGCTTCTGGGAAGCTCTGCCTACTGGAGGCTGTGAAATGCACAGAGCAGAGGAGAGTTGGAACCTTTTATGGAAGATGGGAAAGCTTCTAGTACTCATGGATAGCCTTGCTAGTCACGTGGGTTTGTGTCCACATACATCCCTCTGGGAACAGGTTCGCACCACCTCTTTTTGTCTTTATTTATTTATTTTGTTTTTTGTTTTTTGTTTTTTTGTTTTTTTTTGTTTTTTTTTTTTTTTTTTTTTTTTTGGTTTTTCGAGACAGGGTTTCTCTGTGTAGCCCTGGCTGTCCTGGAACCTCACTCTGTAGACCAGACTGGCCTCGAACTCCGAAATCCGCCTGCCTCTGCCTCCCGAGTGCTGGGATTACAGGCGTGCACCACCACGCCCGGCTCTTTTTGTCTTTCTATACATCTCAGGCTGGCTTTGAACACACATCTTCCCAGGTGCTAGGATTACAGGTGTATGTCGCCAGCCCTGGTAGGTCCTCTCCCTCCTCTTCCCCTTCCTCCTCCTCCTCCCCCCCCTTTTTTTTTAAATCAACAAAGGGAGTTTTTGTTTTGTTTTGTTTTGTTTTTAAAGCAGCTTAAGGGTTTATTTTGGCTCATGGTTTGCGCCTTCCGTGCGCCATGGTGGAGAAGCAAAGCTGTGGCGTGGAGTGCGCCTTTAGCTGTGGCAGCAGACCATGGGGCAGTCGGCATGTGGCATGCACAGCCAGGAAGCAGAGCTGGATGCTGCTGCCCCCCTTGCTTTTCCCCTCTTATCCAGCCTGTGGGAAGGTGCTACATACACTGAGGGTTACTCTTCCTAGTTAAGCCTCTCTGGAAATAAACTCACACACCCAGAGTTGTGTAGTCTAGGTAGTCCAGTCAAGGTGATTACGGAAATTAACTATCACAGGATATTATTATTATAGTTTAATAAATCCCGATTCTTCAAAGGTTGTTGCACTAGATAATGTTCCTCAGAGACTGGTTTTGAACCAGGTATGGTGGTGTGTTCCTATAAGCCTAGTACTCAAAAGGCTGAGGCAGAAGACCTGTGGGTTTAAGGCCAGCCTGGGTTATATATCCTATGTATCTCAGGCAGGAAGGGAAGTCATTGGAAGAGCCCAGGAGACCAGAAGCACTCTTGGGACCTTCATAAAGGAAGTTAGCAGTCTCGCGGGTATGGGTGGAAGGAATCACGCCTTCCATGGAAGAGCTAGTCTGCTTCTGACTCTGTTCAACTCAGTATTCAGATGGGGGCTGGCTCGGTGGCTCAGTGAGTAAAGGCACCTGCCACCAAGCCTGATGACCCGAGTTTGATCCCCCCAAGCCTCACACCTTGGAGGGGGAGAAGCAACTTCATAAGTTGTCCTCTGACCTCCCATGCATATAATGACACACGTCCGAAGTAAATGAATGTAATTCAAAGAAGTTGTCTCTTTTTGTAAAGTTCTGGACATTTCACTTTCTTGTTAACACTTGCTGTCTGTATTAGTTATTTTTTTTTCATTGCCATGACAACTACCTGAAAAAGCGACTTGAGAGCAAGAAGGGCGGGCACGGTGGGTGGCCCCTAGTGGCCTCTGCCTGCGAGCCCCCAGACTTGGGAGGCAGAAGCGGCATGAACAGAACAAGTCAGAGGCCAGCCTGAATCCCATGGGAGGTCCCAGGCCAGCGAGGCTGCCTAGTGACACAGCGAGATTTCGGCTCATGGCTTTGACGGTTAATCTTGATCGTCAACTTGACCAGATCTGGAATCCACTAGGAGGCAAGTGAGCTTTTCTTGGCTGGGTTAGTGGAGATGGGAAGATCCACCCTAAGTGTGGGCGACACCCTGTGGTGGGGGCAGAGGGAGAAGCGCTGGCTCTTTCGCCTGCTTGCCTCTGTGCCTCACGGGTGAATTTACTCAGGTTTCAAGCCATCTGCCCTGCTGCCACCTCCACGACTGTATTGCCACTACCCTTCATGAACACCAGAGACAAACCTCTTCAGCCTTCTAATGTGGACTGGAGACCAGTGGCTCTCTCAGAATCCTCCAGGCCTTCAGTATGAGGGTTCTGTAGAGGAAAAGAACTAATGGAATATATAGTCACATACATTCATATATAATATGACTTATTAGCGTGACTCACAGGCAGTGATCCACCTAATCCAACAATGGCAATCTCTTGATGGAAGGTCTGAGAATCCAGTAGTTGTTCAGTCCACGAGGCTGGTGTCTCATGGTCTTCGGTATATCTCAGAATCCCCCAAAGTAGGCTTCAGTGCCAGTAAGGGAGGCCCTCCGCAGGAGGATAGATACGTGAACTTGCCAGTAAGAATGGGACAAGCTGGAAAAGCATGACCCTTATAGAGGTTGTGACAAGGTGTGTCCCAGATTTAAGGTGGGTCTTCCATCCTCAAATGATCCAGTTAACCAAAAAATGCTTCCAGTTGTACCCAGCTGCTTGGGTTTTCAGTTAATTTCAGATGTAGTCAAGCTGACGGTCAAGAATAGCCATCACAAGTCCACCCCTTGTCATCTTGATACACAATCACCATTTATACCATGCTTCATTTCCAAGTGAAAAAGTGAGTTCATGACTATGCTTAACATGATGTAACTACCTCATGTACACATAGATAAACACATTTATCTATTTTAGAACAATTGGCAATATTCCCTTGAGGAACATTCCTTTAGTATCTCATAACTTTAATATGATAACCACTGATATTATCTTAATTGATGTTAACATTACATGATAAGGAAACTGACAAAAGAAAACAAATATCTGTACAAACACATTCTTAACAATATGACAGAAACATTCATATTGATCACAACCCTCACTTCAGCAGTTGGTTTTAGCTGGTATTTATAACCACCGTCCTCTCCTACACTTCTGTATTTCCTCCATCCTCAGTGAGCACCTCAGCAGGTCTTGGTATTTTTCCTGGAAGAGTGACCTGTATCATCATTTCTGAAGGGTCTGTGCCCTTTGCCAAATCAGATATTTACATTACAATTCAGAACTGTAGCAAAATTAGTTAGGAAGTAGCAACAAAATATTTAATGGTCCAGGATCACCACAACAATAATGCTTTCAGCATAAGGAAGTGTCTTAGTAAGGGTTTCTTTCTATTCCTGCACAAACATCATCACCAAGAAGAAAGCTGGGGAGAAAAGGGCTTATTCAGCCTACACTTTCCACATTGCTGTTCATCACCAAAGGAAGTCAGGACTGCAACTCAAGCAGGTCAGGAAGCAGGAGCTGATGCAGAGGCCATGGAGGGATGTTCCTTACTGGCTTGCTTCCCCTGGCTTGCTCAGCTTGCTTGCTTATAGAACCCAAGACTACCAGCCCAGAGATGCCACCACCCACAAGGGGCCCTCCCCTCTTGATCACTAATTGAGAAAATGCCCTACAGCTGGATCTCATGGAGGCAGTTCCCCAACTGAAGTTCCTTTCTCTGTGAGAAAGTCTTTTCCACAGTCTTTATATATTAAAAGTTCAATCCCTTTAAAATGTCCAATATCTTTTAAAATTCAAAGTCTTTCAAAAATTCAAAGTCTTTTTTTTTTTTTTTTTTTTTTTTTTTTTTTTTTGGTTTTTCGAGACAGGGTTTTTCTGTGTAGCCCTGGCTGTCCTGGAACTCACTTTGTAGACCAGGCTGGCCTCGAACTCAGAAATCCGCCTGCCTCTGCCTCCCAAGTGCTGGGATTAAAGGCGTGCGCCACCACGCCCGGCTTAAAGATATATTTACTTTTTTTGTTTGTTTGTTTGTTTGTTTTTTGTTTTTTGTTTTTCGAGACAGGGTTTCTCTGTATAGCCCTGGCTGTCCTGGAACTCACTCTGTAGACCAGGCTGGCCTCGAACTCAGAAATCCGCCTGCCTCTGCCTCCCAAGTGCTGGGATTAAAGGCGTGCGCCACCACGCCCGGCAAATTCAAAGTCTTTTAATTGTGGGCTTCACCAAAATACTTTCTTCCTTCAAGAGGGAAAAATGTCAGGGCACAGTCACAATCAAAAGCAAAATCAGACTCCAACAGTCCAAAGTCTGGGGTGCAACCCATGATCCAGGCAGTGCAGGAATGTTGACAGCCACTGTCCTAGAGGATCTCTGCACTCCAGATGTAGTCTTTCTTATCTCCACTGTAGCGGAGCAATCTGGATCAGTCACCACTCCTAACGCTGTTATTCCTTTCTTAGCCTGTTGACTTAAGAGCATCAGACACTCAAAGTGGCCATGGGGAAGCCCTACCTTCCAGTTCAATGCAATGTTTATTGTGTCTCCAGGCAGCAGAGCTCCCCTATCTGAAACCAAAACTTCTAGGCCAGCAGAACTCAGGGTTTCAGAAACAGGAAGCAACAGCAATTTTTCCTAGTGGGTCACTAGGGAGTGATAGGTATGCTACCTTGTCAGCTTACCAATCCCCGGTGCCCAGTGTCTCCTGTGTGAGCAGAGCCGTTGCTGAACTGCCCAGCTCGTGTTCCTGATCTAACTCAGAAGCTTATAGGTGACAGTATTATATTTGCATAGGTCGTTATTTATCAGTCTAAGCCTCATGGTCTGTGTTGAACAGGAGGTTGTTTCCTTGCATAACTATACGAGGTGGAGTTATCGGATTTGGTCCCTGCACTCAGTTTAGCATGCCTCTGGAGGCACACAGTGGAAACGACTTACATCTTCTCGTTGCCTTCTTGCTTTGGTTTTCTGGTACCCGGAACTGAACTTTTTCCTTTGTCTCCTCATATCTCTAGAAATCTGTTTAGTATAGACTGGAATTTAAAGACCCCCCCCCCTTTGAGAGGTATTCATTCCTGTGTGTCCCCATGGCCATATGAATATAATATAATATACTTGTCGATACATTTCTATTTTTTCTTTTGTAAATCTTTTTTTCCCCCTCTAACTAAGAATTTCCAGGGCTTGAGAGAAGCCTTGACAAGTAGATGGCGGGGAGATCTCACTCGCAGGTGATGCTCAGGAGGAATGGTGTTTCAGAGGGGAAGACATTTACCACCTTCAATGGCTCTGGGCAAAGGTGTCCGAAATGCAAGAGGGATCTGAGCTCAGCCAATGAGAGAAGAGATGGGGGTGGGCGTGGTCTTGCCTTGACCAAGATCCTCCACCCCTCTGTTCCTTTCCGATTTCTGAGATCAGTTGGCAGACTGGGAAGTGCTTAACACCCGAGCTTCCTCTTCTGAGACCAGGAGGCAGGGCGCGGAATCCTTCCCTGTGTTCCCGCCAGGTCGCCAGGGGGCAGGCTGCTCCAGTGTCACGGAAGTCCCGCCCCGAGAATTCCGCGCGTGAAAACTCAAGGTCCAAAGTAGGTGCTGTGTCCGCCAGCGTGCACCGAGGGGGTTGGGTTCGCTTCCCGGTGCTTTTGATCGCTTCCTGCCCTTAGGTCTGGAAGTCCTGAGTGCAGTGACACTACAGTCTTTGTGGTCCCGGGAAAACCCTGGCGGGCCCTGGAGACCATTCTGTCTTGGTTGCCAGTACTGGGCTGGTGAGACCGCCAGGCCGGATTGACTCCTGCTGGGTTCTGGCTGAGCTTTGGTCTATGCCGCGTCGCCCACAACCCGGTGGTTTTCCTCGGATCTAGGCTATCGGTGGAGCAGAGCCTGTGCTCTGCCGACGTCCCACCACCTTGGGGAGGACCCCAAGATTTGCAAAGCAAAAGTAAACTGCGCGGGGGCGGGGGGGGGCATTTTCTGTGTCCCCAACAGTCATCCTAAGACAGGGAAATTAGCATTTGTGATAGAATGATTCACGCTTCATACTTTTGACCACCAGTCAGAATTTGGTATGAGTGCTTTATCGCCCTCAGATCCTCACTGTTACTTTTTGAGGTGGTTATTGGCCCCACCAGAGCACAGGTGCGGCTTGCAAGAGGGACGTTTAGGAAGCTCCTACATTTTGGTAGGCAGGAGACCCTCCTCTGGACCCTTGTCTCCTTTGTGAGTCCAGATGGGATCCAGGAGTGACTGCTACACCCCTTCGCCCCCTAGTTCCCATCATCAGCTGCTCCTGACCCCCCATCACACAGGAGGTTCAGAACCAGAGCAGTGATCTGCTTGGGAAATAGCCTGGGGTTTTGAAATTGAGGTGAGCAAGCACAGGGAAAGATTGTTGGTGACCCCCGAGGCTGCAGAACGAGAGACTAATGTAGAAATGGGTCGAGGTAAAGCTGCAGTGGATTAGCTTTGTTCATGTGTATCAAGCATGATGTGGTGCTCATAAGTCCTCCAGAGATTGTGTTTGTTGAAGTGTTTAACTGGATAAGGACACAAGGGAGGATACTCAAGAAGAGGGAGATATCTTAATTCCAGCTACTAGGGAGGCTGAGAAAGGAGGATCACTCGAGGCCAAGAGTTCAAGGCCAGCAGTGGGCAACATGGCGGGATGGGGAAGGAAGAATGGGGGGGGGCAACCAGCCTAGGCAGTAAAGTGTTTGGTCAATTAAATGCTTTTCTTGCCTTGCAGTCACGAGGACCTGAGTTTTATCCCCAGAACCCAAATAAAAGTAGCCAGATGTCCACTCCTTCTAATTCCAGAACTGAGGAGATGGAGACAGGCAGGTCTCTGGGCCTGACTGGCTAGCAAGCCTAACCTAATCTGCAAACCTTAGGGCCTAGTGAGAGACCCTGTCTCAAAAAACAAAGTGGACTACTCCCAGAACACCGCCAGAGGATGTTCTTGGGCCTATACACAGACAGACAGACAGACAGACAGACAGACACAGGCTGTGTGTTTGTGTTTTGGCAGATGTTCTGTCTTCCTCAGACGGAATCCACGGCACCTGCTACCTGTGCCAGCGCAGCCTCCACTCAGGACATGGAAAGTGGCTATGGTGATGGCCTGCAAGGAGAAGGCCTCAGACAACCCGACCGGAAGCAGCCCAGACTCTATGGAGTGGGTGACCCCACAGCCACCTTCTCCTCTGACAGCTCCTGCCTGTCCTCTAGAGGAAGAGTCATCAAATGGTTCTGGGACTCGGCTGAGGAGGGCTACAGGACCTACCACATGGATGAGTATGACGAGGACAAGAACCCCAGTGTGAGTAAAGACCCCTCCCCTCTTCCCTCTGCGACCCAAGAGCAAACTAACTGCAGGGCAGTCAGCACCTAGCTTGCTCTTGCTGGGTTGGAGTTAGGATCCTCAGTCTCCAGGAGGGCTGTTAATGTCCGCTCTATACCCAGTTGGTCTCTGAGATGGGCTGCCCTGTGTATTTATATTTTAGTTGAGATAGGCAGAACAAACCATACATATAACATTTACCAATAGACACTGCAGAGAAAATGAGGACAAGGTGAGGGGGACAGCAGATGATAACGGCTGGAAAATGCTGCTATTTGACATAAAATGTCAGAAGGCAACTTTACTCAGGTGGCATTAGAACAGATGCTTGGGGAAAGAGAGAGAGAGAGAGAGAGAGAGAGAGAGAGAGAGAGAGAGAGAGATTGTGTTAGTTACCCATTGCTGTAATAAACCATCCTTAATCTTTAGCAGCTTAACTAGCAAACATTTCCCAGTTGCTGGGGTTCAGGTCTCCTGGTGGGTGTTTTAGGGCCAGGGGTTTCTGTCACAGTACCCCAAAGTTGATGTTGTAATAGAATCTGCAGGCGTACCTGGGTGGAGGGCCATGATCAGGTGAGAGGCCCCACCTCCACGTTCACCTGTGTGGCTCTGTTCCTGTCCACGTGGACCTTTCCCCAGGACTGCCTCGGATATGACAGACATCTCCAGGGCAGATGAGCTAAGACAGAAAAGGAGACTCTGAGTACCCAAGAGGGAAGCCACAAGCGTTTGTGACCCAACCTTAGAAGCGACATTCCAGACATTCCATCAATTCTGCGTGCAGTTGGCAGATTCAGTCCCTCTGCAGGGTGCCATTGGTAGAGGCTACCCGCCACCAGGAGCCATGCAGCTGCGAGAACAGCTAAGACAAAGGTCCTAGGCTGGGTCAGAGCAGCAGACAGCAAAGGGACCCAGTGGACTGCAGTAAAGCCAACATGGTGGGTGATGAGTCCAGAAAGGCTTTGGATTTTGTAGGGACTCATGGGGCTTGGTGAACGGGGAAGGGTACGAAGTGTTCAGGAGAGGAGCGGGATGTATGCTGCAGCTTCAGTAAGACATCACAGGGCCTTCAGATGGAGTCCATATGAAAATCTGATGACAGGCGAGGCAGTGGACAAGAAAGGAGGTAGGGGGCTATGGCAGTGATCTGGACAGGAATCGTGGTGGCTTACACTAGGAGTTGGGTTGTCAGCCTGTGGAAGAAACAGTTTCCTTCCCAGGGGTGGCAAGCACCGCCTCATATGTGTCTAGCTCCCAGCTCATTCACGTTTAATGGTTTTGTCTTTCCTCCTTCCTTCACTGCTCGCAGAAGGCAGGGGTCAGGAGTCGGAGCCCTCTATTAGGATTAGCACCGATGGAGAGACAGCCAGATGTTGTGTCCTGTTAGCTGGGTCCCCTAGGGAACCATTTACACTGGCATGGGGTAGTCTACTGAACATTCCCACTCTTGTTTTGTTCCCAGCAGAGTGTGACTTATAATGTCTTTGGAGAGACACTGTGGTGTCTTGGGCATAAATCTGTCCTTAGGGAGCTAGCTATGAGTAGGGAGTTGTACCCTGGCCCTTGGGACATGGGGCAGAAACGGAGTGGTTTTCTAAGAGCAGGGGAGTGCTGGAAAGAGACTTGGGACTCCAAGAAGCAATGGGCCCTTCCAAGTGGTGTGGTGGGAAGGCTCTTGCCAGAGATGATATCTGGACGGTATTGGAAAAGGGGCATGCGAGTTTGAAACCGAGTGAGTGCCCAGCTTGAACAAAGACAAAGGGATGGTGGGAGGGTGGTTTGGTGCCCACTCTGCTGTCTGTGGGTCCCTCAGGCTCCTTGCTGGAGGTGCTCACCCTGTCTCTACCCCTTATCTGCAGGGCATCATTAACTTGGGCACCAGTGAGAACAAACTCTGCTTTGACCTTCTGTCCTTGCGGGTGAGTATGAAGCCTGGTGTCCCCAGCTCCAGGGGAGTGAGCTCAGGGGCTGGTGTCCCCAGCTCCAGGGGAGTGAGCTCAGGGGCTGGTGTCCCCAGCTTCAGGGGAGTGAGCTCAGGGGCTGGTGTCCCCAGCTCCAGGGGTTTCTTGAATCCTTTGCTGCAGTAGTTTACTGCATGTCTCAGCAGCCTTGACTTAAGAACTGGGGGACATGAGTTCCAGATCTGCTTTGGGAACAACTTTCCTCTCCTCTCCCCTCCCTTCCCTTCCCCTCTCTTACCTTCCCTGCCCAGTCTAACAACGGAACTATATGCATCCCTGGTTCTTAATTTTATTTTTCTTCACTGGAGATTGAACCTAGCATTTCCATAGTCTAGGCAAGCCAAACTCCACTCTCTGCCTTCTTAACGTCTTATTTTGAGACAAGGTCTAAGCTGCCCAGGCTGGTCTTGAACTTATTCCACAGTCTGGGCAGGTCTTGAATTTGCAAGGCCTCCTACTTTAGGCTCCGGTGCAGCTGGGTGCACTGCGGGCTTGGCTCCTATGGCTCTTTCCAATCTGGCTCGCAAACTTCCTTAACATTTCATCAGATTTCTTAAAAGTTCATCAGATGTCCCAACTCTCCAAAAATATAAAATAAAAAAAAATAACTAAAATTAGTTTCAGTAATATTTCATTTACCTGATATATCCAAAGCATGACATTTTAGCTGGTAATAAATGTAAAATTATTGATATCTATTAAAACTTGTTTGTAAGAAGTCTTTCCAGCTCAGATTAGCCTCCTGGTAAGTGCTCAGTAGTCACAGAACACCAGTGGTTTCCACGTTGGATCAGCTCTAAGGAGTGACAGAAGGGAGGGGAATGGCTCGGCCCAGGCCTGGAGTCCATGATGCCAGTTCTTCCGGCCCCCTGTCCGAGGACTCTGTGGCACTGGCTCTTTTTGACCTTGGAGCCACGATGCTCTAGCACCACTAACTCAGTACCTGGTTCTGCAAGGGATGGCCTACAAGGGATGGTCTAAAATTTGCCCCCATATACAAAGGGTGAGCTTGAGTCGAGCCTGCAGGAGACAGTGCCTTGAGTCCAAGCTGGACCCAAGGTCAAGCCGATGTCACCCAACTCTGGCACCTCCTCCGACCGCTGGGAAGGCTGAGCATTGCGGCTTCCCACCGCCACTCCTGCACCCACCCCTCGGACTTTTGTTGCATAGAGAGCCAGAGCCAAAAGTTCTGGATGTCGTTGTAGTTCTGCCACATGCTAGCTCGGTGGCCCTGCCCTCACTTTGTGATCCTTGGTTTGTTTATCTGCGAAATGGGTCTGGGGATGCTGTCCTGTACGCTTTTCACAGTTTCTCCGAGAAGCAGGAGAAACCCTAGCTGCTGAAGGCCACAGTGCTGTGTGGATGCAGGCGGCAGTGCTGGCCACCAACCTTGCTCTTTTTCCTGTGTGTCCCCAGCTGACACAGGCTGACATGATTCGTGTAGAGCCGTCTCTCCTGCAGTACCCTGACTGGAGAGGGCATCTGTTGTAAGTGGCCGCCCCAGGGCAGTGGGTCCTGACCTGGGACATGGAGGTCCCCATGGAGGTAGAGTAGAGGTGGGACACACTTCCAGTGGGTGTGCAGGAAGAAGGGTCTACTGGCCAGTGGTGTGCTCCTAACCCCATAACACACAGGGAGGCACCTCAACAAAGAATCGTTCTGTCCGCAGCGTCAGTAGAGACTGAGTGAGGAAGCTGGCTGTAGGCTGAGAACGTAGCTGTGGAGACCTGGTGACCGAGACGGCTGGCCTGTCAGCCTCGGCTCCCTCCCCAGAGCTCCCAGCTTGGTTCCCATGACCCTAAGTCTGTGACAAGTGAGGAGACTGTCCTTGCTTTCCCAGAAGCTTTAGAGATGACAAGGGGACTGACTCAAGTGGTTTGATGGGTCAGGAAATGGCGTGCTGTGTGGCGTACTGATTATTTACTGAGGGTCAGGCACTGTTCTAAGGGATTCGTGGTCCAGCAGGACCTGACCCAAGATGTGTTCCAAAGCTCACATTCTTAGAATAAGGTCATCAAGATGGTGAGCACTGGGGCGGGCCACTGGGCTTGAGTAAGGACCCTGCCACTTACTAGCAAGGGAGTCAATTCCTTCAAATTCCCCTGGTTTCTTTGTAAAATGGGAATGATAGTAATCACAGCCACCATGAAACAATCTCTCAATAACATTTGTGTGATGTTGAGACTCAGTAAGAGCCACGGTAACAGTTCCTGTTATAATAATGTTGATTATTATCATTATCAGCTAGATGTATGTAATGTTAGTTTCATCCCCTGTAGTCTCCTGATTAGATGGGGCTGGGTGACCTAGATAGACCCAGAATGCTTTGTGGCTGGATGGGGGAGGGTATGCTGGACTGGAGATAAATGTCCCGTACCTGGGGAAGGTAGGGTGGGGCACTGGCAGCCAGCCACCCGCAGGTTCCCAGAGGGGCTCCGGAGTAGCCTGGGCTGAGGATGTTCTTACAAGTGTCGCATTTTGTTGGTTCTTCTAGCCTCCGGGAAGAAGTGGCGAAGTTCTTGTCTTTCTATTGTAAGAGCCCAGCACCCCTCAAACCAGAGAATGTGAGTCACACCTTCGCTGGGGTGAGGGGGGGTGTCAGGAAGGGAGCTGGGGTCTGCTTCCCACTCAGTTCTGCCTCCCAACCCCATTGTGCTGTGGTCCTCGTCACTTCCCCACCTTTGAGAGAGATCCTCAGGGTGACCAGTCCCATCTCTCGTTCACTCGATCAAGAGCAAGGTACCCAGGAGTCAGCTTGGCTGGGAACCAATGGAGACCGTTGTCAGGATGGACCCCCCCACCCAGGGCACTTCCTGGGCCCTTGCTCTTCTCTGTCCCCTGACAGAGGCATTCCTGTCTCCCACTCCGGTCCTCACTCCCACTCTGTCACTCCTAGGTGGTTGTTCTGAACGGCTGTGCCTCTCTCTTTTCCGCTCTGGCCACAGTGCTATGCGAGGCAGGAGGTAAGCGGACGCCATGACCTACTCCCTCAGCTTTTGACCAGGGCTGTGCTGGGCTGTGACCACAGTTGTCTGGCTGAGGTGCTGAGGGTGGAGCCCAGGGCTTCGTGTAGGCAGGGTAAGCCCTCTACCTACTGCTACACCCTGGTCTTAGGAATTGTGAACTACGCCAGATTCTCTGGCTAGTGCTGTGTGATGGGAATTCTCTCGCAGTGCTGGACAGTGGCAGGGAGGTCCCCCACTCTACCTGTGGGCAGCCATGAGATTTTGAGTCAACCCTAATACTCTGACCTGTTACAGGCTGCTAGGATATTCAGGAGATTAGGTGGGTCAAATACATTTTTTGTATATTTTTACCTTATAGTGGATTAGTCTGGATGTGATCCCATTCTAAGTGAAGGAGCATCTATATTAGAAAAAGCCTGATCTTGGGGGTCCAAGCTTTAAGGTTTTGGGAGTTGAGAGCAAGAATATGCCCCAAATGTTTCCAGGAGATGGCGGAGGCTAGGAAGGGCGGTGGGTCACACGACAGGGTCTGTAGTATTCAAGCCAGAGGCCAATAGGCTGTCTCCTTCTGCTCCTAGAGGCTCTCTTGATCCCCACGCCTTACTATGGAGCCATCACCCAGCATGTCTATCTCTACGGCAACATCCGACTGGCCTATGTCTACCTGGACAGCAAGGTACGAGCGCCTGCATCCCAGTTCTTGCATTTGAGTTTTCCTGTAGGCGAGGGTTTCCTGGTTCCGAGTCTGTGGGTGGGTGTGGAGGGAGCCTGTGTTAGGGGCTTTGGGGCTGCTGTGACATGGTAGCGGAGTCTTCTGTTGTCGCATGGACACCTCTGCAAGCTCCAAGCCTCAGGTTCTAGGATCCTGGGTCCATGGAGAAGCCAAGGACCAGCCCCATAAATGAGAGAGCAGAAAGGGGATGCTTAGACCTTGGAAGTCCTGAGAGCCAATCAGAGAAGCCTGGCTGCCTCTGCCAGAAACCTCAGAGATAAGAGTGGAGAAGAAGGCAGGAAGGGGAAACAGCCCTTCCTGTTTTTCAGAGACTGTACCCAGGCGGCTGGAGATGGTAGGGAGAGAGAGTCCCAAGAGTTCAAGTTGGGGGTTGGGGCCATGCCACTGAATTTGGCTCCTGACTTTGGTGGGTCTTTCCCCAGGTAACTGGACTGAATGCACGTCCCTTCCAGCTCACCGCAGAGAAGCTGGAGATGGCCCTGCAAGGAGTTCTTTCTGAGGTTAGAGATTCAGTCAAATTCAGGACTGGGAATGAGTGGGTTTCAGCAGGGCTAGACCCTTCGTCTCCTGGGAACTGGGCTTGTGACATTGATAGGGATATACAGGGAAATTATGGAGCCATCCTGGGAGTGGGGGTCAGGCAGAATCCTGTGTCTATGGAGGGCCTTCCCCACTAGAAAAAGACCTTGAAACCACAGCATACAGAGAACCAGGAAACTTCATTAGAAACTTCCCTCTCACTATAAAGGGTAGCAGGAGGTGGTGGGATAGGATCATAATTCCATTTATATATGCATGAAAATGTCAAGAATGAAGCCCATTATTGTTTTTAGCAAATATATGTGCCTTACTGTTCTATTGCTGTGAAGATACCATGACCAGCGTAACTCATAAAATAAAGCATTTAATTGGGGTTTGCTTACAGTTTTAGAGGGTTAGTCAATTACCATCGTGGAGGGAAACAGACAGGCAAGCTACTGGAGAAGTAGCTGAGAGCTTTTCATTCTGGTCTGCAGAGACACACTGGGCTTTTGAAGCCTCAAATCCCACCCTGAGTAACACACCTCCTCCAACAAGGCCATACCTCCCCCATCCTTCCCAAATAGTTCCACTAAAGACCAAGCATTCGAATACATGCGCTATGGTGGTGGTGGTGGATTCTAATTTAAACCACCACAGTATGCTGATTAAAAAAAACACTCTGCCTACTCTAGTCCTTTGTTTCTGCTTTAGGGTCAAATGTGGGTCACAGGAGTCTATAGCTTTGAGTCTCTCTGGCAAATTGAGGGGCAACCATGCTCCTTTTGAGGGGCTCCTTAAGGAAGGCAGAGACCTAACTCCTGCTTTCCACCCATGTTCAGCATCTGTGCACTTCACATTCAAGCAGTCACGTGCTCTGTGCAGGAGCTGTGAAAGTTCTCAACTCCCACTTACAATTCCTGCGACACAAGCAGCCTCTCTACGGACAGCTGGCACACTTCCCTGCTCCCTGCCTGCTTTCTTCCCGTAGTCGGGACTGCACAGCAGATGTAATTCTGAGTCCTACTCATGTGCTTCTTGTTGGGTCAGGAACAGGTCCCTGCCATGCTTCCCTGGCCAGCTGCCAGCCTCACCCAGTGAGACTGTAAGGCTCTGGATGGGGAGCAGGGGTAGGTGGGCACTGAAGCACCCCCTGGATGATTTCAGGGTGTCAAGGTCAAAGGACTCATCCTCATCAACCCCCAAAACCCTCTGGGCGATGTCTACTCCCCCGAAGAGCTGCAGGACTTTCTGGGATTCGCCATGAGGTGAGTTCCGCCTACCCCACAAAGCAGGCAAACTTCTGATGTAGCCTGGGGCAAGTCCTTAGACCCGGGTGGGCTACTACCTGCTGCGGTGTCTCCCTGTCTTCTTAAAACACCAGTCGTAATGCTCTAGGGCCGGGCACCATGCTGGACCCATTATTATTTATGCATTTGTGTATTTATTTACTTATTTATGTTTACCTGTGTTCACATGTATATAAACGTGGAAGATAGCAGTCATTCCTCAGATGCTTTGTTTCTGAGAAAGGGTTTCACTGGTCTGGAGCTTGTCAAGTGTGAGGCTATCTGGCCAGTGGACTCCAGGGCTCTGGGTATCAAACTTGGGCCTCATGTCTGCAAGGCAGCACTGACTGGGCCATTGTCTCAGCTGAGCACTTTCTGTGTCATATCTCTGGTTCTCCTCCTAGCAGCCCCAAGAAAAATGAACTCTTATCATCCCTGCTTGACAGAGCCTCAGAGTGGTCCAATCAGGAGTGGGATCAGAAATTGATCTCAGTTTATTTGTCTCCAGCCCACCATGGAGGACCCCAAGGGTCCTGCCTCTCCCCTACAGTGACTGGAAAGCTCCAGGGTCCTCTGCTTTATATGTGCAGCCTCCCATTTGTGACAATATAGACCAGAGTGGGGTATTCCTGGGCAAGCGGTTTGGTATTCCTGGGCTACACTATGGCCCCCTGGGTTTCTGGCGTACTGCTATGCAACACTGAGTGACATATTTGGCTCTCTCTCCTTTCCACTACCCGCCCACCCCAGGCACAAGCTGCATGTGATCATGGATGAGGTTTACATGCTGTCTGTGTTTGAAGAGTCTCTTGGGTACCGCAGTGTCCTCAGCCTGGAAAGGTGAGGCTCCCACTGTAGCCGAGTCTACCAGTCCCTGGACTGTCTCACAGTTTCCCGGCCTCTATCTGGGTTAGCCCGCAGGGCATGGCCTGCTTCAAGGTAGTTCTATTAATATCTGTTTGCTCTCACCGGTCCTCAAGCTAGGGGCAATTAGGTAGACCAGGTCTTCAGGTTGTTCTACGGTGTTCCCAAGAGCTCCAGGGGGAGGAAGGGGGCTTGGCATCCTTTGGAGGGATATTTGGTATATGGGAAGCTGAACTCTTGTTTCCTTTGTATTTAGAGTGGTTCCATTTTCATCCACCCATCAGTCCATCTGTCCGTCCATCTACTCATCCATTCATCTGTCCCCTCACCCCCTTTGGCCATCCATCCCTTCATCCACCCATTCATCCCATCCATCCATCCATCCACCCACCCACCCATCCATCCATTCATCCCATCCATCCATCCACCCATCCACCCACCCATCCATCCGTCCGTCCATCCATCCATCCATCCATCCATCCACCCACCCGTCCGTCCGTCCGTCCGTTCGTCCATCCATCCATCCATCCATCCACCCATCCATCCACCCACCCACCCATCCATCCATCCATCCATCCACCCACCCGTCCGTCCGTCCGTCCGTTCGTCCATCCATCCATCCATCCATCCACCCATCCATCCACCCACCCACCCATCCATCCATCCATCCATCTAACCATCCATCCATCCATCCATCCATCCATCCATCCATCCACCCGTCCGTCCGTCCATCCGTCCGTCCATCCATCCATCCATCCACCCACCCATCCATCCATCCATCCATCCATCCATCCTTTTATCTATATTCCTAGATAGATGAAGGTCCTGGCAGCTAGGGACACAGGTAGCAATTTCAGTGACAGTGGAAAGAATGTTGAAAGGGATAAGACAAGGAGCTGTGGGAAGGTCTGTTTGAGGGACCTGCTTGGCCTAGATTCCTGGGGTTGGCTAGAGAAACTTTTCGAGGAAATGGTGCTTGAGCTAAGTTCCAGCTCAGACGTCAGGTCTGATGGTTTCTCGCACAGCTCTGCCATAGACTATAGAACCATTGAGCTCGGCTGTGTTCTCGTAGACTGTTTTTTATAGGAACAGGCAACAGGCTGTCTGTTGACCCCGTTCTGAGAGAAGCATGAGAATTGGTGGTTCAAAGGCATGAGACCCAGTTTCATCCATCCACATATCTGCCATCTGCTGGCTCTGGGTTACTTACGTCTCCATGTTCTCTGCAGGCTGCCTGACCCCCAGAGGACACACGTGATGTGGGCCACCAGCAAGGTGAGTTCCCGCTCAGCCTGGGTGGCAGGGAGTGGAATGGTTTCTTCTGTGAGGGCCAGCCATGGTCTAGCATGCTTCCTCTTGCAGGACTTCGGGATGTCTGGGCTTCGCTTCGGTGTACTGTACACGGAAAACCAGCACGTGGCTACTGCCGTGGCCTCCCTCTGCCGCTATCATGGCCTCAGTGGCCTGGTCCAGCACCAGATGGCACAGCTGCTCCGGGACCATGGTGACTGTCTGGGTCTAGGGGCTTGAGAGAGGAGTGGGGTTGACGTGCACGTGGGACTCATTGGGGCCTCCCCTGTAGAGGAACTTAGGCGATGTCTGAGAGTCATTTCTAGGTCTAGCCTGTACTCACTTGCTTGCTTCTGGCCTAAGTAGTACGTTTCTTCACTCTCCTGAGCCTCGGGCTCGTCATCTGTAGAGCAGGGCTGACAGCAGTGCTGGGCTGAGTGTGGTCTGTAATCTGGTTAGCACCGACCGTGGCATACAACGGGTGCGCTGCGAACATGAGCTCACAGGCTGGGTGCAGTACCACGCATCTGCTCTCCCAGCTACTTGGGAGGCTGAAGCAGGAGGAGGCTTTATGGTCAGGAGATCCAGGATAGCCTGGACAACATAGCGGGACTACACCTAAAGAAAGTGAACTTAGGATTGTTAGCTTTGAACGCTTGCAAAAGAGATCAGGAGTTACTGAGGAAATGCTGTGGAGAGCTCGGTCTCTGAGTCCCATCCTGTGCTCTGTCCCCGCCTCCAGCCTCGGGTTAGATGGTGAAGTTCTCCTGTAATTGCTGTTCACTCAGCCTTTCAGATGTTCTTGTTGTCTATCTCCTTCCTTCCTTCCTTCCCTTGGGCCCTGAGAAGAATTTCTATACAGTTCTCCATCGTTTTTTACAGATGAGGAAAAGGAGGACCAGTTGCTAACCACCCGATCTAATAGCCTAAAGTTTTGTAGAAATAGTGACAAGACCTCATGTTGGTAAGGGTGGTGAGCTAGGACTTTGCTGATGTGGCCAGAAGGTGTTTCAGCCACAGTGCAAAACAATCCCTTAATTTCCCATAAACACACTTATCAAAGGACCCGGCAGCCAGAGCGCCAAATGTGGAAGCCCTGCGTGAATAAGCCACCTCTCTCATATTCACCCACGCCTGTGAATGGTACCCCTCCTCCACACAGACGAGTTGACACACAATGTCCCATCCACACTTATGCAATAAAATCCATGGCCGCGTGGATTTCTCCCCAAGACGCTGTACTGATAGGGAAAGCTAGGAGCTAGACACTACATGTCACACGAGGCTAGTTTTGGTGACATTTGGGAATGAACGAAACTGTCGCGATAGATAACATAGATAAGTCTAAATAGCATGAGGATAATCTTGGGGTCACCCAGAATCCTGACTGTGGTGTGGCGTGGTGTGCTTTCCTAAGTGTATGAATGTATCATAATTCATTCAGCTGTCCACCCCACCCCCACCGCCTCCCATCCCTACCCCCACTCCTATCCCCTCCCACCCCCACCCACACCTCCCCTCCCGCCACACTGGCCAGTAAGTCGCTGAAGATCAGAGAAGGAGCCACAGCTGCTGAGGTCTGCCTTTGCCCTGTCTCGCCGGAGGCTCTACTGGGAGCAGGACCTTGGTCTGTGTGGCTCTAAGGATCACTTTATAACTGCAGGCACCTTAGGCTTGGTTCCCGCCCGCCCGGAGGGACTTTATCCTCTGGGCTCCTGAATGTGAGCTCTCAATTGCGTGCCTGGATCAAAGGCACTTTCTACTGAACACTGAACTCCCAGCCCTTCTGAGCCCCTGACTCAGTAAGTCTTGGTAGAAATAAAAGCACTCTCGTGGTGCTGGATGCCACGCCCTTCCATCAGCGAGCACCTAGATGGATGCAATGGTGTGAAGATGCACGGGGCTTTGTATTCTTACTCCCTTCCATTTATTTAGACTGGATCAGCCAGGTGTACCTGCCAGAAAACCATGCCCGGCTCAAGGCTGCCCACGCCTATGTTTCAGAGGAGCTCAGAGCCCTGGGGATCCCCTTTGTGGGTCGTGGGGCAGGCTTCTTCGTCTGGGTTGACTTGAGAAAGGTAAATTGGGTTGAGGTGTGGGTACTGAAAAATGCCAAGACTCCACCTGGCTGGTGAAGGCATTGGAGGGTCTCCTGCGTTCTGAACTTCCTCGTCCATCCTCCCAGTACCTGCGCGAAGGCACCTTTGAGGAGGAGGCGTTACTCTGGCGCCAATTTTTGGACAACAAGGTGCTGCTGTCCTCTGGTAAGACCTTTGAGTGCAAAGAACCCGGCTGGTTCCGCGTGGTCTTCTCAGACAAGGAGCACCGGCTCCGCCTGGGTGAGCAGTCTCCCCCTCCAGCCTCCCTACAGCATCCTCCCGGGCCCCTGCTTCTGACCCCAGCAGCCCCCGTGCTGGTGCTGACAGCTCTTCCCTTCTTCTTAGGAATGCAAAGGATGCGGCAGGTGCTTGAAGGGAGGAACTCTCAAGTGGTAGAAGATGCCCCTCCCTGTCACACTCAGGAGCCCAGATGAGCTGGCCATTGCTTCTCAAGCAGCCACTGTTCCAGTGACCAGGCCCTGCAGGGCCACGGGAGACTGAGTGTGGATGCGCCATTTGTCAGTGGGACTCACGACTTGGCTTTGGCCTTGAAGGACCGTTTCCTGCCCTCAGCTGGAGTCCATTTAAAGTGATATTCTTCGGGGGCTGTTGCTGTCCTGTTTTCAACAGGATTTGGATCAGCAGGATGACCGACCATTGTGAAGTGTGTTCAGTATGTTGAGTCGTGACTGCTCCTAATCACAGCTCCTTTCTAGGACACGAGTAAAAAAGCAACTGCTCATTCTTTGTGATGGTGCCTTCCTGCCTCTTTCTTGTTGCCAGGGAGACAAGCCAGAGGATCAGCACTCACGTGCACGTGCATGCGAACACACACACACACACACACACACACACACACATTTATAACGAGGAATCTCATGTATACTGTTTATTTGTGGGTTGCTTTCTGCTGTTTTCTTGGTCGGCCTGTAGATTGCCTATTTTTCCGGTTTGTGGTTTTTCTCTGTCATTAGTTTACTTTTCTCCCTTTTCTTAGATTTTTCTGGATTTCCCCTCTTCATCTTCTACTCATTTGTACCACATGCTGTATCTTCCTGCTGGCTGTTATCCTAGAATATAACACCTACAAGCAACTTGTTAGTAGGAAAGTGTGCCTTGGCTTTCCCTATGGCAACGGGAGACCTCGGACCCCGGTGACCCTGCCTGGGTCTGTGGCCTATGTTCATCTTGTTTTACACAGGTGACGTTTGCTTCCGTTGGTCAGGGAGTCCTCCTGCGCATCCACTGGGAGTCACGTGTCTTCTGTCTGTCACGCAGCTCCTGGAGTGGGCTGGGGGAGTCAGTGGTTGCTTTATGATTTCCTCTGTTCACGTTGCATCTGCAGCTCCTTCCAAGACAACGTGCCAACTCACTCCCATCCCAGTTTCTCCATGCCTTAAAGGACAGCAGCAGGCTGGCAAGATGGCTCAGTGGTTAGGGGCACGGGATACTCTAACAGAGCTGCTGAATTCAGTTCCCAGCAACCACGTTGTAGTGGCTCACAACCATCTATAATGGGATCTGATGCCCTCTTCTGACATGCACCACATAACAGCACAAAACACTCATGCAAATAATAATAGTAATAATAAAGATATTAACATCGGTGACATATAGTGTCATTGCTCTGTGTGGATACTGAATTATTTTATTACCTCATTTTATATACACTGTGATTCTTGGATCTGTGACTTCTTTCATCAACTCAAGAACATCTTCAGTCTTTATTACCAAACATTGCCTTTCCCCCATTCTCCCTCTGTCTTGGTTACTTTTCTATTGCTAAGACAAAACATGATGACCAAAGCAGATTATAAAAGAGTGTTTAATTGACCTTACAATTCCAGAGTGTTGTAGTCCATGATGGAGGAGCAAAGGCGTGGCACCAGGAGCAGCCGAGAGCTCACATCTTGATCCACAAGTAGGAGGCAGAGAGAGAGCACCGGCTGGGGAAGCCCCCTTGAGTGACACGCCTCCTCAGCCGGGGACCAAATCCTTCCTGAACAGTGTCACTGAGTTCCATTGACTGAGGACCAAGCATCCCACTCCGTGAGCCTATGGAGGTCATTCCACTTAAACGAACACATGGTCTGGAGTCCTGTTTGACCACGTGATAGACTGGATCTGGATCTCTTACTGTCTTTTTCATATTTTTCCTTCCCTTTTGCTCTCTCTGAGTAATTTTCCTTGCACTTTATGCAATTTAATAACCCACTAGCTAGAAATAACCTGCCTTAATCTCCAAATTTTATATTTGAGAAAAATGTATCTTCTCCCTCCCAAAGTGGTAGAAAGTTATTGTTTATAATATTTTTAATTACTGAAACATGGTTGTTTTGTGTGTTGTATACAGTCATCTCTGTGTCCATCAAGGATTGGGCCACAACCACTTTGGGAATACTAAAATCTGCTGATGGCCAAGTCCTGTATAAAAATAGCTTCATCTTTGTGTATAACCTAGGTGCATCCCTCTGTAGACTATTTCATTCATTTAACTTTTGAGATAAGAGTCTTGCTATGGAGTCCCCCACCTCCAGTTTCTCAATGTTTTAAAATAATCATTCTTTATCATTGATAATATGTAGAGTCCCCACTGCATGTCAAGGCATGTGATTTTATTTATTTTGCTTAATATACAGTGAATACCCAGGCTAACTCCAACTCAAGGGGGACCTTCCCCAGCTCCCCTGTAGATGTGAATCGTCTCCAGATTGCATGCAATATAACAAAAAGTGCTTTGTGAGCAGCTGTAGGTCCCAGAACTCGAAACTCTAGCGAATCCTACAGCTGATGTTTAGGGAACTGCCATTACAAAAGATGCTCAGAGTGTCCATGCTTTCACAAACTTCTAATAGCACAGATTCCAACCTTTCTCGCTTCTCGTCACCTGTGTGGTTTATGGACTTAGAAGTGTAGCTGCAGCATGTTAGCTGCACTGGGTTGGGAGGGCGCTTGCTTCTCCTATGCCTGCTGCTTTACACAGGCTTTGGATACAGATAGGATTTCCCCCCTCTTTCTGGTTTTTCTTCATCTGTCAAAATCGTAAATATTCTCCACGACAACACAAGTACCCACCCTTAGAAAACAAAAGTTTGACTATATTGCCCAAGCGGTCTGCAAGCTCACCATCCTCCTGCCTCAGCCTCCCAAATGCTAGAACTACAGGAGTCAACCACCACATCTGGTTTGAGATGTTAACTCTCGCCTGGCCTTTGATCTCCTCAAGTGCATGTGGCCTCTTTCCTCTCGAGCCTGAAGCATTGTAGCCTCATCCTTCTCTGCTTCTCAGTCTCTGCCTTATGTAACTTCGCTTGTACCTTTGTCTTATTTCTACAGAGTGCGTTCGTGAACCTGCTCCCTCTGATCACTTGACAAACGCTGAACACATGCCATATTCCAGGCACTATGAAGCGTGAGGCTGTAAAATGTGAGCAAGAGAGGCAAACACTCCTAAGGCCCATGCTTAACACAATTCTCCAACACAGTAAACTTTCACTTAATGCTGGCATGCATAAAGCATTAAAACATGTTTAAAAATACACACAAATACAAAGGAACAGAGAAGAAACAAGACAAAACCTCCCGGTAGCAGATAGCTACTGTTGACCTGATTTTAAGAAGTAAAACCTTGGGTTGGAGTTATGGCTCAGTGGTTAAGAGCATTTGCTGCTCTTTTAGAGGACCAGAGTTTGATTCCTAAGACCAACAGGCAGTTTAAAATTCCCTGTAATTCCAGGAGACCCGGTACCATCTTCTGCACCTTCATACAATTCTCACACAGAGAGACCAATACATAATGATGATGATGATGATGATGGTGATGATAATGATAATAATAATAATAAACCTTAAACTTTTTCTTTTTATTTATTTTTTATTTTTTTGGATTTGGTTTTTTTGAGACAGGGTTTCTCTGTATAGCCCTGGCTGTCCTGAACTCACTTTGTAGACCGGGCTGGCCTCAAACTCAGAAATCCGCCTGCCTCTGCCTCCCAGAGTGCTGGGATTACAGGCGTGCACCACCACCGCCCGGCTAAACTTTTTCTTTTTAAAAAGATACAAGCCAGTGCTCTGTGGAATGCCAGGAATTTGGCTGTGGTACCATTGGTCAATGGTCCTGATGTCACCCATCCAGTTCTCAAATGGGTGTATATAGTGAGTTTAGTAATGCACGTGCCTGTGTGTGTGTGTGTGTGTGTGTGTGTGTGTTTGAAGGATAGAGCCACATTCTGTTAGATGTGGGGAAGAAGAATGTGGACAGAATCTTCTGTCACTAGGGTTTTTTTGTTCCAATCTCTCTATATCTAAGATAAGGAGATATTAACCCCCAAATAATGGAATCTTTGTTGGTGACAAAAGTCTTCATAGGTTTCCAGACCATAATCTGTGGAAATTTAAGCTGTGAGCCAGAATGTCCACCAGGTGGCGCTAAAGTACAATCGGGACCAAAGTCTATTCGCATCCTGTGGACAGATGAAGAACTACAGCCAGCAATGGCAAGCTGGGCTTGGTGCCTCCTTAGCCTCAGTCCCGTCACTTTTTGCTGCCTTGTGACAGATGCCACTATGCATGCGATAATTTCTGCTGCTCTAGTTGCTTCCAAAATTTTATAACTGTTTCTTGGATTTTTTTTTCAGAAAAATACACGTAAGCCTGGACACAAGCACCTGCTCACACATTTTCTCTCTTCTGATTTTGCACAAGCACCTTCTACCTAAAAGTGACCGTGCTTGCTGATTTTTAAGGAACCCTGGTTTCTCAGTAGCCTGTGTTGGAGATATTACCTTGCTGACTGGAACGACTCCTCCTCTTGCTGTTCCCTAATTCTTTAGTTTACTTTTGTTGCTCCCAGTTTTGCTAGTATTAGAAACAGTGCAGATGGGCTGGAGAGATGGCTTAGCAGTTAAGTGCACTGACGGCTCTTCCAAAGGTCCTGAGTTCAAATCCCAGCAACCACATGGTGGCTCACAACCATCCGTAATGGGATCCGATGCCCTCTTCTGGTGAGTCTGAAGACAGCTACAGTGTACTCATATAAATAAAATAAATCGTTAAAAAGAAATAAAGAAAGAACACTGTGAAAGTTTCAATAAATGGCGATACTTTCTGCAGGGTAAACTACGAAGAAGGTTGGTTGGAATTGCAGGTCTAGGGCGGCTTATTTTTTTATTTTTTTATTTTTTAACACCTTGACGGATACTGCAAGTTGCCCTGTGGGCATAAGAATGCTTTGGAGATAGTCTCATAATGCAGCGTAGGCTAGCCTGGAAATTAGTGTCTGATCCTCCTGCTGGGCTGAGATTACAGGTATAAGCCGCCACGCCCGACACAAACGCTTGCGTTTTTGACAGTTTTATTTTGGGAGCTTGGTGCGCCTGGCTGTCCCTCTGCCTCTGCACCCGGACGGGGTCGCTCACGTGCGCTGACTCCTCCTGTCCAGCAGGGGGCGCGGCGCTACCTCTCCGCATGCGCAGTGCGCACGGTGTCAGCCTTCGGGGAACTGGAAGCCGGCGCAGCTTTCCCCGCTGCCTCCCGCGTACCTGGTGCTGGCGGCGGCCTCCCGTCACCGCGCGATCCGACACGGCCGTGGCTCGCGGCCCGCGGCAGGAGCCGGTGACGGAGCGCGGGGCCGAGCGGGAGGCGGCCGGTTCCGAGGTGAGCGCGGCGCGCGAGCGGGCCGGGTGGGCCTCCGGGCTGGGCCTCTGGGAGCCCGGGGGCTGCAGGAGCGCCGCAGCGCTGCACCGCGGCCCCATCTGTACCTGTGCCCCGGTCCCCGGGCCCGCCCTCCGGCCCAGGACCTCTGCTTCCTGTTGCAACCGGGCGTTGCGGGACCCGGGTCCTCCCAGGGAGGCCTCGCACCTCCTTAGCTGTCCAGGACCAGTTGCGTTCAGTGCAGATCCTGGGTGTGACGCGGTGGGGCGTGTGGCTCGGGAACCACTGGCTCTGAGCATTGGGAGATACGTTCCCGATGGTGGGAACAGTGTCCGGTTTTGAGTCAAATAATGGTTTGGGGTTTCTTATCAAGTGCCAATCTAGAAAGGCCCCATCCCCACAGTCCCTTAGGGACTGTGGATGCTGTCTTGAGTCTTGGGTCATGTCCATTTCAGTTTTCTAAAGCCAGCCCTAAGTTCTAAGTACTTTCCTTGAACTTTGTATACTCTGGAGCTCAAGGCAGTTCACAGCAGTAATATACACGGCTTTTATTGCAGTCACTCTCCCTGACGTAAGCCTCCTAGCTGCTCTAGCCTGCGCGGATGGGTGGTCAGCCGAGTAACCGGGCTGCTGGGCGCTGAAGCCCGGCCTGGAGTTCTGTTGTGGAACCCTGGAGCTCTAAGCCTTGCTGTTGACCTTTCGCCACCACAGTGAGGTTCAGAAGTTTGTCACACGGTGCTGTCAGGAGGATGAAGACATAGTAAATGCACCTGTGTAGAGCAAATGCTCAGTTAGGTACTATTCACCCTGCTGTAACTGCCACAGTCAAACAGCGTCTTTGTATTGGAATCCCTTTCCGCGGAGGTGGTGAGCTGCACTGGAACTTTAATTCTAATCCTGTCAAGGCTGTGTTTGCACCTGCTTTGCTTTCAGAAGAGTTCCTGTGTAGCAGTGGCAGGCAGTTTAGCAGGCAGGACAGCTCCAAAAAAGCTAAGACAACAGGAAATTGTGACTTGGAACATTGTGCCGAGTGGATTGGCTGGAGCCTGGAGCTGGGGAGGAAGGTGTTTCAGGCCAGGGTTAGGAAGGAGCAGTTGGAGGAACCGAGAGTGTGTCTCACCCTGTGCGTAGATGGTGTTAGAGTCATTTTCAGTGACCCTGCGCTCTGAAACTTGATGAATGGCTCCAGATTTTTTTCTTTTAATTGAGGGGGAGGGTGCTTGATAGGTTTGAAGGATGATCATTTGTAGGGTCTGAGATGAAATTCTTGTTTTGATCCAGGGCATGGTGTGGAACTGGGCAGCCCAGAGAACTAGGATTCAGTCTCTGGGATTCAGCACAGGTTTATCAGGGACCAGGTGCTTCGAGGACGCGTCTCAGCTGGTAGAGTTCCCAGCACGCTTGAGGCCGTGGATTGGCTCTCCAGTGCCTTATAAACTGGGGCAGGGGTGCATGCCTGGAATCCGGTACTCAGGATGTGAGAGCAGGGAGCTAAGGTTAATCAAATCCAGTTCCCGACCAGCCTGGGCTATAGGAGGCTGTCCCAACACAAATGGAAAACCAATCCAATCCAAACCGTCATAGCTAGTGGCTCTCTTCGGGTGTAGCCGTGCGTGATGGGTGCAGGGAGAGGAGGTATTAGGGGAGGGCACAGAAAACCCAGAGTCTGTGGAAGCCTACAGCCCTCTTCTCCCTCTTGGAAATGCCAGTTCAGGAAGGATTGCCGTCAGAAGCCCCTCCCCTGAGTGGTAAGTGCCCCAGTGCAGCTGAGAAGGAAAGATGTTCATTCATTCATTCATTCACTCACTCACTCACCCACTCACCCACTCAGCCAGCATTCAGGTATTGGCCTTCACGCTACCTTGGAACTGGGTTCTCAGGTTCCTGAGAGGGCCAGCAGGGCAGACAGGCTGGCAGATGCCCGCGTGTGGCAGGTGCTGTGAGGAATGTCGAAGTGGAAGGTGGTGCTCACAGGGAAGGCCTCCCCCATCGTCATTAATTAATCACTTTATTACTGATTTTGATTCCATATGTGTTTTGCTTGCTTGCTTGTATGCTCGTGTACCATGTGTGTGCAGTGCCTGCAGAGGCAAGAAGAGGGTCTCGGATTCCTTGGAACTGAAGTTACAGATGGTCGTGAGCCTCCTCGTGGGCAGGCAGCTTTGTCGGACCAGGGGAAATGCCAAGAGCTCGCAAGGTAGGTAACCCAGCCTGGTGGCTGGAGCTCTTGAGCGGGTGTGGCCTGTGGTGTGGAAGGGTAGTGGCTGCCTCCTGGTGTCTCCCGTAGCAGCCTTCATATCAGAGTTGGCCAAGATGCCAACTCACAGCCCACCGTGAAGCACTCGAGAGCTTCCATGACAGTGCCCTGCAGCTGGGGACAGATGTGATGATCTTCTGGGACTCATCATGGTGGGACCACAAAAGAGGTGACCACACAGCCGCACAGCCTTGGCATCTGCAGTCAAGGCTACCAATGGGAAGAAATCCTGGGGGATGGGGGCCACTGAGAACTGCATTCTTGAGACTCCCAGATCCTCAGGGCGGGCAGCGGGGCTCTAAGGTGGAGGAAAGCTCTTTACCTAGCTGAGCAACTTAGCCTTCCCTGGGGCAGCTGCTGCACCTGGCGCCTTGTGCCCGCTTCAGGGTCTGCCTCCACCGCCTCTGCTCCCAGCTTCCCCGCAGTGTGTCTTCAGGTGTCTGTGGCTGCAGGACCTGGCTGTGTGACTAACAGCAGGTGGGGCGGGGGGATATGAAATGGTGGGATATGAAACTGGATATACAGGGCGTGGATATGGGTGTGTTCTCTTTGATCCAGGGTTAAGGACCCAGCAGGACAGCGGGAGCCAGTCCTACAGTGCTGCCAGACAGGCTTGTAGCTTGGATGTAGCCATGACCTAAACCACTTGTTCTCAGTCCCCAGAGGTATTTGTGGCTTTTATCAAGTAGAGGCTGAGGATGGTACTAAAGGAGTTATGATCTGTATAATGGCTTCCCATGTGAGTTAGACATAACTAGAATGTTAGAAACCACAGCCAGAAGCTAATGGGGCACAGGGGGCATACCAGGACTGCTGGGGCCGTGTTTGAAGAAGGAACTTGGACTTTAGGGAGGCAGATAGCTTAGTGGGTTTATTCCTTGAGGTCAGAGATAACACCCCTTGCTCGGTCTCCCTCCCTCTCTCCCCCTCTGTCTGTCTATGTATGTGTGCATGTATGTGTGAGGCGTGTGATATGTGTGGTGGATGCACACGTATGTGAAAGTGGAGCCACAGGAGGATGCACATCTCTCCCTGCCTTTTCCCATGAGACAGGGTCTCTCACCGAGTGCTGACCTGGACTGACAGCCGGCAAGCCCCGCCCAGCCCCTCCCTCATCTCTGCCCCACCCTCCCAGTCTGGAGTATGCGGGTGGCCACTCTTGGCTTTTTCTGTTGGGTTGTTGGGGGTTTGAACTCTGGTCCTCATGCTTGTCCGGAAGCCCTCTTACCCACTGAGCCATCTTTCTTCGCTCCCGGATCTCTCCAGCCTTGTCTGGCTCTGAAAAGGGACTAGCTCAGACTCTGTATCCTCCATTGCTGGGAGTTGTCACTAGGGCCACCCTCACAGATTCCAGGAAACTTCCACTGCACTAAGTTTCTATTCTGTCCCCCAAGTGTCCCCGCCCCCAGTGTCTCTCCCTGAACTCCCTTCATCTCCCCTCCACCGGATTCTTCCCATTCTCATCCCGCCCTCCCCGAGTCTATTTCCCCTTCCTAGGAGGGTCCGTGCTTTCCCTTAGAAGCCTCTTTACCGAACCTCTCTGGGTATGTGCTTCCGTGGAGTGCAGCTTGATACTTATTACTTATTAATACTTATGTAAAGGCTAGTGCCCGCTTATAAGTGAATGCATACCATATTTATATCTTTCTGGGTCTGAGTTACCTCAGAATGATTTTTTTTTCTAGTTCCATCCATTTGCTATACATTTCCTGTTTGTTTGTTTGTTTTTTTTAAACAGCTAAGTAATACTCCATTGTGTAAATGTACCCCGTTTTCTTTATCGATTCTTTAGTTGAGGAACATCTAGGTGGTTTCCGTTTTCTGGCTACTGTGAATGAAGCTGCTTTGGAAGCAGTTGTGCAAGTGTCCTGTGGTAGGATGGAGTCCTTCCGGAATATGTCCGAGAGTGCTGTGGCTGGGTCTCGAGGTGGATTGATTCCCCAGTTCTCTGAAGACCATATTGATATCCTTAGTGGCTACAAAGTTTGCCTTCCCTCCAGCAATGGAGGAGCGCCCCCTCCCCCAATGCGCAACCTCGCCTGCAGGCACTGTCGCCCGTGTTTTTAACACGGCCCTCCGACAGGTGTAAGATGGAATCCCAAGGTCGTTTTGATTTGCATTTCCCTGAGAGCTAAGAATGTTGAGCATTTCTTAGCCATTAAGATTCCTCTACTGAGAATTCTGTTTAGACCTCATTTTTAATTGGATTATTGTTTTTTTAAAAATCTGATTTCTGGAGTTTTTATAAATATATTTTATATATTAGACCTCTCTTGGATGTGGAGTTTGTAAAAATCTTTTCCCATTCTTTAGGCTGCTGCTTGGTCTGAATGACAGTGTCCTTTACCTTGCAGAAGCTTCTCAGTTTCATGAGGTGCCATTTAGAAATTATTGATCAATCCTAGTGCCTACTAATGGTGTTCCATTTAGAAAGTTGTCGCCTGTGCCTTTGTGTTCAGGGCTGTCTCCCTCTTCTATCAGGCTCCGTGGGTCTGCTTTTATGTTGAAGTCTGATCCACGTGGACTTGTGCAGGGTAATAAGTATACATTTCTGACTTCTTTATTAAAGAAAAAAAATCAGGTGTCCATAGGCGTAGGAATTTATGTCTTGGTCTTCATTTGATTCCATTGAGCAACTTGTCTGTTTTCTATGCCAATACTGTGCAATTTTTATTACTATTGCTTTGTAGTACAATTTGAAATGAGGGATGGTGAGACCTCAGCAGTTCTTTTATTGCTCAGGATTCTTTTACCTACCTTGGGGTTTTGTTTTGCCACATTAAGTTGAAGGATCTGAAAAGAATTGTTCTTGGATAGATGGGGAATGCATTGAGTCTGTAGATTGCTTTTGGTAAGATGGCCGATGTCTCTGTGATCATCCTACTGATCCACGAGCATGGGAAAGCTTTCCATCTTCAGAGTCTTCTTCAATTTCTCCTTCAAAGGCTTGCAGTTTTTATCATACAAGTCTTTCACTTCGTTGGTTAGCGTTACCCCAAGATAGTTTATATGATTTAAGGCTGTTGTGGAGTGTGCTTTTGCCCTGGTTTCTCTCTCAGTCCATCTGTCATTTGTATGTAGGAGAGCGGCTGACTTTTTTGAGTTAATCTTACTTTCAGCCGCTTTGCTGAAAGTGTTATCAGCTATGGGAGTTCCTTCGTGGACGTGTCTGGGTCACTTATGTATACTGTCATATCATCTGCAAATGAAGATACGTGACTTCTTCCTTTCCAATTTGTATCTCCTTCAGTTGTCCAATTCCTGTAGCTAAACCTTCAAGTACTATATTGAATAGATAAGGAAAGAGTGGGCAACCTTATCTTGTTTCTGATTTTATGGAATTGCTTTGAGTTTCTCTCCATTTAATTTGATGTTGCCTATTGGCTTGCTGTATATTGTCTTTATTGTGTGTGGGTTACAAGGTACACAAGTGGGCCTTGTATCCCTAATCTCTCCAAGATTTTTATCATGAAGGGGGTGTTAGGTTTTTGTCAAAAACCTTTTCCGCATCTAATGAGATGATCATGCCTTTTTTCTTTTAGTTTATTTAAATGATGGATTACATTTACTGTTTTTTGTATGTTGAGCTATCTCTGCATCTCTGGCATGAAGCCTACCTAATAATGGCAGGTGATCTTTTTGATATATTCTTGGATTCAGTTTGCAAGTACTTTATTGAGTACTTTTTCATCTATGTTTATAAGAGAAGTTGGTATTTAATTTTCTTTCTTTGTTGAGTCTTTTTGTGGTTTGGATATCAGAGTACCTGACCTCATTAAAAGAATTGAGCAATGTTTCTTTTGTTTCTGTTTTGTGGAATAATTTGAGGAATATTGGTATTAACTCTTCTTTTAAAGTCTTGTAGAATTCTGCATGGAAACCATCTGGCTCTGGGCAGTTTTTACCTAGGAGACTTTCTAATGACCTTTATAGGAATCTCCTTCTTTACGTTAGGAAATATTTTTTTCTAGGATTTTGTTGAAAACATTTTCTGGGCCTTTGAGCTGTGAATCTTCTCCTTATTCTATCCCTATTATTCGGAGTCTTTTCATACTGTCCCAGCTTTCCTACATGCTTAATGTCAGGAATTTTTCAGATTTAGTAATTTCGTTGAGTGACGTAACCATTTCTTCTACCATATCTCAGTGCCCGGGATTCTCTTGCATCTCTTGTGTTCTGTCCGTGAAGTTCACCTCTGTAGTTCCTGCAGTTTTCTTTTCTAGGATTAATTCCCTCAGTTTGTGTTTTCTTTATTGCTTCTACTTTTATATCTTGAACATGGCTTTCCTTGTTCCTTGGCTTTCCGTAGGGATTTATTCATTCCTCTATTGTTTCTTTGTGTTTTCCTGGCTTTCTTTGAGGAATTTATTATTTTTCTCCTTAAGAATCATATCATATCTCCATATAGTTGGCTTTAAGGTCTTTTCCTTGTTCTTCAGTTGTGTTGGACGCTTCAGGACCTGCTGTGGTAGGATGGCTGGGCCCACATGGGGACATAGTACCTTGGCTTTTATTGATTGTGTTCTCTGGTTTTTGTTGTTGTTGTTGGGGTTTTGTTTGTTTGTTTGTTTGTTTGTTGAGACAGGGTTCCTATGTGTACCCTTGGCTTTCCAGGAACTCACTCTGTAGACCAGGCTGTGGTTTGCATTTTGATGAGATTTTTGTCTTGAAACAAGAAATGTATTAGAAGTTGAACAATCCAATCTTCTCACGGTATTGATTGCCACCTTAACTTTACCCCCAATTTTTGTCTTTGGTGACCAGGTGTGTGAGGACGAGGACATTTGTGTCATTATGTGTGCGTCAGTCAAGTCCAATATCCGGGGTCCTGCCCTCATCCCAAGGATGAAGACCAAGCACCGAATCTACTACGTCACCCTGTTCTCCATCGTCCTCCTGGGCCTCATCGCCACGGGCATGTTTCAGTTCTGGCCCCACTCCATTGAGTCCGCCAGCGACGGGGGTGTGGAGAAACGCAGCATCCGCGAAGTGCCCGTGGTCCGGCTGCCCGCCGACAGCCCCATCCCAGAGCGGGGGGACCTCAGCTGTAGGATGCACACATGTTTCGATGTCTACCGCTGCGGCTTCAACCCAAAGAACAAAATCAAGGTGTACATCTACCCGCTCAAAAAGTATGTGGATGACGCTGGCGTTCCGGTGAGCAGCGCCATCTCCCGGGAGTACAACGAACTGCTGACGGCCATCTCGGACAGCGACTACTACACGGACGACATCAGCCGGGCCTGTCTGTTTGTCCCCTCCATTGACGTGCTGAACCAGAACCCGCTTCGAATCAAAGAGACCGCGCAGGCCCTGGCCCAGCTGTCCAGGTACCCGGCACCTAGCGACCAGCTAAGGGAATGCTCTAAAGGGGAGGGGAGTGGCTGGAGCGAGCGTGCCTCCTGTTGAGCTGACCTCCAGATGCTCCCCTGTCTCACACCCGTCTCCCCTGTCTCCCGTCTCCCACCCGTCTGTGCTGACAGCACCAGCTGGGGTCTGCGTTCTGTGAGGCTAGGGCAGCCTGGGGCTTCGTGAAGGTTAGAGCTCAGGAAGGCTCTTCTCCTATACTTCTCCTTTGAGATTAAAATGTCCAACCTCCATTCCATGCACTGGGTCAATTCCCGTTTACCGTGAAGAGCCTGGGAAGGCAGCTCAGCAAGAGAAATGTGAGATGCGTTCCATACTCTGTCTCTAAGAGGTAACAGCTATTACTGTTCAAATGGGCTTATTAAGTCTTTCTCTTTTAAAGGATAAACTTGCTAGGTGTGTATCATATAAACGTTTTCTCTTGGCGGCCAGGAATGGCACTGTGTGATCCTAATGCACAACACACACACACACACACACACACACACACACACACAATGTCTATGCAAAGCCCAGAGGTTGAAGTTGGGTATCTTTATCACTCTCTACTTAATTACTAATTAGTTTTTGAGACGGGTCTCTCACTGACTCTGGAGCCTGCTCATTGGGCTAGATGGCTGGTCAGTGAGCCCCGGGTCCCCCTCCCGTCTCTGCTCCCCAACAGTGGAGTCACAGGCACACGCCACTGCACCTGCTCCCTATAGGTGCTGAGCCTCGAACTCAGGTCCTCATCTTGTACAGCAAATGCTTTCCTGACTGGGTCATCTCCCACGACCTTCGCTGTTTTTTTTTATATAATTCTGACATTGTGTAGAATACCATTTTATGGATATTCTGTAATATGTTTAATCAGTCTTCCATAGTTTATTTACTTTTAACTATTTACCTAGTTTCTTTTAAATTTTAACTCATCTAAATGTGTATGGGTGTTCTGCCTTCAGTATGTTTGTGTGCTACATGTGTGCCTGGTGTCCTCACAGGCCAGAAGAGAGCATTGGATCCCCTGAAACTGGAGTTGCAGATGATTGTGAGGCTCCATGTAGGTGCTAGAGTTAGAACCTGGGTCCTCTGGAAGAGCAGCCCCTACTCCTAACCTTATTGGGGCTTACCTTGCACCTGGGAGGCCTTACTGTTGTGGCTGCTTATACTTGTGTCCAGCAGGTGGCGCTGTTATAGGCTGGACCGGTTTGTACAAATGATAGTGTTATGCACTCACTGCTTCATGGTTATGGATTTTCTCAGTTGTTTATTTTCTCAATAGGTGGGATCGGGGAACAAATCACCTGCTGTTCAATATGTTGCCTGGAGGTCCCCCAGATTACAACACTGCCCTGGATGTCCCCAGAGACAGGTGAGCATTTGGGAGGCTGTCCCACAGTGCGTTCCTGAGGACTGGGTAAGTGAAATAGGAATGGTTTGTTCCCACAAAATTACATTCCGAGATGGGTATGGTGGTGCACTCATGCCTTTAATCCCAATACTCAGGAGGCAGAGTCAGATCTCTGAGATTGAAGGCAGCCTGGTCTACAGAGTGAGTTCCAGGACAGCCAGGACTATACAGAGTAACCCTGTCTTGAAAGTAAGTAAGTAAGTAAGTAAGTAAATAAATAAATAAATAAATAAATAAGCTTCCTGCACCTGCTGGGATATATGCTATGATTGGAGCTGTTTATTAATCTGGAAACCCCTCTCAGGCGTTTCCCTTAAGACAGAAATGCTGAGCCCCTGGAGTGGGGTCCTGGACCAGCTCGAAGCCCCTGGAGTGGGGTCCTGGACCAGCTCGAAGCACCATCTTGTCCTCCTCGTCTGGGCTAGTGTTAGTTCCAGGTGTAGCAGCTGAGTTTCCAGGCCAACGGTTAGGTTCAGGATGGACGGTTAGGTTCAGGATGGATGGTTAGGTTCAGGATGGACGGTTAGGTTCAGGATGGGCGGCGCCTGTGCCTTCTGCCTGTGGGCTCATTTGCCAGAAGTGGCTCTGCAGCTTCTGAGGAGAGGGGAGGGGGGAAGCGGTGAGTGCTTAAAATCCGCTCAGTGCTCCTGGTGGGAGTGCACAGCTCTGCACTACCGCATCCTGCCCATGAAAGACAC
>OZ030008.1:88561446-88756446 GCA_964023405.1 Apodemus agrarius
GGTGGGAGCCAGGCTCAGCACCGGCGACAGGTGCTGTTCTAGAGTCAGGACGCCCTGGCTAGCCCGTGCAGACCTGCTTGATCGGCCCGTGGCTGGCCACCAGCAGGATCATCAAGTCAGAGTTCTCGGCCATGAGGCTTCGATTCCATCTCTTCTGGACGTGAGCTCCAGTTTGGGGATCTGTGGTAGGGAAACAGAATGTCCTGCTCAGAAATTCCCTCTGCGTCAATACGAAACATGTGTGAGACGTGAGGGCGGCTGGCACGCTGCTTTGCAGTGCCATGGGAAGGCCTCTGCTCACGAGGCTGGGCCTACAGAGCAGGGTCCTCTGGACAGCCCTCGCCCGAGGCCATGGGAAGGCCTCTGCTCACGAGGCTGGGCCTACAGAGCAGGGTCCTCTGGACAGCCCTCGCCTGAGGCCATGAGAAGGCCTCTGCTCACCAGGCTGGGCCTACAGTGCAGGGTCCTCTGGACAGCCCTCGCCTGAGGCCATGGGAAGGCCTCTGCTCACGAGGCTGGGCCTACAGAGCAGGGTCCTCTGGACAGCCCTCGCCTAAGGCCATGGGAAGGCCTCTGCTCACCAGGCTGGGGCCTACAGTGCAGGGTCCTCTGGACAGCCCTCACCTGAGGCCAGTTTGACCTGCTATGAGGATTCTTTCTGAGATCACAAGGGGGAGATGATCAGTGTCTATGTTTGTGTGTGTGTGGGTGTGACAGAGGCTGACTTCAGACACATTTCCCTGCCTCTGCACCCCTCCCCCTCCCCCCACAATTTAATAATGTGTTTGGAGCCACAAGGACATCATAACCAGATAACAGTAAATGCTGATGTGAGAACGGAAACATACTCTACACTCCGCTTCCCTGTGGGGATGAGGGTAACAGCCTGACGCCCACAATGCTGCCTGCCTTACCTGTGTTGCCTGGCGCCTGTCTATAGCACGCATGTCTGCTTCTCTGCACAGCGGCCCTGAGCCCTGCAGAGTCTGCTTGCCATCACAGCCGTGGAAGGCGCCCAAGTTCACGTTGGATGGATTCAGTGTTGCCTGTTAATCAGGAAAACATCAGCACATGTGCTGGTACTGAGGATATCATTACATCTTAGAAGTGGACAGGCAGCTGGAGAGGTTCTGAGCCTGCTAGTTACCCACTTGCCTGCTCTTGGTTTCAGAGTGCTTAAGCAAATAGAGTGAGATTTTTCAAGGGTGGTTTGAAAATCTCTGAGCTTAAAACTGGCCATATTAGAAGGGAGTGTAAGTTGTCATCAGGGCATGGAGGGGGTTGGCAGTAATCAGTATTGACAGAATAATGTGGTTTCTCAGTTCAGACATTGTGTTTACTCAGACTCCAAGGTGTGTGCAACTAGCAAAATCACCCCAGAAAGTGCTTTTGATGGGTTGGGGCCCTGGGACAGAACAGCCAAAGGTGGTAGTGACCCACACCTGCTTCCTTTGTCTGATGAAGTGTCATTGTCACACTTGCTGGATCCAGCTAAAACATGTGGTTAGTGTTTTCTGATTAAGGAGAAAGAATGCTAGTGCCCACAAACTCCGAGAGGCTCTGAGGTGCAGCCGGACTCTGCTTCCCTGTCACTCTGGGAGTGGATTAATAAGACCCAGGCTGGGGGTGGGGGGCAGTGGGAACTGGTGGAGGCTGGGAGGGTGGCACAGCCCTAGGACGGCAGAGGGAGAGCTGCTTGGGCCTGCAGAGTCTGGGCTGATGTCCTGTGACGTGTGATACCTGCTGGGCACCTCTGCTCTCCTCTGTAGTCTGTGAGATCCCAGGAGAGAGTGAGAGATGACTGTCCTCCCCCTTACACCTGCTCTTACCCCTGATGCTGTGGGTGCGTTGAGGATAACTGTGGAGGCTGGAGAGCTGGGTCAGCGGTCAAGAGTGCTGCTGCTCTTCGGAGGACCTGGGTTTGAGTCCTTCCAGCCCCAGGCTGCTCACAACCACCCATACAACTCTAATCCCAGGCAATCTGATGCCCTCTTCTGGCCTCTGTCGGTACTGCACATGAGTGGTGTGTGGCCATACATACAGACAAAACACACAACTCACAAAAATAATAAACGTTTAAAAAGGATAAAGTTGGCTTTCCATGGAGGTAAGAGGGCTCTGAAGGGTGTGACACAGAGACTGACAAGGTAGATCAGTGAATGAGGGGCTTGCCACCAGCCTGATGACCTGAGGTCTAGCCCCGGAACCCACATCGTGAATGGAGAAACCAAATTCACAACTTGTTCTCTGACCTCTACACATGTGCTAAGGCTCATGCACTGGTACAGGCAGGCAGACACACACACACACACACACACACACACACACACACACACACCGAGAACTTTTGTTTGATGGACAGTAAGGACATACTTTCGGCAGCGGAGGATGCTGGGCGGTGTCTGGAATTAGGGTTGTCTCAGTGCTGCTTAAGCACAGGGACTCTCACATTGTCTGCGGCATTTACCAAGACTCAGCCGTGGCCACCCCTTCCCCTGGCACTTCTCATGAGGACCTTTCTCTCTCAGTGCTTAACCGAGTCTTTTCCCACAGGGCACTGCTGGCTGGTGGCGGCTTTTCCACCTGGACTTACCGGCAGGGTTACGACGTCAGCATTCCTGTTTTCAGCCCACTGTCAGCTGAGATGGCGCTCCCAGAGAAAGGACCAGGGTAAGGTGGCCCAGTGGGCAGTGTGCCGTCACAGAGGGGTGCTGGCGATGTTCAGTGTGGGGGTCCCTGGAAGCCAGTGTCCGCTCCCGGTGCTGGCCTGTTCTCAGTGTAGGGAGCCCCAGGGCTGTCTGCTAATTTCACAGAATAGAAAGTTGTAGTATCCTGGACCCCTCCCTCTCTGCCTTAGAAGCAGATTAGCAAGTCTGTCCATGTCAGAGGTCCGCCTTGGACCTGCCTGCTTGGCTCGCTGCTGTCTCCATTGGGGTGCTAAGTGGTGCTCTGTTTTGTGTCCCTGATCCCAGTATCCCTACCATCCAGCCTGGTCCTGCCTTCCAGTGCCTTCCAGATAAAGCCGCACTCCCGCGGACGTCTGTAAGGGTGTCTGGGGAGTCCGCTCGCCAGGGACTGTCCCCTCAGCTTCTAGACAGGCTTTGCTCTCCCTGTTTTCCTATAAACTTTTCCTTTCTTAGAAGTGTGTGTGTGTGTGTGTGTGTGTGTGTGTGTGTTTTGTTTACACATGTGTATGCATTGTGTGTACATATCTGTATTTGTGGTGGGTGTGTATGTTTGTGTTTGGGTGTGTAGATGTGTGTGGGTTTTATGCACATGTGCATGCATTGTATGTACATCTGTGTATTTCTGGCGGGCGTGTGTGTGTGTGTGTGTGTGTGTGTGTGTAGGTAGGTAAAGGCAGCCCTCAGGTATCTGTCCTCAATTGCTCTTCAGTTTTTGTTTTCCTGAGACAGAGCCAGAAGCTCTTCGGCATAGCCGGGCTGTCTACACAGCGAACTTCAGAGAGTCCCTTGTCTCACCCCTCAGTCCAGCCCATCTCCCAGCCTCCCGCCCAGCTGGGCCCCAGACACATGCCGCCATGCTGGCTTTCTGCCGTGTCTCAGAGAGCTGAACCCAGGTCCCCAGCTTGTGCAGCAGGTATTTTACCAGCCATGGCATCTCCCTAGGCCTGCCTGGGAATCCTGTCCCGATCTCAGTCATTGTAACATCCCGAAAGTGCTTGCTTAGGGATGGCGGGCCACCCTTTCTTCACCCTGGAGCGTAGTCCCTCATTGCGTTCCCACTGGAGGCCGCACTTTCCTAGGGACACTTGTGCAGTGGCATCCTGACTCATGGGAAGCCTGACCTCTTTGGTCTTTGGATTTTGTCAAAGCGATGGAGCACAGGCCAGGTCTGCTCTTTAACCAGAGAAGTGGGTTTGGCATCTAGTTGGCTCCTGCTTTCATCTGTGGAGTACGGAGAAAGGTCTGCTCGCACGCACTTGGTGGGCCTCACGGCTAACCCTTTCTTTGCTGGAGACAAAGTGCTTTAGAAGTAGTTTCATGGTGGGAGCTCAGTGAACGAGTGATTGGAGCATCCTTTGCTTGCCAAAGACATGGCCAGAATGGGTACTTCTCTCCTCATTGGCTGCTTCATTGTGTGTCTGCCACACGTTTGACCCACCCCGTCCGTCATCAGTGGATGGCCGTCGTGGTTATTTCTAATGTTTAGCTGTATGAATACTGTCATGGACTTTCAAATGTGTGGGAGCCCGTGTTCTCTGGCTCTACAGTGAGAGCGGCGTCGCTGAGCCCTGTGGCGGTTCTCTTGTAAGTAGCAGGGACACCAGGCCAGTTCCCAGGGCTGCGCCACTGCGCACCCGCCCTGTCTGAGCTGTTCCGTCCTGTGGCCTTCGCAGCTCTGTCATCGTCTGCGCTTTGACTCAGGCCACCCTAGGGCACGCGGTGGGCATGGTCTCACTGTTGCTACACGTTGTGTTTCCCTAGTGACTGTGTTGCTGTGTGTCTCTTCTTAGGCTTTGGAAAAATGCCTGCTCCTGTTATTTGCTCATTTGAAATTGAATTGTCTCCTTATTGTAGAATTTTAAGAATTTTTACATAGTCCAGGCACGGCTGCCTTGTTGGGTGTGTGATTTGCAAATATTCTCTCCTGTTCTGTAAGCTGCTATTACCTTCTTGATAGTGAGTGACCTTTAAGGTGCAAAAGGTTCTACTTTTAATGAAGTACAATTTCCCTCCCTCCCTCTCCCTGTCTGTTTGTCGGTCTGTCTGTCTGTCTGTCTTGCTCTCTGCGTTCCTTTCTGTCTATCTGTCTCACTATCTTTCTCCATGGGTTAGGGGTGGCATTTGTACTTGTATTTGGAGGCCTGAGGCTGAACTCAGATGTTGTCTTCACTTGCTCTCCTTGTACTTACAAACCTTATGTTTGAGACAGGGCGTCACTGCATCTGGGCTCCCCAGGTCATGATTCTGGAGAGATGCTTCATTGGTGAAAATTGCATACTGTTCTTTCAGAGAACATAAGTTCACCCACTTTGGGCAGCTCACGGCTGCCTGTAACTTGAGCTACAGGAGTCTGGTGCCCTCTTCTGGCCTCCATGGGCACTGCATGCATGTGCACATACCACCATCCTATACACATAATTAAAAAGACCAGTCTAAACTCCAGGTGCTTATATAACTGTAAAACCTAATGTCTTACACGCTAAGTACCAACAATTGACCAAACTAATAGCATTTATATCTCTAATTTACCATGCTAGAAGGGTGTTTCTCTGAAGTGTATTCCATCCTTTCGGGTAAATGTGTTGTTGTTCTAGGATCAGTGGGTTCGGCAGGCCCGTAGGCTCGCATGCTAAGTGACAGTGGCCTCCGCTTTAGTGTGGCTTCTGTTTGAACCACCCCAGAGCTTCTCTTCATGATGTTTCTGTCATGGCTCCTTTGTCTTCATCTCATATGGATGTATGACTCAGCGTTTCCCCAAAACGTATGGAAATCTCCAAGCAGGTAGTAAAGGATAAAATCTTCCCACTGCAGCTGCCGCTGCTCAGCTGTCTGGCACCGTGCGACTGTGGGGTTGGTCCCCGCACCGCATTGTTTTCTGTTGCCCTGAGTAGCATAGACAAGTGTTTTGTAAAGCACAAAGGCTTAGTTCGTCTTTTATTTAAGGGCTGGGGTGTCAGGACAAGCAGCTGTGTTTGACAAGGCCTTCCTGCTGGGTGGTCCCTGCAGCGTATCCAGCTGGTACCTGGCATCACACAGTGAGACAGACTCTCCTATCTGGGCCTCTTCCTCTTATCTTATAGAACTGCAGACCCACTGGGTGAGGGCCGCCCTGATGGCCTCATTTAACCGTAAGCCCCTACCAGGGGTCTCACCTCCACAGACCATAGTTGGATGTCTCCACCTTCTTCACTCTTCACAGAGTGAGGTAAATTTCAGCATGAATCATGCGGTGATGGCTTTAACCCCAGCACTCAGGAGGCAGAAGCAGAGAGGCAGAGGCTGAGGCAGAGGTGGAGGCGGAGGCAGGGGCAGGGGCAGGGGCAGGGGCAGGGCCAGGGGCAGGCAGATCTCTGTGAGTTAGTAGCCAGACTGGTCTAGAGTGAGTTTTAGGACATCCAGGGATACATAGAGAAACCCTGTCAACAAAAACAAAAAACAAAACAAAAAATAAAAAATAAAAATGTCAGCATAAATTTTGTTAGGAATGTTTAAACCTTAGCATGTATTAAAGTTTTAAAGTTTTTAAATTAATATCTATCATTAAATATAAACAAAATAAAATATACTATTTTTTATTAAAATGAAAATATCAAAGATATTCTTTGCCTCCCCACCCCTCCACCCCCCTTCTCCCCCCACAGGGTTTGGGATTGAACCCAAGGCCTTTCGTACGCTAGGCAAGTTCTGCTGCAGGCCCACAGGTCCATAGCCTTTGCTTTTTTGAGAAAGTTTCACTATATAGTTCAGGCTAGCCTCCAATTCATAATCTCTCTTTTTTACTTGCTAAGGTTAAGGTGTGGGCCTCTCTCTATGCACACTTTACAGATGATTCTTTTAAGAGAGGCTCTTTTTGTATAGTTCAGGCTGACCTGGAATTCACTTTACAGACCAGGCTGGCCTTGAATTTGTGGAAATTCTCCCAACTCTGCCTTCCAAGTGCTAGGATTACAGGCACGTGCTGAAATCCCCAACTCTTCACAAACAATTCTCATAGAGAATTCAGAGGCTAGGGAAACTACACCAGCACCCTGTTCCTAGGCCGGGCCTGGTTACATTCCGAGTGGGTGGTCTGTGGGGGCCATTTGGTTCCTGTAGAGCAAGCAAGTTTTTGTCACGTACCCAGGATCTTCGATTTGGCATGTTAACGCAGCATGGGATAGGCTGTCCCTGCCTGGCACAGACAGTCTTGTTTGTCTGTTTTGGGCACAGTGAACCTCTCTTACCAGTTCTGTGGGTGATGGGAACCATCCCCAGTCCAAGTTTCCAGACACCAGCCAACAAGCCAACCTATCAGAACTTTCACAGGACAGCAGCAGACCTGGTGCTAACCCCTCTGCATAGGATCCCACCGCCACATGGAGGAAACTGTCCCAAACATCCTCAGGGCCATGGCTGAGAAACTTGAGAAACACTGGGCCACGCCTGAGGACTGGTCCTTAACTCACTGTGATCCGCCCTGGTTTATTCACCTGCTGTCTCATTGGCTCAGGACTCCATCACTCAGGGATTTAACCAGGGATGAGAACACTGAAGCCCAGCGGTGGGCAAGCACTGAAACGCTGGAGACCACTTTAAGAGGATTAATTTTGGAGATTTTCACTGCCATTGTATTTACTAGTAATTTGATCTTTTTGATTTTTATGTATGACTACATGGAATTTAAGATCACTTGAGGTTGAAATTAGTTTTAAAAATCTGTGGTTCAGTAACCTGTGAGAGACTCTACTGTCTTCATGGTAGCCCCAGAAAGCCAAGGGCTCACCTCCCTGGCTACCTCAGAGCTGCGCCTTACAGTGCAAAGTCGCTCTTACAGTCACTCCTCTTCATCCCTCCAGAGTAAAAGCCAAGACAGTCTTTGGCCTCGTGGTCCTCTTCCCTGGGGAAGGCAGGGAGGGGCCCTGGCGGCAGCATGCTGGGGTCCTCCCTCTATGAGAGGTGTTTCTCAGGGAATTCCCACGTCTCCTGGGGGCTTTCCAGCAGAGCGACGCTGGTTTTGTTTTTATTTTAAAGTGTTTTCAATGGGAAAAATGAAACTTGTTGCTATTGATAGCTGCTTCTCACAGCCATGTGGAACTAGCTGGAATTCTTGTCATTTTCCTTTTAAAAGTAACTAAATCAGGACTTTACATCCCTTGTTTTTGAGGGAGACATCGAGTTCTCAGCATGATTTGGCTTTTACTTAGATCAGCGGGGCTAAGAGGAAACATGAGAGTCACAGCTACCTTTAGTCCTCAGAAGAAAACAAATCTACCTGAAATTTTTGCAGTTAAAACTAAAGTGGGCACAGTCCCGATGGATGGGAGAGAGGCAGCCTGTAAAAGGGCGGGGGGGGGGGGTGTAGAGTCCTGCCCCTGGCGGCACGTTTGTACTGGGCAGGGTCGTGGGGCATAGTGCGCAGAGCTCCAGGGCAGCAGTGCAGTCCTGTCCTTCTTCGCTGGCTTCCTTTGAGAACCTCATATTAACACCTGTTTATGTCTGAATCTGTATAGCACTGTGCCTGTGCATGTGCATGTGCGGGTGTGAGCTTGCATGCATACATGTGCATGCGTGCCAGAGATGACCTTGGGCGTCCTCAGGAATGGTGTCCACCCTCCTGAGTAACCTGGAGTGATTAATTATGTTGGCTGGCTGGCCAGCAGGCCGCAGAGGTCCTCCCGTCTTCATGTCCGCAGCTCTGGGAGCACACACAGGCCTGTGCCGTCAGCACTAGTGACACTGGGGCTTAACCCAGGCCCCAGGGCTTGTGTGGTGAGCACACGCTGCCTGAGCCCTCTCTGCCCCAGCCCTAGGTTTATAGAGTTTTGAGAGGAGGTTCTTGCTGTGTAGTTCAGGCTGGCCTTGAACACGCCACCCTTCTGCCTCAGCTCCTTTGTGCTGGGATTACCGTGTGTAAGACCACACTTGGCTCCGGCTCCACCCAGCTCAGCAGGGCCATTCTGGGCTGGCCCTCCGGAGTCGCAGCTCCCTTCTGGCTCCTGTGATCCTCTGTGTCTAACCATTTTGATTCTCCGTTCTGTATGCCTTCCCTCACTGCCGTGAACTTTGAACCCAAAGCTTTGTGCTCCGGGAGGGTCACCCCAGTTGCTGTGGGTTTGTGTCTAAGGCTCTCTGCAGTTAGAAAAGGCAGTCACAGGACTGGGTGGGCTTTGTTAGGCTGTGCGCAAAACTCGCAGCTCGGAGTCTTCCCTGACTTTACAGTTTGAGCAGGATTTATGTGGCACTGCACTGCTTTTCCTCAGAACCCGCTTTATGCATTTTCTCTTTGGTGGTGATCTCCTGGCCTTCAGAGCCCCTCCCGTGTCCCGCCTGCTCTGTACTGGAGGGGGTCTAACCTAGGGAAGCGCTGGCTGTCTAGTCTCCCACATCCTTTGAGAGCAGCCTTCCTGACTCTCCAGCCTTGTTTGCTTTGGGGAAGGGGTAGCTTGTGGTGTCAGAGGCTTCAGTGCACGCGTGGTCCACTCGCTTTGGGACCTCTGCCGAAGCAGGACCCCGTGGTGCTGTGCTATGTGGTGGACAGAGCTGCTTATCCCATAGCAGCCGGGAAGGCTGGCGGGACCAGGGAGGCCAGAGGCCGCACGGCTCTTCAGGCACACCCAGCCACATGCTCCATCCAGTGGAGCCCCTCCCAACATTTCCACCGCCTCCCAGGACCCATCAAATCACTGCTTTGTGTTTATTTGTGTGTGTGTGCGTGCCTGCATGCGTGCATGCGTGCGGTGTGTGCCACGGTGCACATGTGACAATAAGAGGGTACTTAATGAGAATTAGTTCTCTCCTCCTACCATGTGGGCTCCAGGGATTCATCCCAGGTCATTGGACTTGGTAGCAAGCACCTTTACCTGCTAAGTAACTCACTATATAATTCATGGGTCCTAAATCTGCACATGGACTAATCTCTTGATGAGCTCAAAGGCCCATGATCTGTCACCTCCTGCCTCAGCCTGCTGAGTATCTGGGACATCTAACATGTGCCCCATGCTCACATTATTGTGTCTTTGGAGACCTGCAAAGCACTGCATTTTTGGTGTCTTTCTTTATTCTGGTTCCTTTCTGCATCCTTCCTGCCTAAAGGTTGAGCTACGTCCTGTGTGGTGGTAAGGATAGTTTTTCTGTAGTTATTGCTTAGTTTTCTATTTCTGGTTTTTAGATTCCTCTCTAGCCCATGTGGCTTTGGGAGTAAAGACTTGTCTCAGAGTCCCTACACAGCATAGGTGTGCAGTTCCCCAGAGTCCCTACACAGCATAGGTGTGCTGTTGCTGCTGTTGTGTGACATGCTGTGAGACACTGCCACCCATCAAGGGGACTCCCTTTCCCATGTGAAGAATTCAGCCAGCCTTCAGTGTCTCCTCAGACTCCAGATTCAGGTTTAATAAAGGGTAGCTTGTCACTGTTCTGTCCAAGTAATCAGCCTGTTTTCTCTCTGTGTGTACATACCTGTGTTTATAGCATGTGCTGTAGGCTTAGCATGCCAGGAGCACTTTTTATTAAGAACTGTTTCTGCTGGGCATGGTTGCACATGCCTTTAATCCCAGCACTCAGGAGGCCTCTGCAGATATCTGTGAGATTGAGGCCATCTGGGTTACAGAGCAAGTTCCAGGCCAGTCAGGACCATATAGAGAGACCCTGTCTCAAAACAAAACAAAACGGAAAAAAAAAAAAAGAGAGAGAGCTTTTGCATAAATAAAAATTTTTGTGATTCCATATTTCAGAATGCAAGTGACCCATACCTTGTTCTTATATAGTATATAATGTTCTAAATAACCAGTAGTGTGGCATAGTATAATTTTGAAAATGGATGGTATATGTTGAGACCAGCCAGCAAATACCTGTTGCTAGAAGTCCAGTGTTAAACTTCGTCTGACCAACTGACTGATCCCAAGTGACCTTTTCTTCTCCCCTCTAGTCCCCGGCGGTACTTCCTGCTGTCCTCTCAGATGGCCATCCACCCTGAGTACAGAGAGGAACTAGAAGCCCTCCAGGCAAAACACAAAGAGTCGGTGTTAGTCCTCGACAAATGCACCAACCTCTCGGAGGGCACTCTCTCTGTCCGAAAGCGCTGCCGCCAACACCAGGTCTTCGATTACCCGCAAGTGCTCCAGGTGGGTGCCACTCGAGGGCTCGCCAGGCTCTGGGCCGCTGCCGTGGGCTGAAACTGACTCCGGTCCCAGGAGCTGCTGCCCATAAGTAAGTGGGGTATCGCCCCAGGGGAGAAGATGCGGCTCCTGACTGGAGGGGTAGACCGCAGGGAGCCTGAGTGGACCACGTGCTTATGTGCTGGAGGGCTGCTTGCTCTGTAAAGGTTAGAAATCCTTTTGGATACTCACTGTACTTCAAAATGCAAATCCTCTAGATTTCCAAGGAGCTGTATAGGCCAAGCGCACAAATGCTTCTTGCTTTACCCGGTGTTGATGGGCTAGTCCCGAGAAAGGACCTTCTGTAAGGCGGCCAGCTGTATCTCTAGCCAACAGCAGCCCAAGGACGCTTGGCTTTCCCTGGGCGTTCAGGCTGTTCTGATTGCTCTTGTTGGGGGCATTTTGTCACCCACGACATACACTTCTCTTCCATCACAGACAAAGCCCTCGGGGACTGTATATAGCAGAATATTTGACTTTCTAGGGTGGGGTGCTAGGACAGGAGAGTCCCAGCCTTGCTCGCTTAGCATTTAACATTGAGACAGGTTAGCTCAAGAACTCTCAAGGAGATGGTGTAATTTTCATGTATTTATGTATTTACTAATTTTTTCAAATCTCCAGAGAGCTGGTCCATCCTGAAATTGTTAAAATACTCTCCCAAGAAGTGCTCTCTCCCTCTGGAGTTTCTGGCTGATAATGGTGGAGATGCAGCCGGTGTTTATAGTAACCTCTGTCTGGGCAGGAAAAGCGATCCACATGTGTCCACATCTGGCGGCTCCTCGGGCAGGCAGGCTGGCCAGCTGCAGCCCAGGCCCGGTGCTCTGCCCACCCCTCAGCTGCTGCTTCTCTGCATCAAATTCCCACTGACTCATCATCTTTTTCCACCTTTCCCTTTCCATAATGTTATCTATTTTTAAACAAAGTGTTTGTTACATTGTTTTGTGTGAACACGTGTGTACATGTGTGTTGCATGTATACATGCACAAGCCGCAGAGCAGAGTGTGGAGGTCAGAGGGCAACTGCGCCGAGTTGCTTTGCTCCTTTACCCTGTGGGCGTCTGGGGTCACACTTAGGTCATCAGGCCTGGCAGGGGGAGGCTTTATTGGCTGGGCCTTCTTACCAGCCCCAGCAGTACCTTCACATGGCTTAGTTTTAAGATAGACATTTTTTTTAAAAATTACATTTACTTTGTGTTGGGGGAAAGGTGCAACAGGATATTTAAAAAAAAAACAAAAACAAAAGCAGTTTCACTCTGTGGCGGCTTTAAACTCATTATCCCCTTGCCTCATACCCCCAAATTCTGAGATTACCAATAGGAGCCACTTTACCTGGCTTTTTCTCCTGACTTTAAAGATGAAGTTGTGTTTTCTTTCTTAATTCCTTCATTTCCTCCTGAAGAGACAGAAAGTGGGGAACCTGGGGTAAGAGAAATAGGATCTCATTCTGGGGTGTGGTGCCCACGGCACCTGTGCTTTCTCTGTATAGCTTCCATTTTCCCAGCATTCCCCACATAGAGAGTAAGATGAATGGGTGAGGAAGAGGTTTTTGTTGTTGTTGATTTTGTTGTTGTTTGTTTTGAAACAGGGTTTCTCTGTGTAGCCTTGGCTGTCCTGGAACTCACTCTGTAGACCAGGCTGCCCTCACACTCAGGGATCCATCTGCCTCCACCTCCCATGTGCCAGATCAAAGGCATGCACCACCTCCACCTGGCTGAGGAAGAGATTTTTTTTTTTTTTTTTGAGAGTTCACTTTTGTTGGACTTCCTGTTTCTAGATAGAGCTTATCATTTTAATGCCTTCTCAAGGCTGCATGCCTTTAATGAATTCCCTCTAGAGGCAAACATTGCCTGGGCCTTGGTGACTCAAAGGAGTGCAGAGATTTCGGACCTTCCTGCCCCATTGCAGGGTGGGCTGAAGTTGGGCCTGGCAGAGTTGAGACCACGGGCCGTGCTTGTGTACAGAGTTCATCAGCACTCATGGAAGCCAGTCTGCAGGGCCTCATGACCAGACTGAGGCTGGCTCTGAACATGTGCAGGACCCCAGTCCCGGTGGGCGGCACTGGGGTGGCACTGAAGAATTAAGGTGGGGAAAGTTTTCCTGGTTCACAGGCGTGAGGTCTTCTGGCCATTCCCAGATGCCTTGGCACCACTCAGCTTGGGGAACATCGTCATGCTCAAGGGTCCAAGGCTTGCTTGGTAACCATCAGCCTCTCTCTTGTTGCTGCAGGAGGCTACTTTTTGTACAGTCCTTCGAGGAGCTCGGCTGGGCCAGGCGGCGCTAAGTGATGTCTTACAGGCTGGCTGTGTCCCGGTCATCATTGCAGACTCTTATATTCTGCCTTTCTCTGAAGTTCTGGACTGGAAGAGGTAGGTGTACCTACCGTCTAGTGAACTGTAGATGGTGGCTCGGCAAATATTGGAAAGAAAGGTCTCTCAGACCATTGTGATGCATGCCTAGGTTTGAGAACTAACTGCAGGTCGAGTGTGCCTAACTTGTAAATCAGAAACGTCCCAGCCGGGCGGTGGTGGCGCACGCCTGTAATCCCAGCACTCTGAGAGGCAGAGGCAGGCGGATTTCTGAGTTCGAGGCCAGCCTGGTCTACAGAGTGAGTTCCAGGACAGCCAGGACCACACAGAGAAACCCTGTCTCGAAGAAAACCAAATCCAAAAATCCAAAAAAAACAAAAAAAAAAAGAAAAAAAGAAAAAAAAAAAAAAGAAAAGAAAAAAAAAATCCCAAAGCCTGAAGCTTTTGAGCACTGTCAAGAATTCCACAGGTGTGCAGTTCCATACTTGGCTTTATGTAACAGCTCGCAATCATGGAGAGGTAGATATAAGATCAAAGGACCCAGAACACACCCATGAGAGTGACGTAGTGAAGCCCATTATATAAGAAAAAAATATGCCCTTGAGAGTGACCACAGCCGAGTGAGCACAGCACACTGCTTGGCAGTCATCTTCCTCCACTTCTTCTTTTAAACAGACTTAATTCATTTTATTTTTCTTGTATAAAAACCCCTATATGGTAGCACATCTGGAGCCTGGAGCCTCTGGGAGACTCTGCTGTGGGTTTTCACAAGATGATCAGTGAATTCCTGATAAGGAGTTCTCTTACACACAGTCTCTTTCCAGAGGTCAGGGGTCAGGTAGCTGTAGGTCTTGGAGATGGCATCAAAGGTGGCGGCAGTGTAGCTGTAGTAGTCATTTATACCAGCCATCATCATCTTGGGCACAGGAACAGAGACAATGCCTCTAGGGGCAGGGATGTGGCACACAGTGGCCTGCCACCTTGCATGGAACAGTATGGGGCTTGCCGGTCTTGTTCCCCCAGGACCATCTCCCCACAGGGATGATGGAAAGCTTGGCCAACATGATGGCCCCTCAGATGGCAGTAGTACTTCCTTGGAGCACTTAACACCAAGACTTACATGACCACTGGAGTCCCCAGTAGTGATGAAAGCCTTGCACCTGGTCTGCTGGCTTGGCACAGTGATTCAGACCATCACTTGTAGCCTCTAAACTGGCCAAGAGGATTCAGTCGCCAGCACTGAGCTCATATGCTAGGACACAGCCCTCTAGTCCTCTAGCGGGTCCCACTGAGCTCATATGCTAGGACACAGCCCTCTAGTCCTCCAGGGGGCCCCACTGAGCTCATATGCTAGGACACAGCCCTCTAGTCCTCTAGTGGGTCCCACTGAGCTCATATGCTAGGACACAGCCCTCTAGTCCTCCAGGGGGCCCCACTGAGCTCATATGCTAGGACACAGCCCTCTAGTCCTCTAGTGGGTCCCACTGAGCTCATATGCTAGGACACAGCCCTCTAGTCCTCTAGCGGGTCCCACTGAGCTCATATGCTAGGACATAGCCCTCCAGTCCTCCAGGGGGCTCCACTGAGCTCATATGCTAGGACATAGCCCTCCAGTCCTTCAGGGGGCTCCACTGAGCTCATGTGCTAGGACATAGCCCTCCAGTCCTTCAGGGGGCTCCACTGAGCTCATGTGCTAGGACACAGCCCTCTAGTCCTCCAGGGGGCTCCACTGAGCTCATGTGCTAGGACATAGCCCTCCAGTCCTCCAGGGGGCTCCACTGAGCTAATATGCTAGGACATAGCCCTCCAGTCCTCCAGGGGGCGCCACTGAGCTCATGTGCTAGGATATAGCCCTCCAGTCCTCCAGGGGGCTCCACTGAGCTCATGTGCACAGCCCTACGGTCCTCCAGGGAGCAGCTGTTCATTGCCTTGCTGTCTTTCCCCAAATCGTCGATGCATTTCAAATATATTAAAGTTTGAACTTTTTATAGCCACTGAAGTTGGTAAGAGTGGAAAGGGTGCTGGTATACAGTACATTCAGTTTGCATGTGTAACAAATGCACAGAACATAAACTCATCTTCATATTTAGACCTAAGTCCCAAGTTAAGCGCATGCAGGCCTGGACTGAGTGTCCCCAGCGCGATCACTCCAGCCTCCTGCTTCTGTGTCTTCCCTCAGACTTAGCACATGGGCTTAGAGCCATTCAGAGTCAGTGGGCCGAACCCCAGGCTGGCTGGTTTTGTAAATGAAGTACGGAATCATTGCTTTGTCCCGTAATTTACATGTTACTCATGCAGTGCTGAGTGACTGCAGAGGCTGACTGCTTACTACACTAAGATGCTTACACCCTGGCTCTTTCCACCCCTGCCTGGGCTGGCACAGTGTGGACAGTTGGAGAGTTTCTGGCCTTACTTATTCCGGGGATTCTGAATGGCAGCGCCCAGGTATCCAGGCTCATACCAGCAGTCCAGTGCACTGGCTGCTAGTGGGGAGACTGCCTCCACGATAGCTTGGAGAGTCCAGGACAGACGGACAAGTGCAGATTCTGCTTGGATGTATTCACAGGAGTTGCTGTCTGGTCCCACGTGCCATTTCCACACGACTTTGGTGAAAGACCACTGAAGTTTAATGTCTTTGCCACAAATACTTAATTTCTTTCTTCTCTACCAACTCTTTATGATAATTTATCCAAATACAATAGCAAAGACATTTGAACAACTTAAATAGCACTAATTGGCTAACTTATCATCCATCTTACGTTTATTAGAAAGCCTACCGTTAATATGATAGCATTTCATACTCTAATAATAGGATAGTTTCTCTTTCTGAGGAGGTTGGGATCTAGTGGTAAAGAATAGCAGGATTTAGGCTCTGCGTCCTTTATCTGAAATGCTGGGGCCAGAGTGTTTTGGACTGTGGATTGTTGTGGATTTTGGGGTATCTACACACATAGAATGATGCATCTCATGGAGGGAACCAAATCTAAACATGAGAGTCATAGTCCATAGGCTGCTCATGCAGGTGACCTCCAAGTAAGTCACATGATAGTTCTGGAAATTCTGTGCATGAAACAGAGTCTTGTGGTGTGAATTTCCCACGTGTGGTGTGCTGATGACCAACAAACCAGGTTTGGCAGCATTTTGAGTTTTGGCATTTTGGCTTGGCATGGCCAACCCATGTAACCTGACCAGATGTCTGTGTAGAGGGTAGAGGGCTCTGCGATCCCAGAAAAGGAGCAGGAGCCTGATGGAAAAAAGGTTTTATTTTGGCTTATAATTCTCAACCTTCCTAATGCAATTAATACTTCCTTAATACAGTTCCTCATGTTGTGGTGACCCCAACCATAAAATTATTTTTGTTGTTATCTCATAACTGTAATTTTGCTACCAAAGCTATCAAAATATACAATTGTAATGTAAATTAAATATCTGATGTATAAGATATGTGATATGTGACCCTGTGAAAGTGTTGTTCAACCCCCTACAGGGCTGTGACCCATGGTTCAGAACTGCTGTGAGAGGGTGAGAGTCCATTAGTGGAGGGTGGGCACTGGCAGCAAGATCAGGATGCTGAGAGATCAGATCTTCAATCACAGGCTCAAGGCGGAACAGAGCTGGCAGCAGGCAGGCATGGGCTCTCCCCAGCAGTGCACACTTCCCCCAGCAAGGCTGCATTTCCCCCTAAACGCTCCTCCACAGCACCACCAGCTGGAAACACGGCACTCAAACAGCTGAGCCTGCGGGCATGTCTTTTAAACCCTCACAGTCACAGTCAGCCTCAGGTTCTCCAGGAACCAGCAAGCTGTTCCTGGACCATGCCCCACACCATGCTTTCACTCATCAGGCCTTTTTTTTTCAAGGATGCTCCCCACTTACTGATGGGAGGGCAGTGAGCCACGGTTCCCATCAGTAAGTAGTGCTGGGGTGTCACTGGTCAGACTGGCTGGGCAGTGCTAGCACGGTGAGACTTGGTGAGGGCCTTGGAGAGCAGTGATGTAGTGGCTGTGAGAGGGTATTTCCTCAGATCAAGGTCACCTCAGAGCTGACTCCGATTGGAGTCGGAGTCTGACGTCACACAACCAGCTTTTACTGGCTGGCTTTGTAATGATGGCAGATTAATTCATCCTTTTAGGTTGTCTTGTTTTGTTTTGTTTTTTCGAGATAGGGTTTCTCTGTATAGTCTTGGCTGTCCTGGAATTAGGTTGTCAGTCCTATCTGTTGCAAAAATCATATACTTATTTACTTAAAATCACTTATCCAGGAAGTCCTGGCTGTGTGCAGGCCCTACACGCTCAGTGCTCTGGGTGTAGCGTTGGATGGGCTAACCCAGTGGGCGGGAGTGCGGGCTAGGTGTTAGGAGTAGGTTTTGCAGGTGTAGTTACACCCTCTGCACAGCACACTGCACTTCTGGAAGTCCAGTCTCCCTTTCTCTACCCTTATCCAAGCCTGTGAGTGAATCTTGTGTGGCATGGGGCCGAGGACAGCCCGCCTCTCTGCAGCTCCGCTTCTGAGGAGCTCTGCCGCCTCTGCAGGGGCTCGGTCCTCCTTCCTGCCCCTGGCCTGCTTCCTGTCACTCTCTGACCCCACAGACAGCGTGGGCCCGAGGAGCGTAATCTGTTTCTCAGGACTTCGCCTCCACCTCCTAGTGGTTTCCCGTCTCAGCACTGAGTCCTCCATGGCCTCCAAGGTCCTGTGTGTGCCTCGCTACAGCCCCCCCTCCCCCTCTCTGCTTGGCTCACACTCTTCTCCATCCTGTTTACTCTGTGGCAGCCACAGGGGCCTCCTAGCAAGCTGTTCCTGGACCATGCCCAGCACCATGCTTTCACTCATCGGCCCGGTGCCTGGAGCTCTTCCCATAGACCTTCTCATGCCCTGTTCACCCCTCACTTTCTTCTGACGGTCTCTGTTAAATTGTCAGTTCCCAGCGCATAGTAGGTCTGTCATAAGTAAATGCTGAATCAGTGGATGGACTTGTGTAGAGGCTAAATGGAGGAGGTAATTGTTAATTCAGTAAGCACTAAGAAGGGAAGGAAGGGTGGACTCGGAGGCAGCACTTCACGTACAAAGGCCCTGCGGCAGGACAGAAGTTGTTGTCGTTGGTGACAGTGATGCCAGGGAGGACAGAGCAGACAGAGAAGGATGCAGGGCTGAAGGAGCTTTGGGGTTTCTGCTTGTGAGATGGAAAAGGACAGCATAAAGTGTTGCCTTCTGAAAGGACTGTGCACGTGTAAATAGTGCTGTCGTCTCCAGGGCATCTGTGGTCGTTCCAGAGGAAAAGATGTCCGATGTGTACAGCATCCTGCAGAACATCCCACAAAGGCAGATCGAAGAGATGCAGAGACAGGTAAGAGAAGCTGAGGCAGCTGCCTGGGGAGGCGCCGGGCTGCCGGGGCAGTGGCTTGGCCACAGACGGAGGGCCTTCAGCCGCGTCTACCACTGTATCAGCCACCAGGAAGGGACAATTAGGCCAGTGCTTCACGTAAGGTTTAAACCAGTGGTTCTCAACCCGTGGGGCACAGCCCCCTTGGAGTCGCATATCAAATATCAGATATTTACATTACTATTCATAACAGTAGCAAAGTTACAGTTATGAAGTAGCAGCAAAATAATTTTATGGCGGGGCGGGGGGGTCACCACAACATGAGGAAGTGTATTAAAGGGTCACAGGGTGAGGTAGGTTGAGAACCACTAGTTTAGATTAGTGATGGGTTTAGGCTGTGCTGGGGCCCCCTGCTGTGGTTTCAGGGTGCCAGGTGATAGCAGGTAACTGACCAAGACAGCCAGGGAAACGGGACAGCATGCTTGTTTGGCTATGTCCTAGGGAGGCAGCATTTGTGACAAGTGGCCCCATTCCTCGTTCACGGTCTTCCTGCCTCCATCTGCAGACCTCTCTTTACCCGTTGACCGCTCCCTGGGCAGTTCCCTGGCTGCCGGGATGGCATCACCCTCCCATTCATGGGTTCCCGTTCCGTCTCACTGCTCTCTCTCCTAAAGGAGCCTGGCTGGTGTCAAGCACGTTACATTTAAATGGACTCAGTGCTGAGATTGCCTTTCTGTGTCTTTTCTTTCTTTCTTTTTTTTTTTTTTATGGATTTTTAATGTTTTAATCTTTATCAGAATTATCTACATGAGGCAGAGGGATGGCTCAGTCAGTGAAATGCATATCATGCAAGCATGCGGATCTGAGTTTGTATTTCTAGGACTCATGTAATAAGCCAGGCTTGAGACACATACCCATAACTCTAGAGCTGGTGAGGTGTGCAGGCAGATCCATGAAACTCACTCTAGTGACAGGCTTAAGTTAAGAGAGACCTTGTCTCAAAGAAAGAAAGAAATATATAAATGTAGGGAGGGATCAAGGAAAGACCTGATGTAGACCTCTAGCCTCCACACACATAACACATACACATACACAGACACACACAGACACACAGACACACAGACACACAGACACACACACACACACACACACACACACACACACACACACACGGAGAGAGACATGCACATGAGCACACAGACACACACACAGGCATACACACGAACACGGACACTCACAGGCACACACACGGGCACACACATATACACACACAGGCACACACATATACACACACAGAGACACAAAGACATGCACATAGGCACATACACACACAGGCACACACACACATAGGCACATATACACACAGGCACACGGACACTCACAGGCACACACACGGGCACTCACAGACACACACACAAGCACTCACAGACACACACACATACACACACACACACACACACACACACACACACACACGGGCGAGGGAGGTGAGTGAGAAGAGAATTGGAGGCTCTCCACATGCTTTCAGCTTGTCTCCTCACCCTTGGCTGAGTGGCCAGAGAGCAGGCTCTCTGGATGAAGTCAGGCAGTCACCCGCTGTGGCAGGAAGGATGGAGAGCTACTTGTTTCCTAAGTGTGTTTCCAGCCTGCCCAGCTGTTTGTCCACGTTTGCTCTGCTCAGCCCCTCCCAGGTACCCCGCCTTCCTCTGCTTTACAGCATCCAAGGATTTAGGAGAGGGGAAATGGCTGTGCCTGGTCCCACCCTTTGTACTTTGGTGTTGTAGTAGTAATTTTTCATTCATTCTGACAAATACTGGAGATAATTACATTACAAAGAGAAAAGGCTTGATTGGGCTTATAGTCCAGCAGATTGTGACCTATGACTGGGTGGAGGGACATCAGGTCACAGTGGAGTATAGGGCTGAGCAGAGCATTTCACTTCTTGAACAGCGTGAAGAGAGGAGAGAAAGGGCTAGAGCCCCACCATGCCCTTCGAGGGTACATCCCCATGACCTGAGCAACCCTCCTCCTGTTCTAAAAGCTTTAATCCCCGCCCCATCCTGCCATCAGGGATCAGGCCTTTAACACGGGCCTCAAGCCATAGTGACACTAAGCATCTTTCCCTGGAATGCCAGCCTGCACCCTTAGATCAGGCTCTGCTTCCAGTGGGCCCCAGAAAGCCCTTCTGAAGAGCTGTGTGCCAGTAGAGAACAGACTGCAGGTTCCCGATGCTGAGAGCATCCCACTGGCTTCTCATAGTTCATTTGTGCTTGCTGGGAGCTTCTGGGCTTCCTGTTACTACTCGCAGTTGACCTCATCTGAGCGTTGTGAACCTGAGAATCTGTCTGGAGATTGTCAGATCTTCACTATAAACCTACAGCGCTGGGGAAAGCTGCCCCTGAAGAACCTGGGTGTTTGCTTCTTTTTGTCTCTTTTAATAGTTACTTATTTTTAATTTTTTGATAGATTCTCACTCTATACCAGACTGGCCTGGGACTCATAGTGATCCACCCACCTCTGCCTCCACACCCTAGTTGGGGGTATCTTTGTCTACTAGATTAATTATAGAATCATCCACTAAATAAAATGGCACCTCACAGAAGATTTTACTGTGGGAACATTAGGAAGAGGCTTGGCCCAGGGAGACGATGCAGATTCCGTCTAGTCTCCCCTGCCCTATCAGCCCCATGCTGAGAAGCGGATCCCTTACATTGTGGAACACAGTGCCCTCTGACAGCCCACGGAGTGTCAGGGTCGGGTGGGGGCTGCCGGCCAGGGACAAGCCTGGTTTCCAGTCAGTTGTCAGTGGCAGGCATGGCGTCGCTGGGACAGCTGAGGCGGAATGGAGGAAGGCGAGCCATGCTGTTCCGTGGTTATGGAGATTGCACTGAGCTATGGCTCCATCTGTGCTAATTGTGTGCCCCCCCCCCCAGGCACTGCGCCTCTAGGCTTTCGTTTTATCATCTGTGGACTGAAGGGCTTAGCTGAATCATGGAGCCATTTAGCTCCACGGAAGTCTTGTCTCTGGCAGAAACATTGCCTTCCCAGCCAGCACTGATATTAAAGGTCATCTCTTCTCTCCCTGACCTCAGGTCACAAGGGCCCTGACCTCTGCTGGCAGCCCCTCCCACCACACCAGCTCTGGGTTCCTCTGCCTCCCCTCTCACCCCTCCCCTGACCCCCGTGTGTATTAGCTGGGACTGCTCCCCAACTGTCCAAGGGGCTCTAAGATAGCCCTCAGCCTGCCTGCCTTTCCTCAGGGTTTGTGTTCCCCAGGTGGCCTCTTTTGTTCCCTAATCCCCCCATTTCAGAACTGGACTGGTCCCAAGTAAACATGCGTGAATTGATTTCCAGTTCTATATAAAGGCTGACAAAACTGAGCTCTGTCTAGAACCCAGTGGCACCTGCCCCTCCTACAAGTCCTGACAGCTACTAGCACCTCTCGTCATTGCCTTAAGTTCTCCTTGGGTGAGAGTCATCAGCTTTGGTTGAGATCACCTAGTTCCATGATAATATGTCACCTCTCCGTTTGGAAAGTCTTGGTGTCATGTCACTATAAACATGTAGAAAGAAAAAGGTTTGGAGGCTCACGTCTGGTGTCTGTCAGCTCACGGGTTTGACCTACATTGTTAATGGGGTAAGTGTCATGAGAGAGCAAGATGGGGCCTGTTGAGCCCCACAACATCCTTCAAGGGCACACCCACTCTGAGTGCCCCTCACATGTCACCGGAGGTCACAGTGCTCTCCACTGCCGCCTTCTGAGCGCCAAGCCTTTACGTTTGGGTCTTTGGGAGACTCACCAGGGGGTGACTGCTCTGTGACTGGGGGCACTGCCTTTGCCTCCTGCTTACAGCTCAGTTGGCTTCACCGTGGTGGAGTGTTAAAGCTGCTCATGCACCTCAACGACTCCTCCCTGGAGTTCAGCTTCGGGTGGATTTGTAGTCTCGGCATATGCTTTTTGGAGAACACCGGTTGCAATCACTGGGCCTCCTACCTCCCTGCCATCCTGAGAGAGTTAGAGCTGGAGCTTAACGAGCTGCAGGAACAGTTGTCGCCAGCAGGGGTCTCCATCTACTTTTAAGTGACTAGTTTTCCTGCCATGGATCTAAGTCTGCAAAATCCCCAGTGCCAGGAACTTCTCACTTCTCAAGGGACGCAGTCCTCACTGCTGTTCTCTGGAGACCATTTTATTCAAGTGACAATGCAGGCATTTGCTCTACCAGCATGGGACAGCACGCAAGACACGCACGCATACACATAAGCATGCACGCACTCCGGCGTGTACTCACTGAGGTTGGGGGGCAATTAAAACTAAATATGAAAGAAAGGCTATGATCTGAGTGTTGTACAGCCATTATCATCACAACTGTTACTGTTGGCCTGAAGGACAGGGCTATGGAAGCAGCTCTACCTACGGCAGAGCTGCAGGCTTACCTGAGCCAAAGCTCTGAGGAAGTCAGTAGTTATGGAGAAGACCATAACAAAGAAGCGTCTCAGTAGATAATCCTGAGAACTCCCTGAGAGCAGTGTCAGCAGCGCAGCGTGGGGGGGGGTCTGACTGTGTGGCCCTTCATGAGGGGTGTTCAAAGCAATCTCTTCAGTTAGAGGATGTGAGCTGGTTCTCACTTGGTCTTTATTATACCCTGTGCTAACTAACTAGTTAATTGATTTATTGAAGCCCTAATTGTTTTTTTTTTTTAGGGAGAGATTATGGGCCACAGTAAGGCTTTGTGACTCTGGCTACAAGGGCAAAGTCATCTTGGGGTGTGTACCCCACCCCCCAACCACCCCAGAGCTGGTTGGGAAGATGGTGTCCAAGTTCTAGAGTTCACTAAGGTCAGACCGACGGGTGGCGCTCAGGAGCAGTGGCCAGAGCAGGTTGGCTGGGGACACAGCTTTGTTTGTTAAAGGGCAGGAAGAAATTTGCAGCTAAATGTCTTGTTACAGTCAAATGGTACATTCACACCCCAGCCTCCCTTGAATTACAATTCAAGGAGGCATGCAGTCTCCTGTCTCCGAAGACTGGGGAGACACTGGACTGGCTGGTTAGAAATGTTTATGTGAAGGGGGAAAGGTGTAAGTGGACCCCTGGTTTATCTGCTGAGCAGAGTTCCCAACACTGTTTTATTGGTCAGTGGCTCCACAAGCAATGACCTCTAACCCTAGCAACACTAGGAGGTGGAAGTCGGGAGCCTGCCTCGCCTTTGAACTCTCCTTTGTACTCAGCTGACCAGAGGCCTTTGAGGTGGCAGAGACTTGAACATCTTGTCTTCTGTCTAGTCGCCAGCACTCAGGAAAACCGAAGCGGTGAGTTTCTCCTGTAGCATCTCACTGTAGTTTGTGGTTGCCTAGTAGATCCTCCACATATATGTGCTGCAGGGAAGCCTTGGCGATGTTGGGATATGAGTAGGGAAAGGACAGACCACTGCTTAGCAAATGAGCCCGGGGGGTGCAGCACCTCTACCTATATAGCAAGGGGTCCGGATGGAGCCGGGAGGCCACAGGGCAGGAGAGCTGTGCCCGTCCGTGCCTGTGCCCACGGGCGCCGTGTGTGGGCGAGCCACCTGGACCGTGGTCTTGTCTTGCCTCATTTATACAGAATCTCCGTGCACTGGATTTCAGGATTTGGTTTCCATAGCCACAGCTGTTTTGATGCCACAGCCTTGAAGGGAGGGCAGTGCCACACAGATTATTTGAGTCTGAGATGGGTCAGAACTCTCAGCCGAGCGAGCAGCCAGAGCCAGAAGTGTTGCAGGCTTCCTTCCCTGCAGCGGGTCTGTGCAGATGGAGAAGTTCCTCGGGACACGGGGCCTTTGTTTTTCATGGCCTGCATTCCCAATCTTAGTATCGATGTATATACCATTCCCCCAAAGCTCAATCCTTAAATTAAAGTTTAATCTGGTACGCATATATAATTTTTTAAAAAAATATTGGTTCATTTTTGTCTTACAAGGTTTCCTGTTTGGACTATTTTTCTTTTGTTTGTTTGTTTGTTTAGATTTACTTATTTTTATTTTATGCATGGGAGTGTTTGCTTGCATATTATGTCAGTGTGCCACCTGAGTGCCTGGTGCCCATGGAGACTAGAGGAGGGTGCCATGTGCCCTAGACATGGCGTTACAGACAGTTGAGAGCCACCATGTGGGTGCAGGGAACTAACTGCTGAGCCATCGTTCCGGCCCCTTAAGCTTTCAGTTCTGAAAGTGTTCTGCAGTTCCCTCATGCGTCTAGACACCTCAGCCACCCACTCTGTGCTATCCGAGGGTCCCTTGTGCTGCCAGCCTGTCTCGTCCCCAAGGTTATATGGCAGTCTGCCCATCACCCCCACCCCAGCACACCCCAGTTTACAAAGCAGATTCTTTCCACCGGAGGGAGAGAGTTAGAAGAGTCAGCTTTTTACATGCAGTAATCTTCCAAAGACCGCACAGCCCAAGGCAAGCAGGCATGCACTGTTCTGCCACAGATGCACTCAGACCCCAGGGCCATTTGGCCTGGGCTGCGGGTGAATATGGTAGCGCTCCCAGCCATCCCCTCACCTACCTCCTCCCCAAAGAGGTTGCTTGAGTTAGTTCAAGCTGGACACTCCTGGAAATACATTAGGAAGAAAGGGTGTCACTGCCAATTTCTGGGGTCATTGCTGTAATTCATGTAATTCTTTTCCCTCTGTGAAATGGAGAATTTTTTATTTACACAAGCGAGGGCCTGAGATGGCACAGGAAAAGGAGCTTATGCACAAGCCTAAGAACGTTAGTCCAATCCCTAGAAGTCACATGGTGGAGGAGGACAGCGATTCCCGCATGCTGTCCTCTGACCATATCAGTGTCATACACATGTACCACACACATACACACACACACACACACACACACACACACACACACACACACGCACAGAGTAAACAAGTAAATTATAATCTTGGAACTTCATACATACTCAACACACACATACACATATAATAAATAAATTGGTAGATTATACTTTAATAATTACACACACTCATACAAGTATACATATAAGAAATAAATTGGATTATACTCTTGGAACTATACACACTCACACATGTATACACATACATGTATACATGTAATACTAGATTATACTCTTGAAAATACACAATGCACATGTAATAAATAAATTAGAGGATTCTACTCTTAGACACACTCAAAGACACATTCTACACACACATATAAATGTAATAAGTTAGTATATTATCTTCCTGGAAGCACATACACTCACAGGAATCATTTTCCCTTCGATTCTGATAGGCTACTCTGCTGTCTTCTTCAGCTTGGCTTCCCAGCTTGCTCGTAGAAAGTATGGGGCTGACAGAGCGAGCAGCTCAGTGGGAGAACACTTGACTCGCACGCACAAGGTCCTGATTTTAGAGCCCAGCACCACCAGAGAAGAAAAATGCCACTGTGTCACTTCCCCTCAGAGGGAACACTTTCTGGGCTGGAATTCTTCCTTTGAAAGGAGAAGGGAGTTCTGATACCCAGACGCCCTGTGGCCGATAGGAGAGCCTCGCTGAGGGTTACCACTTGGGGGAGATTTTCAATGCGTGTTTTTTCAGTAGTACTGTGTATTCTGTGTTTGAGTTTTTCCGTGTATATAACCCCACACTGTGAGGGGCCAGTCCGTGCAGTTGTTTAAAGCAGGGTAAATAAGGACTGCTTTAATCGGCATCTTAAGGGAGAACATTGCTCTGTGTATATGTTAAAACTTTTTTTTTTTTTTTTTTGAAACTTTGGTATTAGGAACCTTGTTGGAAAAAGACTTTTACCAAGTATCTGATGGGAAGCCAAGAAAAGCATTTTAATAGAACTGTCTCAGATTTATAGTTCACTGGGGCCTGTAAATAAATTTTCCTGTCTTTAAGATTTGGACTGATTTGCAGTTGTTTGGTATAGCTTCTGAGATTTAAATCCTCAAGGTCCAGATGGAGAGACCATAAAGCCGTGTTCTCTGGCAGCCTTGGTATGTCTTGTCCTGTGTAAGCATAACCGGGTAGTGGCACAGCTGGGCCAGCCTGCAGTGGTACCAGCGTCTGTTCAGTGCTTGACTTTTCTACAGAAATTTACTTAACTATTCAGCAAATTTATACATATCATGTGGGTGTGTGTATATGTGTGTATAGTGTGTGTTTTGTGTTTATATGAGCGTGTGTCTGCACATGCACATGTAGGCCAGAAGTTGACATCTCTTACATCACTGCCCCCTTAGCACTTCTGAAACAGGCTCTCTCACTGAACTCAGTGCTCACTAGTTAGCCCCACTCTGGCCAGCAAGTCCCAGAGGTCCTCTTGACTTTGCCCCTGACTCCCCGACCCCCAGCGCTGGTTACGGGTCTGTCCACCATGTTACCTCTTACAAGGGTGCTGGAGATCCAGTCTCAGGTACTTAGTGTTGACTTAGCCATCACCCCAGGAACATATCCTAAGCACTGACTTTGTTCCTAGCATGTGCTGGCATGTAGGAATGCAGCCTGTTCTTTCAGAGGGAACCTCAGGTTACTGGCACAAATGTCAACAGTAATGAGAAATCATAGGGCAGGAGTGTTATGTACCCAGTTGTCCTGAAGGCCATCAGGAGTGTCTCCCAGAGGAGAGCAGGTCAGGAGAAAGGAGGTTTCAATACTGGGTACTATGCTAGAGAAGAGGGGAGGGCTGTGACGTCGCTGTCTTCCACTGGCGATCTGGTTGGTAAGCGGGTCCGATGAGGCATCCCTGTCTGGGAGGACTCTCAGTCCAGCAGCAGAGCTTCATGGGGAGCTAGGAGGGAGGGAGGAACGCTTGGAGAGCAGTGGCTTCTGCAAGAAAGGAGGCTAGGGAGGTGAAGAAGGCTTGTAAAAATCAAGTCTTAGAAATTACCCAGGCATTCCTCAGACTTTACCAATGACCGGTCAGGTCTGGGCCCCAATAACCTTGAGGACAGGAGGAGAACCAGAGCACTGGAGCCCAGGTCTCAAGGCATCTAGTTGGGTATTTTTATTTATTTATTTTTTAATGTGATATACAGCGGTGTTTTCCAGCCCCCAGTGAGCTGAGGTCAATTCAGTGGGTCACAAATGGCATCTTTTTTTTTTTTTTTTTAAAGAATAGGAAACTATCAGAGTGTTATATGGTGAAGGTAACTGTTTACTGAAGCATTGGCTTCCATCTTGAGTTGGGCCAGGGTATAGCTCAGTGGTAGAGCACTTGCCTAGCACAGGCAAGGCCCTATGCTCAATCCTTAGGACAAAAGTGTAAAAAAAAAAAAAATGGTCTTAACTTCCCATAGAAAGCGCATTTATATGTTTTAACTATGAATCCTAATCACAAAAGTTTTTAAAATGTGGTAGTGGGAACCTCATGGGTTGTGAGTAGGAGCGATCTGAATTTAGATGCTGTCTGTCTCTGTCCTCTGCCGATGAGCTCTGTAATGGGCCGGGCTTTAGTTTTCGGTCTAGACCTGGGTCGGGTAGGGCTGCCTAGAGGGCTCATCCCCGAAGGAGGTCCCGTGTTTAAAGCTTGTGGGCTCTGATCCCAGCTCTGTGCTGGGGGTCATTCAGGAGCTCATTTGAGTTTGGGAAAGTGCCTCCGGGTAAGGAGCACAGTCCTGGAGAGCCACAGCGAGTTAGTGTGCGGGTGGAGAGCCGCAGTGAGTTAGTGTGTGGGTGGAGAGCCGCAGTGAGTTAGTGTGCCGGTGGAGAGCCGCAGCGAGTTAGTGTGCGGGTGGAGAGCCACAGTGAGTGAGTGTGCGGGTGGATCATGCTTTTGCTTCTGGGCTTGGAAACTTGAAACAGAACCGAGTCCTGTAGGCCCGGGTGTGCTCCCGTCCTGTAGGCCCGGGTGTGCTCCCGTCCTGTAGGCCCGGGTGTGCTCCCGTCCTGTAGGCCCGGGTGTGCTCCCTGCGTCTTGGCATGGAGGCCGTCACCTCTGTTCTCTCAGGATCAACAGGGCTCACAGGGAGATAAACACTGACTCCCTGGTCGGCCTTTTTGTTTTAATTCCCTGTTATAACTTTCCCCCTTGCCAGTGAAACGATTTTTTACAGAATTTTCCCTTCATCTTCTAAGCTCTTCCTTGCCAAGTTCATGATTTTTATTCATTTTTTTTGGTGGGGGTGCTAAAACATTAAAAACAAAGTAAACAATCAGAGAAAATTAAAATCCAGGTTAACATCTAGGTAGTTGACGGCTGTGAAGACCTACGTGGAGTGGGTGTGAGCCCAGGCAGTGGACTTTGGTCACATCTTCGGAAACAGAAGTCAAATCCCGATGGAGAAAATGTGCTTTAGGGCAGGCTTCTTCTCGACTTTATTCTTTCCCCTTCTCTCTGTTCCTCCGCCGCCTTTCCCGACCAGGCCAGTTCTGTCTCATATTTGAAGTCCCACTGGGGAGCAGAGACGAGTCTCAGCCCCCGATGCTCAGGCCAGGGGCTAAAACACTCCCATAAATCTGAGGCTCATTTCAGTGCCACGGTGAAGCCGTGTGAGGGTCTGCTCTCCGTGGCCCCTGCCCTCTCGCTTTATGGGCTGCTTTGCCTCTTCTCTATAAAGAGGCCCAATGGAGTCATTTGAAAATTCTTATCAGTTTGCTGACAGCTATATGGGCCTTTCTGCCGAGTCCAGGAGCTCAAGCAGGCGTGTGAAATTTTTGATTATTAGAACTGAAGAAAACTGCCAGGCAGAAGAGATTGGGAGATGAGGCTAGCCAGGTCTTTAACCCTTGTGGGTCTGACCTGACTTGGCCGTTGGTAGGGAGGTCCTCAAGATGAAGCTGGGGTAGGAAGGACCTTCTGGGAGCTTCCATCTTGAACCCGTGCTGACAAATGCTGATCCCCTGGCAACCTGCCTTGCTAGTGGAGGCGGACAGGCCCGAGGAGCTGCCGTGGCCAGATTGGCAGCTGTTTCCGTCCTAAACGCTTTGTCTGGCAGCTCCAGCTCGCAGGCTGTGTGTCCACAGCTTTGCTGTTGTTGAAGGTAAAGAGGCTTTGCTGAGTCTGCGTCCCTGCCCTTTAGACCCTCCTCGCAGTCCTCTGCAGTGCTGGGAGGCCCAGGCCCATCAGTGCCTGAGCCTCTGCCCTGCCCTCCCTGCACAGAGAAGAGACTGGAGCTGCCCTTCCTCTCCTTTCCACTTTCCCTTTCTTTCATTGCTGGAAAACTCTGTGGTAACTGGAGGGAAGGAAAAGCCATTACCTGGACTGAGGCCAGTGCTTGATGGGAGCTTCGAAATCTTTGGCATCTCCCGCCCAGAATGCTTTTCCAGGCATTTTGAGCCTCCTTCTCCTCCTCCCTCAGTTTCCCAGCCTTGCCATTGGTGTGTGTGTGTGTGTGTGTGTGTGTGTGTGTGTGTGTATGTGTGTGTGTGTGTGTAGGGGGGTGTCCTCTGTCCCCTGCTCTGCTGCCAGCTTTATGAGGGATGTGGTAGTGATAAGTCCAGTCAGTGGACACACACACACACACACACACACACACACACACACTCTGTACCCCTTTCTGTCATAGACATTATTTTTCCTTCTTCTAGTAGTTTTGACTATGAGAAGTTTTGCAATCGTGTTCAGTTTAACAGCCATTTAGCTTGAGGTTGAGACAGAAAGCAAGGAGTGCTTGTGGTGTGGAGTCGGGATGGCACATGCAGATGTAAGGTAGAGTTGAGCAAACTCTGAAGACACTGATCCTCCTTCCATTCATACACCGTCTAAAGGGAGTGTAGTGATCGGCAAAAACTAAAGGACAACTAACAAGAGTGTCTCAGACTCCAAAATGGTAGCATTACCGTCTCACTATTTCCATTTGACAAATTGATATTTGTCAATTTGTGATTTAAGATAATGAAGTGGATATAATATTTTATACCATGCTTTTTTTAGAGTCATCATTTTATTTTAAGTGTATGGATAATTTGCCTGCATGTCTGTTTGCACACCATGTGACTGCCTGGTGCCGTTGGCAGTCAGAGGGTAATGGATTCCCTAGGAATAGAGTTACAGATGGTTGTGAGCTGCTGTGTGGGTACTAGGAACACACTCAGGCCCCCTGCAAGTGCGCCAAGTGCATTAAGCATTGTGTATTTATTCTCTCTAGCCCCCTCTTACACTGTAAGTTTGACCACAGTGAATAACGTAAGCGTGAAGTCGTAACAATGTGGTTGGGCCTTTCATCTAGCAGTTCAGGGAGGACCAAGCGGCTACTGTGTCCTTCTTGGGCATCAGTAGAAAACTTGTCTAAAGCTGAACCACAGATTTAAGGTCCCCAGCTTGAGGCCTGGCTTCAGGAAATGGCCTCTTCAATAACGGTATTAAACATTAATTTGTAGCCTGCATAAGAACTGTTTAGTCTTTGAGCTGGTATCCCATAGGCTGAGACTATTTATTAAATTCCTGAAAATTCCTTATAGGAAATGTCATTGTAGGCTTTGTAAATTCATTATACAATGTTTCAACTCTTCAGGAAGAGTTAAACCGATTCATAAAATAAGCTGTTTTGCTTATTTACAACAACATCGTGTGTGTTTAATATGCTACTGTCTTTGACAACAAGTGAAGTAAAGGGTTTCTGTCTGTAGTTACAAATGCTAAGACTGAGCCTTACATATGGGCATGGCTTGTCTCTCCCAGCATTGCAGGAGCTTAGAGCATTTGAAGTTGCATAATGATTTGGGGCTGATGTGAGTTATAATTTTATAATCGTGCGATTCATCTTGTGCTGGGCTGTGGGTCTTTGGCGCAGAAGGCAGTGGTTACATGTGTTTATTTCATTATTGTCACATAAGTCTCCTAACACTGAGTGACTCCAGAAGTGGTGACAGTGTGGCTCTCTGTACACCATTTCTGGCAACATAGTGTTCTATCTTATGGACACGTAAGGGCTCATTTGTCACATTTAAACGTGGACTTAAGGCTGGCGTGCTGCTTAGTGGAGGGTGCTTACCTAGCATGCGCCGGGCGGGCCATGGGTTCAGTTCCGCAGCACTACTAACTGTGCTTGCTGTCCCTGTCAGTAAGGACAATAAGAAAGGACATATGACAACATAGTTTGCTGGACACCTTTCAGGCCCTGGTGCCTTTACTAGAAGGAACAGTATTTTCTTTTTAAGTGTTTGAAGTTCACATTTCTATTGAGGTGAATTCGAACTTTAGCCTAATTGGATCAGGCCTTGAGATGCTTGCACGGGTATTACTTTAGAAAGATCCTTGAGCTGTGCTTGTGGCTTTGAGCTGCAGGTGAGGGTTGAGTGTGGCTGTGTGGCATTCTGGGAAAAGAACAAGAAATCCCAGAGCTAGTGAGAGACGGGAGACTGCGGTGCGGCGTGTAGACCACAGGCCAGACTGCAAATTCTTCTGCTCTCTTCAGCTAAGACTAACCAGCCAGACACTGACATTTCTCTGAATCTGCCTCTCTGGCAAGCTCTGGGCAGACTGACTTTGACAAGGCCATAAGTATCATCTTTGGAGTCTTAAGAAATTTCAGAGAAGAAGGCCTCTGGTTTCTTAAACACTCAGCTGGTGAAGTGATTTTTTTAAGGTTAAGGTGCAGGAGGGCTCAGAATTCCCACTGTGAAGAGCCTTCTGGGCCATGTCGTAGGCACATGGGACCCTTGAGAGGTCCCCCAGTAATGTATCATAGGCAGGTCTCTTGAGGCTACAGACACCCTAGTTCATAGCTCATAGCTCACTCAAGTGACAAATGGTAGGGGCAAAAAGAAAGCCACCAACAGAACACTGCTCAGAGCTCTGCTCTGGCTTCTCCTTTGTGGTGTAAGGACAGAAGTCTGTTCCTTTTGGACCCCCAGACTTCATCAGAAAGGGAGCAGGGGTTGGTTCCAGCAGCCAGCAGCAGTTCATAGAGGCCTGGGACTCTACTCAGGCAGACCAATGACTCTGCTTTTTTTTCTTCTTCTTGGAATGTGCGTCACAGAATAAAGGGCAGTAAGAGCATCTGCCTGCTGAGTGCACATCCACCCCAGTAGAAAGCATGCCTGAGAGCACCTCTCTCCCACTGTCTGCAGATGGTCCCTAAAGAAAACAGGACAGGGCCCCGTGCCAGTGTGGTAGCTTTGGGGGTGAGTGAGCTTTGGTTGTCTCTTCAGAGTCAGTTTACATGGTATAGTGGTGTGTGTGTGTGTGTGTGTGTGTGTGTGTGTGTGGTGTGTTGTGTGTGTGTATAAGAATATATATGTGTATGTGTGTGCAAGTGTGTGGGGGTGTCTGGGACTGGGTGGGATGTGTGCATGTGTGTGTATGTGTGTGTGGGGGGAGTGTGTGTGTGTGTGTGTGTGTGTGTGTGTGTGCTGTTTTAATTAACAGGAGCAGGCCTTTCAAGTGGGCCTGTTTGGAATAAGGCGTGTTTTATATTTACCTTCTCAAGTCAAACAAACACGTGCTTTCTCTCTCCTGGTTTTAGCATAGCAAACACGGGAAATCTCACTCCAGGCAGATTCCTTTATAGCTGGCTGACCCAAGTTGTAGTCTTATTTGTTTATTTTTGATGACAGACCTTGATTAAAGGTTTCCAATGCACCTTTCAGCTCTTTCATGAAGCCAGCCAGGAGAGCTGGTCGCTGCCGGGCCCTGGAGAAGCTCCTTATCTGCCTGGATGACAGTGGGATTTGGAGGCAGGATGGCTCCGAAATCTTAGCAGGCAGAATGCAGTCTCTAGTCTTTGTTGAGAGAGTTGGGCAAACATAATTTTATTGGTCAGTGGCTCCTGCTTTAGTAACCTTTCACCCCCGTGGCTCTTGAAGGTGCAGGCCACTGGCCGGTCTTGCCTTTGAACTCCTCAAGGCTCCTGCCTCCTCAAAGGCTCCCAGTCAGGCCTAGTGTTTTGCTTAGGACCTCACCTCACAGCAGGGCCTCAGCAGTTGGGAAAACTGATCCACCCTAAGAACGCTGACATATTTGAAGGTGATACCCCTGAGACTGGAAACCTATGGCTTTCTATTTCAGGACCTGTCTGTCACACGTCAAGAAGCATGACTCAGGCTTCCCCCTTTCCCCCTCTGCCCCTTCTTGTTTCCCACAGGACTGGAGGTCATTACCCTAGGGGATCTCCTAAGAGTGATCACAGAGCCCTCTCTTGCCCTGTTCTCTCCCATCTTTGCCCAAGGCATTTATTTTGAGAGAGTTGTGAAGACTGCAGAAACATGCAAATCCTAAGCCACCCTCAGTGTCCAGGAGTGTCACTGATGTAACAAAGACCATGGGGCTCGAATGTTTTGTCCTGATGCCTTATATCCACAAGCCAGAGTCATAAGATAGCCCAGTGCCCCCCGAATCCCCTCTTTCAGGAGCAACTTGATCTTGCAAGAGAACAGGAAGAACAGAGGTTGCCTCCCCCCTCTGCCTTCCCCGTGCAGCTCCTGCCCACGGAACAGGAGTGAAATGCTTTGTAGAGGCGGCTCTGGGGCGCAGGCACTGGAAGGCTCCAGCCTGACAGCATTGTCACTCCAGACATGTGCAGTGGAAATCCATCTTCTGCTGCTGCTGGCTTTAGCCTAGGTGAGGTCTGGGGTGGAGGGACCTCAGTGAAGGCCCTTTGTTTTCCCAGAATCCAAACCGCATGCTGTTGATAATGACATTGTCATTTGGAGAGAAGGCAGCGTGGCAGGATCTGTGTGCAGGGCTAAGGCTACACTGTATCTGCCCTGGACCCCCTGCCCCTGTGGTTGTAAGAAGTGTTTTGGGTGTGATTCTGAACTCACACTTCTTCCTCAGGGAAGGGTGGAGTAGTAGTTTCTGCCAGCTTCTGGACTGGCCACTTCTGAGCGGTAGCTGCTGTCCTCTCCTGCTGAGGAAGTGACCCAAGCATTGGAGGAATTGGAAGCCTGTGATTTAAAAAGGGTGACGTTTTATTTATGAAACGCTATGATTCTTTTTTGTTTGTTTGTTTTAACACCCTTTGAACTGTGATAATCGTCTGAAATAATTTTTAAATGCCTAGTTTAAGGAAGCTTCTGAACTGTGATCTGTACAGGCAGAGGTCTTTGTTCTGAAGTAGCCAGTGGTCTCAAGGTGGGGTGGGTTGGGGGTGGGGCATCTGTTAGTGTATATACTACCTACCTGTTCATGTCTTAGTTACTCAGCTAGGACTGCCACAGCAAAGTAGCAAAAGTCAGAGGGCTTGAACACCAGAAATATGTTTTTCACAGCCTAGCAGCCCAAGTCCAGGATGAGGTGGCAGGGTAGGATTCTCTGAGGCTTCTTGAGCACTGACGGCCCCTCCCTGTGCCTCCTCAGACACTGTCCCATGAGTTCATGCAGCATTCTGTCCAAATTCTCCGTAAGGACAGATTGTAACACCTCCCGCCTAGCTCATTTTGACCCAGTCACCTCTTTAAGGGCTCTCTCCATAGTCATATCCCCTAGGGTTATGGGATAGACAGAGTTCAGCTCAGGCAGTGTCTGGTACCAGAGCCAAAGCCTGTAGTTGTGGCTTAGCCTCCATTGAGCAGGACCTCACTGGGAAGTCTACCGTGAGGTGGTTTTGCTAACACATTCCCGCTACCTCCTAAGGACAAGCAGTAGGAATGGAGAGGAGGGACGAATGACGCCTTACCGGAAAGAGTAAGGCTTTAAGGCGCACCTCCCTGCACTGTGCAGGAAACGCATACAGGCTGCTGCAAGACTCAAGAATGTGAGGTGCCTCAGCCCCGCTGACCGCAGTGTTTCCTAGTGAGGTCAGCCTTGTATCGCTGCTCCTGATCACAGCAGAGTGGCGGAGATAGGTGGGCAGATGGACAGATACAGAATTTACCTTGAACAAGACTCGAACCTACTGAAATCCTATCGCAGCTTCCTGCGAGAGCCGGGATTCCAGGCATGCACCAACACAGCATGTGGCAACAAGCAAACACATGCTCCTGCTCCTCCTCCTCCTTCTCCTCCTGCTCCTCCTCCTGCTCCTCCTGCTCCTCCTCCTCCTGCTCCTCCTGCTCCTCCTCCTCCTGCTCCTCCTCCTGCTCTTCCTCCTGCTCCTCCTCCTGCTCCTCCTCCTTCTCCTCCTCCTTCTCCTCCTCCTTCTCCTCCTCCTGCTGCTCCTCCTCCTCCTGCTGCTGCTGCTCCTCCTCCTGCTCCTCCCGCCTTTCTCCTCTTTTTTCTTTGTGGTTGAGATAGAATCTCACTGTGGAGCTCAAGCTGGCTACCAGCCTGGGCCTTTTCTAGAGTCTCAGTGTGTGACCTTGTACACGTCCTTTGCCTTCAGATGCCCCCATTCTCCCATCTGCTTTTATGTCCCCAGTGAGAGCGGGCTCCTGACTGTATCAGCATGACCATAACAATTCCCTAGAGTCAAAGAGAACATTATGCTTCTGAGACACCCCTCCCCCAGTCTCTGAGTTTTGAGACCTCTTGGTGGGGGTCATTCTCAGAAGGGTCTTCCATCATTGCTCCTGAGACTTACACCAGCCCGTGCCCTCTGCTGGGCCAGATCATAAATGGCCTCCTGGTTTGGGAAAAGGAAGCTTCTCAAGAGCTCGACTTTGTAGACTGCAGAACTGTCAGCGGCTGTTGCATCCCTCTAGTGAGCTCAGGGGCACTCGCTCGGCACGCTCTCCAGTGCGCCTTGGGTTAAACTGTAAGTGAGGGAAAAGCTGGACCAGTAACCCCCATGAACTTGTCAGTGCCTCAATTTTCTCATCATAAAACACGGGTAATTCCTTGAGCTGTGAGGATTAAATAAATGAATACAGGTAAAGCACTTAAAATGGTGCCTTCTGCATAGCAAGTGCCTCATTAATCGACAGGTGTTTCCTGAACCCCCACCTCCACCCCTGTTTCAGTCCCAGAACACTTCTGAGCGCTGGGCATGAGCCAAAGAGTAAAACAGCAAACGCCTTCACCCGCTCTGGGGCAGCCTCGCCTGCAGCAGGCCCGGTGTGGGGCGAGGGTGCTGATGGAGTGTGGCCAGCCTTACCCGGAGCAGAGCCCAGCTTGCCTGTCACACCCTGGGCCCGCGTGCCTGTGGGACAGGAGTGCTGCTGAGGCTGGAGGCTGTTGGTCTGCACTAGGTTTTCCCGTTTTCCCTGATCATTAATTTACCCCGTCTCTGAATTCTATTTCACGATGCAGGGGAAGGTGTGGGGCACTATTCCACGTTCGCCTCCCTTTGCCCGTGTTCTAGCTCTTTCTCTGGAAACTAGGCTTGCCGTTTCTTCTGGGAATCAACCGTGTAATCCAAAGCCATGTGAACTTGTAAAGAGCTTGTAAACATATATTGACCCCTGAAAAACACCCTAATTGAAAACTTGTGAACTCACCAAGCGCACTCCCGCGGTACCGGTCACTCCTGTGGGTTACTGTTCAGACTTTATGCGTGTTTGTGATCTCTAAGGAGGGTGCACAGTAGTGCTTTCTCTGAAGGAATTACTGTATATTAATCCATTTTTATTAGCATATATTTAAATTTTCTCATACATGAGTACTGTGCTTACATCTACATAAGCTCCTTTCCTCTCTGTCCCGCTCCAGCACCTCCATGCCCTCCTCCCGGCTCTCTCACACCATGACCTCTTCTTCTCTAATTATTTTTATAGCCCCCCCTCCCAGTTGTAAACACGTAAAGCATCATTACATGAACCATGTAGGCTGATGTTAATTCTTTAATCACCGCCCGTAAATATAATTCCTGAGATTAGAGATAAAATCAAGGGACACTTTGCTTCCGAATGGATGGCACGTGGCTATATATGGGCCTTTGCGGATTTCATAAGCAGTTTTTGAGGGCGGAATTTGAATACCAGTCCATGTTCTTCCTTGCCTTCTAACCTCAGGGTGACCCAGAGCTTTGGGTTAAAGAATAAGATCTTGAACTCCTAGACAGTTCCGTGACCCGGAGGGAAGCTGCGTTGTGTGTCATATGAGGTTGGGGTGCACTAAGGTTGGGGTGCACTAAGGTTGGGGTGCACTAAGGTTGGGGTGCACTAAGGTTGGGGCACACTAAGGTTGGGGTGCACTAAGGTTGGGGTGCACTAAGGTTGGGGTGCACTGAGGTTGGGGTGCACTAATACTGAGATACCGTAGGGATTCTCTGCACCATGCTAGGGAGACATGGGGCTGGCAGTAATGTAAGGCTCGTCCAGCATCAGGAACATGGATTCAGGTGGCGAAGGCTCAGAGATAGCTAACAGAAGGGCTGGGGGCGGAAAACCAGAGTTAAAGCGACATGCTCTGGGCCCTGAGAGGAAGGTATGGACAAAGGAGATTCCCAGGAAGGGTGGGAGGGAGAAAGGGGGGTTTATTTAATAGGCTGTGTGATTCATAACTGTGTTGGTTAAATATTTTTTTACTACCTGTGTGCCAACTTGGTAGATTATTAATAATTTTGAAAGGCAGAATGGTTTGCATCAATTGCTCAGTGGGCCAGGTATAATGCAGACACGAGGACCTGAGTTTGGAGCCCCAGTGCCCACATCTGTCCCCGGTGCTCAGGGTGTGGACGGACACAGGAGGAAACTCGGGGCCCACTGGCCAGCCAGCCTCGCCAAAATGACAAGCTGGAGTTTCGGTAAGAAACCCTGTCTGAAAAGGTCAGACAGAGAGGTGCCTGAAGAAGACATGCTAAGGTCATGGATTTGAATGTGCACATACAGGTGCATTCTCATGTGCATGTGTATATACACATGCATGAAAAGAAAAGAAAAAAGAAAGGGGAGAGAGGGTCAGCGCAGCCACAGCAAATGCCCAGGATGGACTCTGAATTCAGGCATATGTTCAGGGTTATAGAAATGCATGGTAAGAAATGTGAGGTCAAATCCTGGGAGAAACTAATCCATAGCCAGAATTGTTAGCTGTGTGTGGTGATACATACCTATATTCCATAACTTGACTGGCTGAGGCAGGAGGATGGTGAGTTCAAAGCTAGCCTGGCCATCAGAGCAAAGGCTTCGGGTTGTAGCAGCTCCGAGGAGGGGGGCAAAGGATTCAGTTAGCAAGGTGTGGTCCCTTGGGTCCTGCCCGCAGCTGCGCCTGCTCTGAAAATTCTTCCCAGCTGTTCTCTGGAGCAACAGGGCTCTTAAAATAGTCACTGCCCAGTCTGTCCTCTGCTGCAGCGGGGAAAGGTTGGTTGTGGTGTTAAGGTTAAAATTCTACCTCCTGCTTTTGTTTCAGTTTTCTGAAACTTGGGGCTTTGCTCCAGGGGACGTTTGGGGCTCCAGTGTGCAGAAGCTTCGAGAATGGAGGGAACCCCCTGCCTTAAAAGCATCCAGGCCCTTTCTCAGAACCCTGCCTGCACTCAGGGCTGGCAAAGTTTGTTTGCATTGTGGGCCTGCTGCCAGTGTCAGTGCCCTAGAACTTATGTTTGTTCTCCCTGAGGTCACAGGGGACAGAGCAGGTGTTGGGGTTGCAGAAAATGAAGTGGTGTATGAATAATGAGTGCCTCGGAATGCCTTCAAGGAAGATGTGAACTTCAAAGGCCAGGTCATTGTTAATTGTTTCTTTTAGAGCAGTTTTAGGTTCGTAACAAGGCTGAGTAGAACATACAGCGTTCCCGTACAGGCTATCCCTATCGTTAACAGCTTCCTCCATTGCAGCAGCCCAGGCCAGCACTCACCCCTCATCCATGCGACCGATTCTGGAAAAGCACTCTCTCCATGAGCCTAAAGTTTAGCCAGGCCTCAGACTTGACTGCCCATTGTATGGGTTTGAATGACCATTGCCAAAGTATAATCATTACCAAATCACTGAGCTAAAAATCGTCTGTCCTCAACTGCTGTGGTGGTGCACACCTTTAATCCCAGTACTGGGGAGGAACAGGCAGGTAGGTCTCTGTGAGCGCTAGTCAGCTGTTCTGTATAGCAGGTTCCAGGCCAGCCATGGCTGGCTATACAGTGAGACCCTGCCTCCAGTCAGTCAGTCAATCAATCAATCAAACTTGTAGAAAATGTAATAAAAGAGACCTGACCCTCTCCCTCCGAGCAGTCACCCACTCTCAGTGTGCCTTAGTTGGGGTCGTGGTCATGTGCCCCTGCTCCGTGCTGACTGGCTCTCTCTTGTGCAGCCAGCACATGGGCACTCGGGAGTGCCGTAGAGCAGAGGCTCTTCCTTGCCCTGCTTAGATGGACGATAGAGAGGCTGACGTCCATCCCTGTTCCTCTTCCCTGTCCCGCTTAGATGGACGTGGGGAGAGCAGTTGACTTACATCGTTTGTTACCTTCCGTTTTGTTGTGATTGTTCTGGTTTCATTAATTTTTCTCACATACATTTTATTAAGGTTTCAACTTAAGTAAATTCACTCCCATGAAATATGAATCTCCATAAGTTATGACAAATATATATTGTTGTGTCATCACAACAAAGATAATAGAATATTTTCACTATCCCTAGAAAATCCCTTATGCCTTTTTCCTGTCAAGTACCCCTCCCCCCCCTACCCCCCACAGCCTTGTTCACGCTCTGATAGCCAGTGACAGCTATCAGCACATGTATTTGTCTTTCTAGGTCTCATGTGAGTAGAATCATAGGGTTCGGTACTATATGACTCCAACCCTGTGACATTTTCTCTGGAAATTGAAGATGTCTTTGTTTGGTTTCTGGGTTTGTTTGTTTTCGTTTCCCCCCTCTTTCTTCTCTTTTGCCTTTGGAATTTTATTTAAACGCTCACAGGTACCCAAGGAAATCAGAAGAGAGCACTGGCTTCCCTGGGCTGCTATCACAAGCATTTGTGAGCTGACCAGGGAATGCTGAGAGCCAAGCACTGGCCCTGAGGAGCCCCAAGCTTCAACCACGGCCCCACCTTCTGGGGTTCCAGGGTAACCTTTTATGCTGCCACATTAGCTGTGATTTGCTTGTTGTTCTAAACTCTGGCTTGCTCTTCAGGGTTAGAATAAATCCCAAGTGCGTTTTTAAACTGCCCTGTACCATAGCACACAGAGCACAGGTCCTTAAAGAACAGAACAGTCTACATCCCCTCCCCTGATGCTACTTTTTAAATTTACCTATTAGCTTATACATTGTGATATCCATGTCCATGTATAATCAGATACATCGCTGGGTTCTCTGCCTCCAAAGACTGTTAGAGCAGGGAGCAGAGAATGACCACACACTCGCCTGTCTGCGTCTGCTCGGCTCAACTTCTCTTCCGTACGCAGAGGCCCTGCCTTAGGGAATGGTGCTGCTCACAAGACGCTAAGGTCCCTCCATCCCACATCTCAAAACCACAGGCTTATCCTGAGTTCTTCTTCCCCAGATCACCATGGCCAGACCACAAGTGTGTAAGGCCTTCAAAAGATAAAAACAGTGGAAGGGACTGAAAAACACTGGCATCAGAATCAGGCATGGGAGGGATGGTGGAAGTATCAGAACTAGAATTTAAAACAACGTTAAATGGCATGGTTAAGTCCCTGATGGGCACAGTAGACAGCACAGCGAAAGTAATGGAGGGCGGGAAGATGGCTCGGTCAGCAGTGCTCACCACGCAAGCGTGGGGACCTCAGTTGGAGTCCCAGAACCAGTAAACCCCAGGTGTGACAGCAAGGCTTGTCATTCCTGGAGACACTAGGCGGCACAGCCTAGCCTGCGAAACCAGCTCAGGTGTGTGAGCGACTCAAAATGTAAGTGAAAATAACCTTTTCCTCCCCCAGAGCTGCTTTGGTCAAGTCATTCTATCAAGGCAGCAGAAATGAGGCAGGGCGCGCTCCCTGTGAGACTCGGCTGACTGCAGATATTAGTAAGACTCGCAGTGCGGAGCTCTGTAACTGTGCTTCTGCAGACATCTGTCACCGCTCAGGTTCCCCCCAGGCACTACTGAACTGCAGAAGCTTCTCTACAGAACATTGGGGTTCTCTTTCCACCTGTTGCTTTCTTCAGTTTGGGGGGAAATGGCTGTCCTGGTACCTCACTTACCTAATGGATAGAAAAAATGTTTTTTTTTGTTGTTGTTGTTTTGTTTTTTTTTTAAATTTGTTCAAGGTTTTATTTGTGTTAGGGCAGAGTAGAGGTGGCTAAGCTCCTTTAATGCTGGGTTGGGAGCTGGTAGTCCCTCCGAGAGGATTCGGGAAGATGAAGAGAAGGCAGACAACATTTAAAAGGAAGCAAGACTCCCAGAGAAAGTCATTATCTTTAGTCTGTGGGTCAGAACATGCTCGTCCGTGTGTGCCTGCGTGTGTGCATGCATGTGTGTGTCTATGATATGACTTAGGGCTGTATTTGGGCAGACTGGGTAAGACAGATAGTAGGGATTTTAAATGCCAGGTATGTCTTAGGGTACAGAGAGAGATTCAGCAATGAAGAGGGGAGAAAACAGGAAATTTGTCTGTAGTATCAGTGAGTATCAGGTGTAGAAGACTCCTCAAGGATCACGTGACTCCATTTAAAGCTACCACGCGGAGACCCAGGGAAGTCAGGCAGCTCATCAGTGTTCTGGGAAGTAGTTAATGCAGAACCCGTTAGACCTAATCCAGCCTCATACCATTTCCAGCCTTCCTTATGTTGAAGATATAGCAGGAATCTAAACTATGATTGCTCTCCAGCGGGCGTGGTCCAACCTCACTGGGCATATGTTTGTTGGGACCCGCTATGTTTGATACACCGACTCGTTTACTCACTATTGGATGTGTGGGGTCTTTGCACTCAGTTTTGACACCTTGGCTTTGTTAATGATACTGTCCTGATGAGGTTTCTAAGAAAACAGGTTCTGTTTCCTTTATGACCCTCAGAGTTGTCTGTCCTGGTGAATACTTAGTCGGTTAAAGGCAACCTAGATTATGGGAAGCCTGTCCGAGGTTCTGTTCGCCCTTCCCAGGAGGCTTGTTGGCTGGACAGTGATGAGCAGAAATGAGTGAGTGGACAGGAGCAGGTGACCGCTGCTCTTCCCGGCCTGTCTGGAGGTCAAACAAGAACACGCACTGCTTAGTAGATTCCAAACCCCGTATTTTCCTACATCTAAACATCACTGCCTCTGGGGGTGTGGAAATGGCTCAGTTCTTAAGAACACATACTTCTGGCTCTTATAGAGGACCCAGGTTTGATTAGATCAGGCTGTCCACGCCTATAATTCCAGGTTCAGGGAGATGTGATGTCCTCTACTGGTGTACATAGGTACCTACACTCACACATATACTCATCCATATACTTACTTAAAAATAACATCTCTGACATCAAGATTGTTTTGTTATAATTTTATCTGTGTCATATTTTAATTAAAATATTTTGTTGCTGGTGTTATATAAAATAACAGTGCATATTAAAATCAGTATTAACACAGAAGTCCTAAAAAAAAATCTACTGCCAAGCAAGCTGAGCAGTACAGGGAACGGGTTGGTGGATCATCACAAAGTGCAGGCAGGAATGTAAGATTAGTTAACATTTAGTGAGTTGAGCCAGTACAAACTCCTGAATTAACAAAATAAAGGAGGCCCTCATAATATTACCTATTCAACAAAATTCAGCAATTCAGACTGAGAGGAATAGCTCAGTTGTTAAGATCACAATCCGCTCTTGCAGGAGATCCACGTTCAGTTGCCAGCACACATACGGCAGCTCACAAGCTCTGTAACTCCAGTTCCAGGAGATCCTGTACGCTCTTCTGGCTGTCACAGGCACCGGGCATACATGCAGCGCACAGACATGCCTGCGGGAGAAGCACCGACACTCATACATTTAAAAAATTATGGACGATCCCTTTTGATAAAATCTCAGTGAAAACAGGGCACCTCTGCACTATGCTAAAAATGTGGGTCTGCTTGCCTCACGGTCTGTGGCAAGGCCACTGGGGAACCCGCCTTCCCTTCCTGTGCTTTGAGCACGCTGGCCTTGTCTGCTTAGTTTATCTTACCTCTGCAGTGGCACTTGTAGTCAGCCATGTCTGCATTCTAGCCAGGCACGAGTGAGAAGTTCAAGGGAAAACGGAAAGCTGGCCCAGTGTAAACGACTCTGTCCTTGTATGTAGGATTGCACGCACAGCAGAAGACATGGGCTAGCCCCACGTCACACTGTCAGCCACTGCAGAACATCATGGCGATGGCACGTGGAGGAGGAGGCTTCTCACTTATAGCAGACAAGAAGAAGTGAGGAGGGGACTGGGGACTTGAAGGTAGCATGCCTCCAGGGATAGGTCTCCTCCAACCAGGCTCTCCCTCTTAGACTTCTAGAACCTTCTGAAGTAGAACCGCCAGCTGGGAGCCAAGACATTTGACTCATGAGCTTGTAGTGGGCACTTCATATTTCAAACCATAGCGTATGTGTTGGGGAGAGCAGCCATGTTTGGCTTACACAGCCCTAGGGGATGGTTTCTGTAAATCTCAGCTCCTAGAATCTTCTCAACTCCACAGGATAGACACTGTGACCTTCGCCTTACAGATCTGGGAAGCAGATAGGTTTAACAGCTGCAAGACACACCAGCTGCCTGTCACTGCCATTCCCACACCCCTCCCAGCACTGCTTCTCAGATAAACTTGTTATTGCTGATCCCATTGGCATGGCATTCCGGAAGAGCAAAAACATTCCTGCTACTTAATTGATACATAAACAGAAATTACAAGTTCAGTTGAGTTCCTGTTTGCTTATGATAGTATTTTACATATATGTTGTACATACATGCATGTTTATGTGTGTTAGCAAATGTGCTCATGCACCTGTGTGCATGGGTGGAGGCTAGAAGCTGGCATCCAGTGTCTTCCTCTGTCAGTCAACACATTATTTATTGAGACAGTCTTTTGCTGAATCCAGAATTCCTGATTCTACTCAGTCTATTCAGCCCGCTTCCCCAGGGATCCCATGCCCACCTCCGGAGAGCCAGGGTTATAGCTGGGCAGCACATGTGTCTGCCTCTTACCTGGGTGCTGCGGCTCCAGATCCAGTCCTTGGCTGCACAGCAACTGCTTTGCCTGCTGACTCATCTCCCCAGGCCCCTGGCTGGGCAGTTTATAGTATTAAGCTGGTCTAGCCTTGCCCCTCTCAGAGTTCTTTGTGTGTAAGTGTTGGGAATTTTGCTGATCGTATACTATGAAGTCTGTAGGCTTTACTGGCTTAGCGTTATTTTGTCAATGCCTAATCAAGAGCTTATTGATCTGATCTATTCCTGCATGACTAACTTTCCCCCATACAGCCACCTGGAGGGTTTACATGGCTGCCAAAGTCTCCCTCATTCAAACTTCTAGAGTAGATAGAAAGGTAGCTCATATATTTTCTTGGAGACGAGGTAACATAGTATTTGTGTTTGCTCTTGGGAAGAGAACATTCTCCACATGACTGAAACCTCCTGTCTCTGTGGACTGGTAGCTGACGGAGAGGCCTGGGGGCTGTAACTTATGTCTTCTGAACTCTTACCATCAAGGTCCTGCAGAAGCAATTAAGCCTCAGAAGCTCACTTACTCTCAGGCTGAGACACTTGAGTGTGATTATTGGCAGAGCTTGCTTCCTCTAAGTGAGCCGCTCTTCGTGGGCTGGGGGAGTGAGTGCAGGCATCTTGAGGTAGAGGCTGTGTTCCACAGCTGGCTGTTGGCCAGCATTCAGGTGCATGCACACACATGTGCACAGGTAGAGAGGCAGGCAGACACTGATGTCTTTCTCTGGCCTCTGCCTGGCACACGCGCCTTCGCCCACAGCACATTCACATGTGCACCACACACACAAAATAGATAAATATTTTTTTTAAAAAAATTGAAAATATGATGGAGAAAAAGAAAAAAAAACAACAAAAAAATTTCTTCTAAAATGAATCTTCAGATTGACTGCATGTCGGAAAGACGGGCCCTCAGGGAGAGCCCACTGACAGGCTGGGGGTTGGATGAAGGGCTTCGGTCCACAGCGTTATTCCAGGAAACCTAACAGTCTAAACAGGAGAGGCTCTTCCTTGGAAACAGTCTTTTTTAAGCTCACTCATCCAGATTTGAATTGTTCTATGTCTGCAAAGAAAAGTCAGTAATTTTAAGCCATACAGCCTGGCACCCGAGAATGCTGAAACAGGGAAATCGCAAGTGTGGGCTGCAGAGTGAGATGCTGTCTCAAGTAAAATAAAGAATCCCAGCGTCTGGGAGGGTAAAAAGGAAGCTTGGGAGTTCAAGGCCAGTTTGGGCTGCCTTGCGAGACATTGTCTCAAATGAAGAAGCAAAAGTAACAAATGAAACCTTGACACACATATTCACAAGAAACCTACCCCAGCTAGGTCTTTAATGAATTCTTCTAAATCCTTTCAAGGAAATAAAGTAGTGACAAATTTGCATTAAATTCCTCAAGAAATATAAAAACATACAGAGAGTGCTTTTCAGTTCATTTTGTGAGGCCAGCCACACCTTGATTCCAGAATACAATGTAGGTGTTCCAAGTGATACCGAGTAAGTAAGTCCGTGACGAGAGAATTAACATCATTTGATGCTATTTGCATGGTATTCAAGAGTGAATATGAGAGAAATCTGCATCACGGGTGCCTTTACCGGGGTGAGATGTTGGCTAGACACAGCATACGGTATCTGGAGTGTGGAGTGCTCCCTGCCTTACCAGCGCTGTCCTTAGGAGTTTGCATAGACATAAACATCCACTTAACTATGCACACAAGACTTCTAACATACTCTCTCTATATATCTAATGAGTTTGGTACATTTTCATGTGTGTAGTATCCATGTGTGCATGTATATTTGTGTGTGCGCCTGCATGTGTACATATGAAGGCACAAGGTCAGGATGAGGAATCATTCTTCATTGCGTTCTGCTGTATTCTTTGAGGCAGGGTCTCTCAGTCGAACCTAGAGCTCACTGATATGACCAGTCTTGTTAGCCAGCTTGCTCCGGGATCTCCGATCTCCACTTTCTGATCCTGGGATCAAGTGTAGGCTTCCATGCCCACCTCACATTTACATATGTTCTGGGAATCCAAACACGGGTCCTCGTGCTTATATGGCAAGTGCTTTAACCACAGACAGGGCTATCTCAGCCTTGTATATACCTTTTCAAAACAGACAGGGCTATCTCAGCCTTGTATATACCTTTTAAAAAGACTCTAAACATGCCAGACATAACACACAGTACTTTCATCATCATAGGCCCTCTTCTATTAGACAACTCTGTGTACTTCCCTGGTCGCTGTTCTGTTCTGACTGCCATCTAACACAGCTGGTATGGCAGCAGGAGCACCTTTCACCCCAGAATGAAGGAGCCACCCAGTCCTAGAGTGGCTGTGACAGGGCATCTGCTCCCCACATCTCACCGCCTCATCTGCATCCTGTTGTCTTCTTTGTAGGCACGATGGTTCTGGGAGGCGTACTTCCAGTCCATTAAAGCCATCGCCCTGGCCACCCTACAGATCATCAATGACAGGATCTATCCATATGCTGCTATCTCCTATGAAGAGTGGAATGACCCTCCTGCTGTGGTAAGTGGGTTCCTGTGCTAGCCATGTGAACCATGGGTGGGAGAAAGGAATGTGTACAACCCAGGAAGAGGGCATTTAAATGCTGCTGTCTCAGAAGAACATTGGGGGCTCCCAATTTATAAATACCAACTGTCATGAAAGTTAGCTAAGACCTGATGTAATTCTGGGGAATTCAGGACGCCATTCTTTTCCTTAATCAGGTCTTTCAAACTAAAAGCAGAGGAACAGCAGAGCTAAGCCATGCAGTTGAGTATAACACATCTACAGACCGTGCCGTCCAACAGATAACGACACTCTATAGAGCAGCCCATAGGACCTGCTCCGTAGCACAAGAGGTGTCACTGAGCAAGCAAGCCTTAACACATACAAACACTGAAGCAATTCTACCCTCTTAAATAACTGAACAAAACTAGAAATCAACAAGAGAAACCACAAAGAATACACAAATACTTAGCAATTGATCAGGATACTCTTTAGTTAGCAGTGAGTTATTGAAGTCAGGGAGGCAACTTAACGTTCCTACATTCTGATGAAATGTCAGCACAGCCTACCGAGCTTCTGGGGGAGAAGGGAAGCCAGTTACGGCAGTTACTGTCCACATCTTACAAAGGAAATCAATGTTCTAGTCTGATAGCTCAGCAGTTCAGAGCACTTCCAGAGGTACCAGTTTGATTCCCAGCACCTAAATGGTGGCTTACAACCTTTGTAACTCCAGTCTCGGGGGATCTGACACCCTCTTCTGACCTGCACAGGTGCCAGGGATCAGTAATACACCTAATAATTAGGAGTATACCAGGTATACTTGCTAATATACAGACATGCACACAGGCAGAACACCTAAACATACAAAGTAAAAATTTAAAAAATCAGAGCAATCTCAAATAAATAGATACTGAAGGTTCTAGAAATACAAGAAGCAAATCTAAATACACTATGGTCAGATATCATAAAAATCAGGGTGGAAGTTGATTAACTAGAAACTGGAAGAGCAACTCACAGAGTTAAAGAGCTGGTTCTTGAACAGATGAACAAGATTGGCAAAGCTCTGACCAAACTACCAGAGGAAAGAGCAGAGCCGAGCCGGCAAGATTGGAGATGACAGGGAGTTGTTACAGCAGAATCCATCGAAATCTGGAGAATCGCTAGAGAATATTGTGGAAACTTTTCAAAAAGGTGAAAAATCTGAAGACAGTGGATAGATTCCCTAAATATATATCACTTACTGAAATTAAATAGTATAAGCATATAAAGACAACTTAAACAGACCTGTAAGAAGTAGCACAATTGAAGTAATAATGGAAAGTCTTCCCACAAGGAAAAGGCTAGAACTGGGCAGATTCACTACTGAGTATGGGCAAACCTTTAAGGAAGAGCTCACAAAGAACTCACATTGTGTCATAAAACTGAAAATGAAGGAACACCACCAGACATTCTGTGAAGTCAGTGTTATCCCGATTCCAAACCAGATAAACACAAAACTATAGACCAACTTCTATGGTTGGATTAAAAAAAAATTTCAACAAAATACTTACAAACCAAATTCAAGAGGACATTAATATCATATATCACAACAAACTTGGGTTCATCCCAGGGATGTAATTAGCTCAACATTTCAACATTTCATTCATTTACGAATGAGCAAATGTTACACGCCAGAAGTCTACTTCAAGACAGAAATCCCACCATCTTCCTAGTGACTGAGGAAAGGCATCAGACAAAGCTCAATGGCTTCATGATGAAAGTCCTGAAGGAACTAGGACTAGAAAGAAGTTACCTCAGTGTAGTACAGGCTTTTGGAGGCAAACAGCCAGCCAGTGTTATCCAACCAGGGACACCGGGGAGTATTTCCCCAAACCCTGAGTGAGACGGATGCTCACGGGTCACTCATGGTCACTAGAGCTAAAGCAGTAAGACAAGAAAAAGAAGCAGGGGCCACAGTAGGAGACCATCCCCGCTTGCTGAGTCTGTGGCACTCCAGAAAACTCTTAGGTCACGTAAATATTTTCAGCAAAGTGACAGGGCTCAGTAACTAACTACCCAAGGAGAAATCAAGAAAAAAGCTTCTTTCACGATAGCGTCAGTAAATAAATAAGTGAACAAGTCAGCCTGGGGCACCCTACCCAAGAGGGGGAAGACCTTGGTAATGCAGTCTGAGGGCACAGATGGCAGAAGGTGACACTAGACGAGGGAAATACGTCAGTGCTCATAGACTGAAGCATTACCTAAAGTAATCCAAAGACTATACAGTTTCCATAAAGATTCCAGTGACAGGCTCCACATAACTAGAAAAAAGAAACAAACTAAAAACTCCTAAAATTCATGTGGAAACACAGAAAAACCTCAGATAGCCAAGAAAATCATAAACACAGAAACGGTTGCCAGATGTGTTACATGTATGTAGTACTTGATTTCAGATCTAAGTACTAAGCCATGGCAGAAAAGACAATGTAGTACTGGCACAAAACCAGACATGTTTACTAGTGGAATAGACTAGATGACCACTTACTTTTTGATAAAGATGTCAAAAACACACAGTGCATAAAAGGCAGCCTCTTCAGCAAATGGAGGTACAGAGAGACATGGGGACAGGGGATTCAGGGGCCTTAGGGCACTGTAGCAGGAAGGAGGAGATGAAGCCTGAGGAGGACTGGGTCCCAAAATATCGATAAGGTAACTGAGGTGTCCGTGCTCTGTAGAGATAATAAGAAATCCCCATAGCATTAGCGGGGTAGGAATGCACTTGGGGTCAACCTGTGACACCAGTGTGGAGGGCTGGTGTGCGTGGCGATGCGACAGCATTGGAGACAGCGTGAGGAACCCAGGAGAGAATTGCTCCAGGTGGATTGGGGCCATGTCTGGGAGAGTGAGTGTTCTCCCTGGTGAGCCAGAGATGCCGTTCACTCTGAGGGGCGCTCTCAGTCTGGCTCCAGTCTGCTTTCCTAGCCGGGCTCCTGCTTGCTTTGAAGAGTTCTCCGTTAATGCCCAAGCTACTTCCCTCCAGCGTGCCCACCTGCTGTTCCTCCCCCGCTCCAGTGTGCCTTCCTCGCCATCAGCTCCTCTTCCCAGGGGCCTGCACATGCGTCCTTCCTCCACAGGGCCTTGCACACCCCCTCGCAGGAAGCACGACCTCTGGAAGTGAGGAATCTTTCTTTCTGTTGCCTAACACACATGGAAGCATGATTTCCTCTGAGGTTTCAAGCAGCTGCAGGACTCACATGCCAATATGATAGCCATTATTTTGGTCATCCCCCACATACCACCTGCTTAGAACGTAGAGGAAGTGATAGATGCCCTCTGTAAAGTCTCACGGTGCACACATAATGCCTGTGGCCTGTGCTGGTCCCATAACTGACAGGTTGTGTAAACAAGTGAGGACGTGGGCTTCAAATGCTGGTAAAGTCCCGTGGGAGCCCCCAGCCCCCTCAGCGTGGAGCCTAACTCCTGACCTAGCATATGGTGCAGGTTTGAACGGAGGAGTCTCGTGTGTGCTTGTCTGCAGAATGCAAGCAAGTGCTACTGCGCACTTGGGCAGACTATCTGGGACTAAAGGCTTCACCCCGTGTGCTTATCTAGAACTCTAAGAGTAAATAATTGGGAGTTTCAAGTCTCTTTTTGCAAGTATAGACTAAGGGAAAAGGCGAAAGTGGTTTTAGAATGGGTATGCTTGGAGTTTAAGACAGAGTGGCCAAAGTAAGGAACTCAGAGCTTGGCGAAGAACATGAGAACAAAAGGCATAAATCTAGGTGCACATGCAGAAATGCGTTTGATAATTTTCCTTTGGTTCTTTCTTAAATACCTGTACAGGACACTTCGGTGTTCATCACCTCTGTAGTCAGGCAGGTGGTGAGATTTTTGATTTACAGCCCAGGGCGGCTCACTCCTGCGTCTTCAGTGGAAGTGGTAGGCGGGAGGCTGGAGAGCAGTGATTCATGTGCAGTTGACTTCTCCCTCCCCTTAGGAATAGTTAACTGACTCTAGATGAGATTACTCTGAGCCCGGCCTGCAGGGGAGTCTCTCCTAGATTCCAGCAAATTTACAGTGTCAGACACCCGAGGTGGGAGTAGGTGTGGATGGTGGTCAGTAAATCAAGGACGCTCTGGGATGCTCAAAGGTGTGCTGCTGGCCACCCGCCTGCTCTGTGCATGCTCAGGGGAATGAGAGGTGAAGGCTGTATTTCGGATAGATACAGCTGTCTCCATTCAATACAGAAGTGGCTGTGGCTTGTGGGTGACAGACAGTGGGGGGTGGCCTCCTGCCTCCTGGAGCGTTCATCACCAGATGCCTCACTGTTCTAATCAGTAGGGTGAGGGAGTCACACTGTCCCACTCGCAGGGCCTGCGTCGGTTTGCCACAGAGAGCCTTGAGCAGTACTTGGAAGCAGCATGTCTGCTGAGATTAGAGACTGTGCTTGGGAAAGGACTTCTCACTGAGCTCATGCTGGTAAGGGGCAACTAGGGACGGAGAGAGAGTAAAGTGAGGACCAGGGTACACTCCCCTAACCCTGTGAAAAAGCCAGATGAGGTGGCACACACCTATGACTCCAGAGTGGCCTCTACACAAATGTGTGTGCATGTGCAGTCTGCCACACATGAACATTTCCTAATGTTAATACTGATTAAAACTTGAAAATATATGTCTAATCAAAAAATACATCTCTCTCTCTCTCTCTCTCCCTCTCTCTCTCTCTTTCACACACACACACACACACACACACACACACACACACACATACAGGTACATCAAACGTTGTTTTTAAAAAGAAAGAATACAGAGGGGTTGGGGGTGGGAAAGATGACTTAGCATTTAAGACTCTTCTAGAGGTCATGAGTTCAGTTCCCAGCACCCGCATGTGGCGCCATGTATAAATGTAGCCCCATGGGATCTGATACCTTCTAGTGTGCAGATGTACCTACAGACAAAGCACCCATATACATAAAGCACACACACACACACACACACACACACACACACACACTCATACCTCATGAATTAATAAATGTATCCTGAATTTTCTTAGCGCATCCCAAAGCCTCCTGTCTTTTACGCTTTCTCTTGGTCTCCCCACTGATCTGTTTCTGTCTTTGCACTTGCCAGCCAAATGTTCCCATCATCTCCTAAACCCCTGCTTCCTGTCGCACTGTCCCTGCAACCATTTCTGCTCTGGCCAGGCAGCCAGGCTTTTCCCAGACTCCATTCTGATGTCTGGTCTCAGATATGTGACCTGCAGGAAGGCATAGATTGAGCCAGGACAGAGAGCGTGTATTTTGTTGCATTTGGACTTCTAGCACGTGCTAACAAAACTGAATTTGTCTCAGTAACATTCTTTTAAAGCATCAAAAGTAAGGTCCTCTTAGAATTGTGAATTGCTTCATTATTTGTCTATAATGTGATTTTTATTCCATTTTATCAATGTTGTGATTTTATTCACACATTCATTAGATATGTTTTTCAAGTTTTAATAAGAAATAACACTAGGAAAGTCTGCCATCTCTTTTTCCTTTCTACATTTTCTGTCAGATATGCTGCCAAGTTTTATGTTAACTTGACATAAGCTAGAACCATTTTAGGAAAGGAAATATCCGACCTTGGCCTGGAACCTGCTGGAAATTTGAGTCCTATGCACCTACCCCTTATAGGCAAGCCTATTATATTTTCTTCATTAGGGATCAGTCTGGGAGGGTCAAGCTCACCATGGGTGGTGTCACCCCTAGGCTGGTGGTCCTGGGTGCAGGCTGAGCAAGCCAGTAGGCGGCATTCCTTCACGGCCGCTGCCTCAGTTCCTGCCTTCAGTTCTTTCTCTGACTTCCCTTCATGAGGAACTACAATTGTAAGCTGAAATACACCCTTTCTTCTCTAAGTTTTTTTGGATCATGATGTTTTATCACAGCAGTGGATACCCTAAGACATTAGACCTGGAACACAGAAAAAAAACAGGCGTTCTCATCACAGCTATTGATAAAAGTTAACGAGGAATTGGGAGAGGCTGCTTAAAGTGTATAATTGTGTAAGGGTAAGACTGGAAAGCAAGAGATTGTTCCAGTGAAGTCAGCTAGAGGGATGGCTTACCTGCAGATAAACCAGGATTATCTAAGTATGGGGACTTCCTGTCAGCCTCTGGCCAAACCCAAAAGAGTTTGGATATAGAAAGTGCCAGGGACTGTCTACACTCCGAGATGTTCCCTGAGAGCTCCTGGCTGGTAGGTGCTAGCCATGGGCTGGGCTCAGTTGGGCAAATGTGGGGTATACATTGGATACGGAGTCCTGCCTCTCCACCCCAGGATCCAGTGTGGCTATGGTGGGTGCATAGGCCTCACATCTCTTGCAGGTTCCAGGCCTTAGGTCTAATGTATGCAGATGCTGACCCTAGAGCCATGCTTTGATGTGGAGTTTGACTTACTCTCCACATCATAGTTCACTGACAGAGGACACTTGTCTCTCTCACCTCCACCCTCCATGTGACCCGCAGGGTTTAGACTAAAACTATCTGGAGGCCATTCCTGCTATGTCTGTCACTGCTCTGCCTACAGCTGAAGGCTGCATACTCTCAGCTGTCCAGATGGCTACTGCTCACAGCGGCTGTGGTTGTTCTGGAAAGATCACTTAGCTGTAAATGTGATGCACAAGGGAAACTCTCAAGTGAGGAAGACATCAGTTTAACAAATTGCCCAGTTCAACTCAGCACCGCCCTTAGCTTCTGGGTTGTGTACAAAAAACACAACCTCTGGAATTCGAGGGCCTGTTCTTTTCCCCAAGGGGCCTTCTAAGGCTGATTCTAGCATCCTTTCCCTAGATAAGGCCAGAAACCTACTTTGCATTTTAAGTAAATTCTTGAATTATATTGTTGTTAGAAGTATATCATGAATTGGGGAACATTTGCACAAGTGGCCCGGCAGACTACCTTAAATTCTAGAACCTTTGCACAAGTGGCCCAGCAGACTACCTTAAATTCTAGACGTTTCTGTGAAGAGCTGCAGGGAAAGCCGAAGTCTCAGATTGTCTGTCAGCAGTCAGGGAATAGAGAGCTGGAATGAAAGATGCAAAGAACTAAGGGGCTTGGCCAGTTTTGGTCAGAGGGAAGATAGGAAGGCCCAGGCCCCAAACCAGAATTAAATGGGGAGAGTATATAAGGGCAAACTTGGGGCGTGTCTGAGATCATAACTGTGTCAAACAATCTGCAGTGGAAGGGCTCTTTCACGGTATAACAGACATCTGTGTTATAGGCACCCCAAGCGGGACGCATTCCCCACTCCCTGCCTCTCTCCTTAGCTAGAGGTCCACTCTGAGGGCCCAGCATTCCTAAGTCAAACCCCACTGCCTCTTGATTCTGCATGGCATATGCGAAGTAAGCACGCGAATGATGATTTAGAGTGCGTGGAGGCTCGGCCTGCTGCAGATGGGCAGGGCACACACTGGCTGCCCCGGCGAGGCTGCCCTGCACCAGTTGTCAGGCTCCCTCTGGTCGGCCTCAGCAATCACAGAACATAGTTTTATGAGTCTCCAAAGTAATATTTGAATGAGATTTTTCGCATAACCAGGCCGCTACAGTTGTAGATTAGAGAAAATGTCCATATTGCTGTGGCCAGAGTTTGACACTTGATTTTTATCCCAGCCCCTCCCTTATCTCTGCAATATTTATTTATTTTATCATTTAAAATAGTGCTGTGCCACACATGCGTTTTAGTAGTCACTGCAGCCTGTTCCCGGGACAGATGCTTTCAGCTCCTCCCACTCTCTCTGCTTCTCTCCCTGTTCCTGTGCAAAATGCTCATAGTGGAATTTTAAATTTCTCTCTAAGAGAGATCTTTTCCATTTCTCCAAGTTGGTGCTTCTTCTCCCATTCTCTGCCTTCCCTGTGTTTTTTGACCAGTGCCAATGTGTCATCACTTTCATTAAAATGCTGTTTATCCTGTGTGTAATTGGAGCTGTGAAAAGCACTGAAGAGCCTGTTTTCTGGGGGTTGATAGCAATTTTCTCCTTTTACTGTGTTTGGTTCTATTGCAAATGGTTCTCACTAACCTCCCTCATTAAAACAGTAAAATAGCCAGCTCAGGTAAAGGCCAGGTTTCTTTCCTTGGCTTCTGAGCCCTGTCTCCTGCAGTGCGATGAGTCCCCTTGGGCCTCTGTTTAGCTGTTGTCCTGATCCTCTGCCATTCTGGAATTCGTGTTCCTCTCTGCTTTGTGCTGTTCCCTGTTCCATGGCCTAGCATCTTTCTTTTCTTTCTTTCTTTCTTTTTTTTTTTTTTTTTTTTTTTTTTTTGGTTTCTTCCTTCCAATGAGCTGCCTAAGGCAGTGCACAGAGATGATGCTCTGTCACCTTGGGTGTCTGGAAATGTACTTACTTCCCGTGTGGTGAGGGCTTGGCCTCAGAATTGTGGTGGAGGCAGATTTACACGGAGCTTTGAAATCGTTGCTCTGTTGTCTCCTGGTCCTTCCATGTTTAGTTCTTGGCTTTTAATGTTAACTTTCCCCCACTCTTGGCAACTTCTGTGTTCTAAAAATTTGAGGGTCATGTGCCCACACATGAGTGGTTTTGCTGACAGCGCCGATTCGAGCTCTTTAAGCTGGAAATCCATGCCTCTCAGCGCAGAGGCATTTTCTTCTTGGGTGTCTTTTGTTATTTTCTTCTTCTGTCCTCTTGCCTCTCTGCAGCATCGGTCCCCTGCATGGTGAATGTGTGGAGTGGCTCTGCTGCTTTTCCTTCCATTCCTGGGACATTTCCTTCCTTTATATTTTAACTTTTCTTTTGGTTAAAAAACATTTTTTTTTATTTTAAACTAATCTTTTATATCAGTTCTTATTTAAAGAATACATTACTTTCCATCCCCGAAAATATTGTGATTACATTTATTTATTATTTCCTTTTTTCTTTTTTAATTTCTTATTTGCTCTTTTGCAGTGAAAGCTTTCTTTAGGCACCTGGTCAGTGGTGGCATCAGCTCTTGTGAGTGAGGCGGGGAAAGCTGACTGGAAGCTCTGGGCTTGGATGAGCTCTGCCAGGGATGGGCTGCACGTAGTCAGGAAGGTGGGGACCCAGGCATTTGTCCAGACGTCAGTGTTAGTGGGTATTTCTCCTAGACTGGTTTATTGCTCTGGGGAATTATCCTTGTGCCCCAGGGTGAGGGTCAGAGAAGGGATGAGTCAGAGTGGGCCCCAAGCATTTAAGAACTGAGTGTAGGGAGGGAGACAGAGCCCTTAGCCTTCATTTTGTAGATGATACCTTGGCGCCCTGTGTATTAGTCAGGGTTCCCTGGAGTCATAGAACTTATGGAATAAATCCCCTGCCCTCTCATCCAAGAATTTAGTAGTTGCTAGTAGTTGCTCAGCCCCACAAGGCTGGAAGTCTCCCCAGTCTTCTTTATATGCTGGGATCCAGAAAACGTAGGCTCCATTGTCAGTGAAGGAGTGTCTGTGTTAGCAGGCAAGGTCAAGCAGGAGACTAGCAGAGGCTGCCTCCTTTATGTCCCCATTAGACTCCAGCAGAAGATGCAGCCCTATTAAAGGTGCATCTCCTGCCCCAAGATTGGATCTAAGGCCTATGTCTCCCCTCCTCAAAGGTCTGGACTGGACTAGAAGTGGACTCACCCACCTCAGACCAAGCAAGAAGTCTCTCACAAGTGTGCCCCCCATTTCTGTATTATAGTTCTTTGCAGATATAGTCAGGTTGACAACAGCCGGCACATCCTGCCTCTGCTTCTCCAGTTTTCTGGATTCCTGGTGAGGTCTCATTGTATCAGAAGTTAGTGTCTGCTGCTTTGGTTATATTGTTTCTTGGAGGCTTTGTAATTTTGGAGCATGAGTTTATCTTGGGTAGGTGTGTGTATGTGTGTGTGTGTGTGTTTTCTAGGGTCTTCCTTGTTCATTCTGCTTTGCTTCATTCCTTTATTGTCAGTGATTATTTCAGGAGTTACTGCTTCTCCAGGTACTCCAGAGATAAATCATACCCTTCTCTCAGCCCCTCTGGACCTTCACATAGACTGTTACATTCAAACCTGCACGAAGACTGCTTTCCACTAAACTTCCCCAAGGAGATCTTGACACCACCCCAAGCTCAGGCCCAGAAAGAGGAGTGTGTTGTGTTGCTTGTGTCTCTTTGTAGATGGCTTTTCCTGATCCTCTTCCTTCCTTGGTCACGCAGGCTTCGTGTCCAAGACTCTCCCCTCCACCCCCACCCCCCAAAGGTACTGGCGCTGAGTGTTCTCTTTTCTCCCGGCACAGCCTCTGCCCTCCCGCTGTCGCTGTGCCAACTCCACTGCCTTCTGCCCTGGGTCTCCACTTTGTTCCTAGCCTCTGGGATTTCTTTTTTCCTGTGACCTCAGCTGCAGGTTGAAAAGGAGTTTTGCTGTATTTTATCCTACATTTCTGTGTGTTTTACAGCAAGAGAATTTTTGAAAAGAAACACTGCCACACGTGTTTCAGCTTCCAACAATTTGTCAGCCCCAGATCCACCGCTGGCTCCTACCCTGTTCCCTTTGCTCTTGTGGGTCCATGCCTTCTTTCTTCCCCCAAGAAGAAACAGAGGAGAGCACAGTAGACAAAACATACGCCTTAGTGGAATTCCAGAGAATTACGAAGTGGCTGTGCTGTGGAGGCTATCCCTTCCTCTGCACCAGCTCTCCTGAAGGGCTGTGTTCCTGTCATCTCACAGACATACGCAGACTCGGGATTTCTTGCTCATAACTGTGGTGGCCCTATGAGCTCAAATGTCCTGAGCTATAATTTAATCATTCCCAAGAGTGCCTGTGAAATCTTCCCACCTCACAGCCGACCTTGCTGATAGAGCCAGTGGGCTGACAGCACACACGTCTACACATGTGTTCTTTCAAACTGCTAGATTTTTTCAAGCATGAGATAGTTAGGTGAGATTGTAAATCTGCTTGCCCTCTCGTGAGAAGTAGTGGTTTAGTATCCTCAGTTGCTGTCTGTCTTTAGACTACAGGTAAGCCTTGGCTGTTGGAATCAAGTGCAGCATCAGTATTTCCATGGAGGTCTTTCTTTCGGATGTTGTCTGCATCCTCATGGGCTCGAGGTGAAGATTGTGTTTGTTCTAAAAATAACACCAGTCCTATGTACTATCACTGTCAAACAGAGGAATTGTTATTTTTAATATGTCAAATTGTAAACCAATAAAATCAGTGGTTATTTTTGCCAATATCTTAAGCAGTCATATCATAGATATATTTAGTGAAATTTATTGCTTACAGACTGTTATAACTCATGAATTATTGAAAGTATCAACATCTGGAATCTTCTCTTTGCTCATTCCAAATTCTTAACATGGCTTATGTGGAGCTGTTCACTGGCTTGTGTCCATCCCGCTGATGGAGGCCACAGCCAGATGAGGTTCTTATAAATGATCCCCTTCCTTTCCAAGCCCGAGGAAGACGAAATGTCAACTTTTTCCTCTACTACCTGAAAAGCAATCAGTGGCCACCCTTCCAGCTCTTCCTGACAGTAGTTTGGCACTGTAAATGGAGGGTGGGCATCTGGCCAACTGCAAAAGATCGAAGTGGCCAAGCCTCAGCTAATAGCAGGAATTTCCAAGAGGTGGTCAGGTGGGTTTAACCCCCGAGCCGTCAGTAGGCTAAGTGCAGCCCAGACATTTCTGAGCTGCATGTTCCTCCTCCCCACTGCACACGGTCTGAGGGGCTCTCCCCTGCAGCAGTTGGCTATCTGTGGGGCTGGGCTCAGGGGTGCTAATGGCTACAGAGGAGGGGTGTCACAGTTAATTCCTGATTACTTATTGGTGTCTGGTCCTTCAAAGAAAAAGACATTTTGGAATCAAACCTGAGTTCAAGAACATTCACTACTTTGACCCTGTATGGGTTTCTTACCTCTTTGAAATTTTTTATCTTTATTTGTAAACTGGGAATGGTGTAGGGTAATTCTTAAGTAGTATGATTATGACAAGCTGGAGGTATAATTTACAAGGACGCCTTTTGTGAATGGTACAGTGCTTTAAACCATTGTTACTGTTGTGGTCCCAGGGCAGCTGATGTCAGTGTGTGTGTGTGTGTGTGTGTGTGTGTGTGATCCTGTGGGTGTAAAACCCCACTGATATACAGCCCCTGTGTGTGGGGGGGATCCCGTGGGTATAAAACCCCACTGATATACAGCCCCTGTGTGTGTGTATGTGTGTGTGTGTGTATGTGATCCTGTGGGTGTAAAACCCCACTGATATACAGCCCCTGTATGTGTGGGGGATCCCGTGGGTATAAAACCCCACTGATATACAGCCCCTGTGTGTGTGTATGTGTGTGTGATCCTGTGGGTATAAAACCCCACTGATGGCTAAGCCCCTGTGCACAGTTGTGTGAGTGCACAGATCTGTGCTCGTTTTCTAGACACAGATCATCTCCAGGTTGCTCTGAATGCCCAAGCCTCGGTGAACGTTTGGTGAACATCACTTTTACTTTCTTGCTCAGGGAGTAAGAGCAAGAAAGGAAAGTCTCTACATGTCCCTTCAGAATTAGCGTTTCTCTCTAGTGTCTTCAATCTACACTTCTTGAATCTTTGTATGCAAGAACCACAGATAGAGGTCAGGACTTACAGTGCCTTATCATATGGAAACAGGAATTTATAACGAGGTGGGATTCTGTTTTTAGTGGGGCGTTCTTCACACCCAGGTGACTGTCTTAAATATTTCTGTTGTGGATCCTTTCACCCAACAGCAGCGCTCTGCTAGGTCAGCTGTGACTGGTGAAGGGAGTGAGACATTCAGGACCTTCCTCTGGTCTAGGGGGCAGTTCAGTGGCCAAACGCCTGCCGAGAGTGTGGGAGGCCCTGGGAGTGGTCGCAGCACCATGGAGTCACCGTCACAGTCATACGTAGTGAGGGACCCCTCACCTTCTGGGTGACAAAACAGGAGTCTGAAGAGCTATAGCCTGCCCCGTGTGGAAATTCTCTGTCCCATCATTCCAACTGTTATATAATGGCTGCCAATTTTCATGAGAATTATTTTCAGCAAGCTCACATACAAACGTGGCCCTCAAATTAAGGCACATGGTAGTGCATGGCTAACTTGACTGTGTGAATGCAGAAAGATTTCTCCCAACTGAGCAAGAAACCACCACAGTTTCTTAGTTGCTTTCGAGCTAAAAGGAAGCCAAGCCCTGAAGCAGACTGGCCCTCTCTGCCCTGGGAAGATAGGTGCACGGCAAGTGTCCGCTGCGGAAATCCGTAATCTTTGGTGATGCGAAGATTCAACATGACCACTATGCAAAGTGGGGGGATGGGGAGCAGGATTTGTCACCTATGACCCTTCCAGACCAAGACATTGAGAGCTGTGTCTGTGTGACAAGAAGATAGGACCTACCTAGATTGGCTCAGTGCTGAGACCTGTGCTCACAACCCATCCCACCCCACAAAGGCTGTGGGCCAGGTTCACACCCCAAGGCTAGTCCAGATACGGTGAGAGGGAACTGGGTAGAGCAGGCCCTGACACTCAGACCCCCTCTTGAGGAACTCGTCTTTAGTCTAGGTCTCTATCCTTTCAGTAAAGTGCTAAGAGAAGTGAGGAGCCCCCATCAGAAAGCACAAGACCGTGAAGCCTGAGTGGCAGGACTCCAGCTATCAGGACTCCTGTTTAGACTGGAGGCTGAGGTCCAAAGAAATGGTTAGAACACAGCCAACGGGACAGTGGTGGGCACTGCAGGGAGTGGAGAGCAGAGGTGTGCGGCCTACACACCGGTGCGCTTGGAACTGCAGGAGGGGAGGGGTAGAAGAGAAAGAGGCCTTTTTGGAAAGGAAGGTGGCTGAGAGTTTGAAGAACTGTTACACAGCGCTAGGCCTCAGACCCAGGAAGACCAACAAACCGCAGGCAAATTATTACAAATAAATGTGAGATAGGAGTCTACAGTGAGCTGGGTCTCCTGAGAAGATCCCATTATCTGGAGGACAGAGAAGTGTTTGAATCTCCCCTCATCACTGTGGCTCTTGGTGTCTTCAGACATGACAGGGGAGGCATATGTGATCAGAAACATCCCTCTGCACCATGTCAGCAAGAAGCTCATGGACAAGTGCGTGGAAGCAGGTGGCAGAGCTCCTGACTGACTGACTGACTGACTGGCAGCTAACTGTCCGTGGAGTAGGTGGCAGAGCTCCTGACTGACTGACTGACTGACTGACTGACTGACTGACTGACTGGCAGCTAACTGTCCGTGGAGTAGGTGGCAGAGCTCCTGACTGACTGACTGGCAGCTAACTGTCTGTGGAGTAGGTGGCAGAGCTCCTGACTGACTGACTGACTGACTGACTGACTGACTGACTGGCAGCTAACTGTCCGTGGAGTAGGTGGCAGAGCTACTGACTGACTGACTGACTGACTGACTGCCTGACTGACTGACTGACTGGCAGCTAACTGTCCGTGGAGTAGGTGGCAGAGCTCCTGACTGACTGACTGACTGGCAGCTAACTGTCCATGGAGTAGGTGGCAGAGCTACTGACTGACTGACTGACTGACTGACTGCCTGACTGGCAGCTAACTGTCCGTGGAGTAGGTGGCAGAGCTACTGACTGACTGACTGACTGACTGACTGACTGGCAGCTAACTGTCCGTGGAGTAGGTGGCAGAGCTCCTGACTGACTGACTGACTGACTGACTGACTGACTGACTGACTGGCAGCTGTCCGTGGAGTAGGTGGCAGAGCTCCTGACTGACTGACTGACTGACTGACTGACTGACTGACTGGCAGCTAACTGTCTGTGGAGTAGGTGGCAGAGCTCCTGACTGACTGACTGACTGACTGACTGACTGATTGGCAGCTAACTGTCCGTGGAGTAGGTGGCAGAGCTCCTGACTGACTGACTGACTGACTGACTGATTGGCAGCTAACTGTCCGTGGAGTAGGTGGCAGAGCTCCTGACTGACTGGCAGCTACCTCTCCCTGAGGTGACAATTGTCTTAGTCTTGTGGCCTTTGATTTTTGTGGCCCCTGTGTCTATTTCATGTGTCATCAGGGAAGTTTGGCCTCTGGCATTATTCTTGTTTTTCAGAGCAACCAGCTATTATTCGGGAGGCAGGAGGTTGACTCCAGATTTGTCTTCAATTCTTTCCTCTGTGAACTAAGAAATCTTGCTTGGAGACACATGGACCCGTCAACACGATCTGGAAGAAAGCTGTGGGTAGTCAGAGCTGTAGAGGTTTAATGGTTAAGGCAGCATGGGCCACATTACTGATTGCCCCTTTCATATCTCCCAGTAACCATTAACATAAATATCATCTCACCATTTTGGACAGGGGACACCACCCTTGTGCGAGCGAGTAACATGATGTGAACTCTTAACCCTCTCGTGACTTCCTTTGCTTCAGAGCCCGTGGCCCACATCCACCCATAGACTCTTTGAACCTGGGGAGGAAGGAAAGGGTTAACTCCTGTCGGTGTTGCCCTTTGACCATTGCAGGATAAGAGGCATGATGAAATACTTTTCAAAGTCTTCTGTGGAAACACATCATGCATAATTGGAGCAAAAAGAATAAATCAAAGCCTTCTGCCCCACCCCCTCTAGTCTGGTAATTCATAATTGAAACCACATTGAAGTAAGGGTTGATAACTTCAAAACAACAAGACTGCCCTTTCTATCAAGGTAGGAATAGGTAAGGCTGCTCATTACAGGGGCTCCAGGCTTCTGTGTAATAGCCGGTCCTCGTCCTCTCTTCTCTGACATCTCATTTTTCGCTCAGGAAAGTGCCTCTGTTTACATCAAATATAGGCCGACTTAATGTCTGTCCTAGTCTCTTGTTTCTGCATGAAGTTATGCAGAGGGACGTGAAGCGTCTCTGACATGGCGAGCAAAGGGAATTAGGTTTCCAGTTGTCCTTGGCTTCTCTGTCTGGTACGGGGACCGCTCAGTTGACAAGGCCTGTGAGTAGTCACGAAGAGCAGCCTCCCCTCCTGATTCGACAGTCCCCAAGGCATCCCAACAAGACCTTTTCAGGATGGCTGGCCAAGGCCACTTTGTTTCTGCACAGTAGCCCTGGCCAGGATGGCTTCAGGCTGCCATAATCTCTGATTGTAAGAACTCCAGGACAGCGCTGCAGCTGTGAGGTACAGCAACGCCTTCCTCCATGTGCAGCCCGAGTTGGAGTCTTTTGAGGAAGAAACCATTTGATTACCCTTGACTTTAAGGTTGGTCTCCCCAGGCCACTCTTGTAAGGCACCCTGAAACAGGAGTCTTCTAGAAAGAAGCCCAGGAGCCTTACACTGAAGTGACGGCAAGCACTTCCCTATGTCTGACATTGAGACTGAACGGTTGTCAGGGTTATTATGAGCTACTTTTGTGTGACTGCAGTTTAGCAATGAAAGGTCTCTTCATGGGATTCCCGCAGCAAACATCCATTGTAGGGGTGAGGCAAGCAGGGTGGGAGGATGGTGGGAGAAGAGCTGGGCAGTGTGGCCAAGGCCAGGGCTTTGTTAAAATAACTTCCACTTCACCCATCTCCTAACGCCTGAGTGAGCAGATTCCCGAGAAGCGACGGTTTGGAAGTGCTACCATCCTACCTCACGGATGGCGCTGCCTTCCTCCCATCCACTGCTGGGTGTGTCTAGCCGCAGTGGAGACTTACTCAGGCACGAGGGCTAACTGACGGCAGTGTTTGCTTTCTCCTCGCAGAGCCAGCGCCTTGAGTAAATTATGGAGGTTTTAACTTGCCTGATTTCCTGCAGAAAGTGGGGTCAAGAGGTCCCAGACTGTAGACACTCTCTGTGACCAGCCAGCAGGGGTCAGTCCTCAAAGGTATTTCAGAGGTGACTAAATGTCCCTTTCCAGTGGGATATTTCTCTGGACCTGGTTTATTGACCATCCTCCAGTGGCACAGAACTTCTGTGAAGGCATGAGCCCCAATTAGAAGCTGCCTTTGCTCTACCCTGCTGCTGAGCTCTGCGGCCAAATGGGATTATGTTCAAGGAGGGGGTGGCGCTTGGTGCAGAAGCCCTCTGCTCACCAAGGCTTCCTACCTGTGAACTTTAAAGGCAGACACGTTCACTCATCAGTGAAGCACTCCTAGGAGAAGAGAGCGTCAAAAGAAACAAACTGGGCAGTCCTGGAACTGAAGAGGCCCATAGGACGGGCTGCTCAGTCCTTGGCTTCAGCCTTTCTGATCCTCCCTGTCCCTATGGACTCTACACAAGCTGCTCAGCTGGCAGTCCCCCCTGCTTCTCCCTTCTGCGGCCCGCTTCCCCAGGGTAGGGGTGATGTTGGAGCTCTGCTTGCGGCCGTGGAATCCTGTTTGGTACCCTGTTGTACTGCCTGCTGTTTGACACTGAAATTTATCCTTCTACCTTGCTGTCTTCCCCATCCAATCACCTCGCTGTGGTGAGTGAGGAATGTGTTCATCTTTGCATCCTGGACACTGATCTAGGTTTGGAGGACATGATTAAGAAATGTAGACACAAGGAATGTGTTCCTAGAACATTACTGGTACGAGTGGTTTCTGCATCGCCAATGTATTGTGGCAGATAAAAGCACACAGTAAACTCCAGGGTAAAAAGCAGGGTAAACTAATAGCCATGTATTCTATCCTAAGTGTTGCATACACAATCTCATGTAAATTCAACATCATTCCACAGGGAAGTAGATACTGTCATGGTTCCATTCCTAAAGATGAGGAAATGGCTGCTGACAGAAATATGTTTTCATGTCACAAAGCTAATCAGTGGCAAGACCTCTGCGTCAGTCAAATATCGCAATAAAACTCTATAGTTCTGAACATGGCGAGATTCTTAGGAAGTACTTCTAAGAGGAATTAACCAAGCTGGAAACTATTTCAAAACTCATGCTTCCTGTCTCTACACAGAGGACAATTGTAGAAGGGCCTCGGACATCAGATACTAGTCTTCTGTTCTCCAGCATTTGGAATGGCACAAGACACTGTTGCAGGCCCTGGGTGTTATGTCCCTGCCCTCACAGAACCTTTGGTGTGGTTGAAACAGAGACTCAGAAGGGAAAGAACAAATCATGAAAATAAAGTAGTCTATTTGGATGATTAGCAGAGGTAGAATTCAAGTAAACCGGGACACTGAGGATGCTGGAGAGGAGGTGTGACTTCACAGTGTGCTGAGAGCCTGGATGGCTTAGACAGCCCCACTTCTGAGATGTGAAAACCCACTGCACACGGTCAGTCACTGGCTCCCTCCCCCCAGTGTCGAGGATGCTCAGGACGCCACCTAGAAAGGTAACAGCAGTGTCACAAGGACATGAGAGCGAAACTGAGGCACAGGAGGTGTGAAGTACTTCACCCAAGTTACACAGCTGCTAAGAAGGAGAAACTGGACTCAGCTGAGGCCTCCTGGTTCCCAAGCTTAGCCGTCGAGCTGACTCACTCTGGCAGCGTGTCCGACTCTGATGGATCTGTAGCTCACGTGTGCATCCTGTGCTCATCTTCTCCATCTCTGGAGTTCCAGGAAACGGCTGGCCAGATTCCAGGCCGGTGAGCGCCTTTCCATCTGCCGCCCATGTGCTGCCTTCCCCAGGGCTCCAGCCCTGTTTGGGATGCAGGGTAGTGTGGGAATGACACTTCTTCCCAGAAAATTGTCCCTCTCCTACCTCCCTGCCCTGACCACCCACTTCCTAGAGGCACCAGGGAAGAAATCTGTCATCTGGCCAGAGACAGTTCCTTCTCCTGGCAGCACCTTGAAATCAGCCCAGTGCCCTCAGGGTGCCCCGGGTTACATTCCAGGGCGCCCATCCTCCGAGGCTGGCTGTGCTTGCCTCTGAACCACCTTCTGTGCAAGCTGCGCAGGCATCCAAGTCCGCTGGCGGTCTCCTCCCTCCTCCCACAGCACAGACCCTGTTTTCTTGTGTTAATCGGTTTTCCTTCTGCATCTGTGGGATAGTTACCTTTGCAACTGCATGTGCCCTCTCTGTCTCGGAGCTGTATGTGCGGTGTGTTTGTATGTACTTTCTACAGCCACAGTTCTTAAGGGAAGATTCTTGCTTATTGGGCCAGAATTGATAATAAGGATCAAGAATTTTTAGGACTATTGTTTTAGTGGAGAGGTAGATATATTGACTGCTGACATCCCTCCCTCTTCCTGAAGTCCCACCCGCCGAGTGTGTGTGTGTGTGTGTGTGTGTGTGTGTGTGTGTGTGTAGAGGAATGTGGGAGGGACTGGAGTCGAACTGCCTGGGCTGTTTGAGTTCCATCACTCCCCGGCTGGATCACACTGAACACAATTTGTGATCTCCAGCCCCAGACTTCCATCACCTGTGGTGAGAACAGCCCTGTCTGGGGGGCCGAGTTTCAAATGCGCTGATGGATGGGAGACCCTGTGCATGGCACTTAGGGGCTGCTCACTGAGCCTTGCCTCGGTCCACCCATTGGATGATCGTAAACATTCTTTATTTCAAATTTCCATATTTTCAAGTGGACCATAAGGCTCATAATGTCTGGGCATGTCAGTTGGGGTGGTGATGGCAGAGGGCACCTTAGCGGGCCTGGAAGAGCGCCTGTGACTTAGGAACAAGGCTGCTTGCTGACTTAGCAGTTCCATAGAAGTCAGGACCTCATGAAGAATGAGGCTTGAAGCAGAAAGCACAAAGGTAGCAAGGTTGTAAGGTCTGGACACTGGCATTCGGCCGGTGTCCTCAGACTGCAGCGCGGGGTCAGTGTGATGCTGCGGCTCCCTCGGCTGTGAAGTCTATCGATGGCCAGATAGGCTTTAGAGCCTGGTCATACTAGGGCTGCCGGAATCCCGGTCAGACTCCCGAACCCCCATCCCATGTGTATCCCATGTGTTTGTGTACATTTCCTGGCCCGCACTGTCACATCTGGCAGACAGCTGTTGTCACATGTGTGGTGATCGGTGTCCATCAGTGGCATAGGTAAGATTGATAGGGAATCCAGAGACTAAAGAGTTATAGGGAAATGCAGGGCAGCCAGAATGACAGGTGGGGCTTTCCACATTCTCCTCCTCGTGAAAGGTGCAGTTCTGGGCTGCTAACATACAGTTGTGGGTCTAGTTAATGACACTAATTGTATATGTACAAGCCATTTAGAATGGAAATGTTACCTATATTTTATCATATTTTTTTTAAATAACATAACAAACCAGAACCATTGTAGTCTGTGTATGTATAGTATATGTATGTGCACATGTAGTTGGGAGGGGGGGATGAGTTATACATGCCCATTTTACATACAGAAGCCATAGGAAGATGTCAGGTCTGCGTTTTTATCTCCACTCTGTCTTACTGCCTTGACAAGGCGTCTCACTGAGCCTGGCTCTCCTGTTGTGCTCTCCTGGGCAGCTAGCAAGCCCTAGGAATCGTCAGTCTCAAGTTCCCGTATTACTGGGGTTCCAGATGCCTGTGACCACACCCGGCATTTTACATAGGTTCTTTGTAATGATGTCTTTGTGCTGTGGAGCAAGCATTCCTACTGCTGAGCCGTCTTCCCGGGCCGGTTGTAAAGAACATGAACTCTAGTCAAAGGAAGCTCTTAAAATATGTAAGGTTATTTTAATAATAGCTTCCTATCTGTCATTAGCACAGAAGAATTTTCACTTACATTGTTATATTTAAATCATGTAACATTCTAATGGTAGGTAAAAGATCATATTACTTTTTTTCTTTTACTTTCAAAACTTTATTTTGATCAGATTTCTAATTTATGGATAGATTTTGAGACTGGTCCAGCAAATTCATGTTCACAGCTAGATCCACCTTTGCAGAGAGTGTCCCTTGTCCCTGGCTCCGCTGTGAAGGAATGGCCACTAGTTTCACTGTTGTATCTTTCTGGCTTTTTTATTTCTCTGCTTTAAACGCCCTGGTGTTTGCTCTTTCTTGGTCCCTTGCAGTCTGAAGCTTTTGCTGTCCCGTGGCGTTCTGAGAGCATGCTTCATTTCTGTGACGGATTTATTTGTTCATATTCTGTGGTTTGGGGGTGGCTGTTGTGGCGGCGGCGGTGGCTGCTGCTGCTGCTGCTGTTTCTGGGACTGCCTATTAGGTGGATGCTAGACTGACGGCCCTGCTTTCTGTCCTGTTTTTCTTCTGTTTTTTGTTTGTTTGTTTGTTTGTTTGTTTTTTTGTAAATTCGCTGGCTTGGAATATTTTACTATCTCTTAAATTAGAAACCTCACCCTTAACACACACATACACACACACACACACACACACACACACGCATTTCTCATGACTTCTAACATCCAAGAGTTCTTTCCAATCTTTGACAGATATTTTAAAATAAAAATAACTTTCTCATTGGCTGGAAACCCTTTTCTCCCTAGGGGTATCATTTGTTGTTTTAACTTGGTTCCTAGTGTCCATTGTCTGCTCTGAGCTTTGTCTGTTCCTTTGGTTTGTGCCACTTCTGCTAAAGACACTCTTAAGCTGTGATTCTAGAATCTGTTCATGATTAAGAGAGGAGACGCTAAAAGCTGATCAGTAGGTCTTTGTGGGCCCAAGTACTGCCTGGGGGTTCCCTGGGAGCCAGAGGTGCCAAGACAGCCTCTTGGCTGGGGCTGGAGTAGGGAAGGAGCCGCGGGGCTCCGCACTCAGCACCCAGGTTTCATCCGAGTTTGTCTCCTATGCTTTTCTTCCTGACTGGAGATTCCATTTCCACAGAGAAACAGCCTGGCCGAGATGGAGAAAGGAGGGTTCTGAGCTGGACTCTGACATCCTGATACAGCCTTTTAATCAGCCCTCTGCCCTCAGCCCTGCTCCTCCTGGCAGGGTCAAGTGGGCATGCCCTCTCCGGCCTGTGGCCCTCTCCGGCATGTGGCCCTCTCAGCCCCCCCCCCCCAGGCTTTCAGCTCCTCTGCCATCTCCCTGCTCTCATGGATTCCCATTCTTCTGTGGTCATTACTTGCCATCTCAGTGGTTTGGGGAGGAAGTGGAGGCAGATGTGTGTTTTAAATCTACCGTGTGGAAACTCCTTCTCAGCTCAGGTGTTCTGTGCCCTTCTCAGTGGTGTCACGTGGTGAGGAGGGGACACTTGTGAGAATGTCCAAGCTCTTGCTGGTGTTAGGCGAAGCCACCAGCCTGCTGCTGCTCCTCCTCTGACCCTTGTCCTCCTGTCCTCTTGCAGAAGTGGGCTAGTGTGAGCAACCCACTCTTCCTGCCGCTGATCCCACCACAGTCACAAGGCTTCACTGCTATCGTCCTCACCTACGACCGTGTGGAGAGCCTCTTCCGGGTCATCACCGAGGTCTCCAAGGTGCCCAGTCTGTCCAAGCTGCTGGTGGTCTGGAATAACCAGAATAAAAACCCTCCGGAAGGTAAGGAGAACGACGAGGTGTAGTGTCAAAAGGGGCTGTCTGGGGCCTCCCTGCACCCCTAAGTTGCACTGACATGGGGTAGACCCATGTTCCCATCCTCCAAGGCAGTGTGACCCTGCTGTTCAGAGTCGTCTTACCACAAGTGTTCTAGGGTGGCCCAGTGAACTCTGAGCCCTGGCGTAGTTCAAGCCACAGTGTTTGAGAGCTTAAGAGTCAAGGGGATCAAAGGCTGTCGGCCTTGGGAAAGCAGGTCTCGGCTTCCCTCTGCCATCCCAGCTCATGTGTTTACACGAAAACTCAGTTTACAGGGCATTAGTTTTCTGCTCCTTATCTTCTGACATTGAGCCCTCCTTCAAGGAAACAAAAAGCGGTAGATAGATGGCCGCCGTTGGGATTGGGTCAGCTCCACAGCTCCTGCAGCGTGGCAGCCTGAAATGGGTTCTCACGGAAGCTGGCTGGATGCTCCAGCACTCGTCCCTGCCTTGGCCACCCCGTCATCTGCTGCAGTGACTGCGGTGAGGCCTGTTTGATTCATTGGATTTGTTTTTAATTCGGGACGCACAGGAGTTCATCCCACCTGCACTTAGCGCCTGGTTCAGCCTGTCTATTACTGACCTTAATCCCAGGGACTTCAAAGCCTCTGCCCTTTAGAGCCCTATTAAAGCCCGGAAGTTTCTGATGGTGTAGAGCAAGGAATGAGTTTGAAGTCTGTAATGTGCACTGCTGTCACTGGTAAGGTCTAGTTTATTGCCTGACAGTAGTATCTGTGCTTTTGATGGCTGGTCCCCTTTAACGGCTTACACTGAAGTCAGGATGTCCAACCCTGGGAGCCACAATGGTGGGTGAGCGCCCAAGCCATGAGAGAGCATCAGTTCTCTCTGTGAGGAGACTCAGAATCCCCTGGAGAAGATTCTGTACTGTCTCTCAACACATGCTTAAAAAACTGTACTTCGTGGCATGTTTATTCTCTGAAAGCCACACGCTCTCTTTTAGATTTGAGGAGCCGTCATTTGAGTAAAATAGGTTTTTAACTTTTTAAACTTTATTTATTGTATGTGTTAGGATGAAGTATATGTACACAGGTATGTGTGTCACAGCATGGATGTGGAGGTCTGAGCACAACTTTATATTTATTTGCATGTGTGCATGCCTGTGTGTGTGTGTGTGTGTGTGTGTGTGTGTGTGTGCACGCGCACCATGGCATGTGTGTGGAGGTCAGAGCACAACTGGAAGACAGTGAGACCGGAAGATCAAGCTCAAGTGCTTATAGGTTGGGCGGCAGCCGCTCCCCTGACCCTTCCCTCCACCTCACACCATCTGCACAAGAGTGTCTGGGGTCAAACTTAGGTGCTTATGTTGTTCAAAGGGGCCCTTTACTAGGCCAACTCCCAGGCCTAGCAACTAGCGCTTTTAAATAAAAGCCCTGTGTTATGCCCCCAAGCACAGCTGCATTTTTTTATTTGCTAGATATTCATGCCAGCTTTTTTGCTTGTTATTATAATGTGACCAGTTTCAGAATTTCTGATTGGCTGATTCTTTTTTTGTTTTGTTTTGTTTTGTTTTGTTTTGTTTTTTTGGATTTGGTTTTTTCGAGACAGAGTTTCTCTGTGTAGCCCTGGCTGTCCTGGAACTCACTCTGTAGACCAGGCTGGCCTTGAACTCAGAAATCCGCCTGCCTCTGCCTCCCAGAGTGCTTGGATTACAGGCGTGTGCCATCACTGCCCAGCTTGGCTGATTCTTAATAAGAAAGTAAAGCTGGGTATGGTGTAACACACCTAAAATCCCATCCTCAGTGATGTCAGAAGATGATGACATCTTTTGGTAGTGACGGTGATTATGATGATGTTCATGCTGCTGATGGTGGTGATGATGATGGTAGTGGTAATGGTGATGATGGTGGTTGTTATGGTGGTGGTGGTAACGGTGGTAATGGTGATGATGGTGGTTGTTACGCTGGTGGTGGTAATGGTGGTGATGGTAGTGCTGGTGATGGTAGTGATGATGATAGTGGTAATGGTGACAAGGATGGTGGTGATGATGGTGGTGGTGGTGACGATAATAGAGAAGGAAAGGAGAGGGGAAAGAAGATATGACATATAATCTAAGATGGAAGGATAAGGATGCTTATGCAAAGAAACCATAAAAGAAAATGTAGATGATCCATGGAGGACAGGAATTGGAGAGAGCATCTCTGGGACTCCTGGCGTCGTGAGTTATAGCTACCTTTTCTGGAAGGAGTGAACTGGAGGTTCAAGTCCTGCACTGCTAACTGGCTCCTTCACTTCCAGAGGATGAGCAGACTTTCCTCTACGCTCATGCACATGAATTTGCTCCTGTCTTTACGGCCACCATCTTAGAGGATAGCCACCCAGCCGGTCCTCAGTCCTGTCCACAAGGCCAAGTGCAGGGTCTGCTGGCAGGTGGTGGAGCAGCCGGTGACTGATTGGATCTTTCCACTGGCCAAGTATGTACTGAACTGCCGTCGCCCCATACCCCATGAGCACACACGATTGTCATCTGTCGAGTCAAGAAACAGAACAGAACAGAAGCCTGCCAAAGGGCTTTTCCTTGTAGCCACTGGCAGGAGCGTGGGTCTCAGTCACTTCTTTGGAAGCAGGTATGAAAGGAAAGGCTGTTTCCAGGCTCTGCACTGGGGCATGAAAGGCAGAGCAGAACCCTGAGTTTGAAGCAGGGTAGCCCTGTTGATTTTTGGTAGACCTTAATAAAAATATCATGGTTAATATGACCATGAGTTTAGTTTAGCTTTTCAAATACTTTGGCTGTAAGGAGGAAAGTGTCTGATGAGGCCTAGGTTGTACCGTGTGTCCGCTGGGCTGTTCCGGGAGACTGTGGCTGCGTCTGACCGTTGGGGTGTTGTTGAGTGGTAACTGGGGCTGTCGGCTGTGGTCTTTCAGTCTGTAGGCTGTGATCCTTATGCCTCTGCAAGCATCAGATTCTCATCTACATATTAAAAAAAGAAGATGAAACAGACAAGCACAGGCTTTGAATAGTAGAGGTGAAAGTGGTGTTTTTTCCGCTTTCTCCACATTTGCTAAGATAAATATTGTGGTTAGCGTGGCTGCGGCTGGGCGGATTAGCAAAGGTGGCGATCCACTGCTTCCTGAGTCCTTTTTTCTTTTTTTCTCCGCCCCCCTCCTTTTTCCAATCCAACCAAATACTGTCAACTTTGGGTTACAGTTAAGTCTAAATTGCTGGGTTTAAAGTTTAAGTTAACATGTAGGCTAGGCAGTAGAAATCTAGTGAGCTCTCATCACGTTGTTTTCAAGGTGGGCCACCACCCTCTCTCTCCTCCCCAGCCCTTCAGCTCAAAGCTTGAGGGACAGAGACGGTGTGTGCCAGGTGTAGTTCAACCTTTAGGGTTTTGGTTTTTTTGATAACTGTTTTTGAAAGAAAAGATTTGTGTACAATGTTTTTCTCCTTCTCTAACTCCTCCCATATCACTGTTCTGTCCCCATCCAAATTTATGTTCTCTCTCTGTAAAATAAAAATAAACAAATATACAGCAGCAACAACATAAGAAACACATACACCAACAAAAGCAGAGATCAAGATAAAAAAACTAAAGGCCAATAAGACAAAAATGCCCAAACAAGATAAAATGGGACCTAAGGTCTGCAGTAATACCATTGAGTTTATGCTGTGCTGGCCAGCGGCTCCCGGGTATGCGGCCTGCCTTGAGTGTAGCTGATATACCCGGTGGGACGCCATTGGCTCCTTGGTTAGGAATGGGAGCCCATGTGGCTTGAACCCGTGCAGACCCTGTGTGTGCTGTCACGGTCTCTGGTTGACATGTGCATCAGCCCTGCTGTACCTGGAAGGCACTTTCCCTGCAGTCACCTGTCGCCTCTGCCTCTTACGGTCTCACTGCCTCCTTTTTCACACAGATCCCAGAGCCTCGAGGGGAGGGCTCTGATGAAGTCATCCCACTGAAGACCAAGTGTTCCAAAGCCCTTTGCCCCCTGCACACTGTCCAGTCGTTAGTCTCTGCATTAGTTACCATCTGCTACCAGAAGCGTCTCTGAGGAGCCCAGGCGAGGCACTGACTTCTTAGTATATAGTATGTCATTAGGAGTCATCTTGTTGCTGTTCCTGTAGTAGAACAGTAGTATATAGCTCTCTCCCCGGCCTGTGACTTACCCACCTCAGCAGTGTCAGACATGGGTCTGTCCTGTTAGGGGCCTTAAATCCAACTAGGCAGTGGTTGGTCGCTCCCATCACGCTTGTGCCACTGCTGCGCCAGTGTGTTGTGCAGGCAGGTCACTGTTGTGGTTGTAGGGTTTGTGGCTAGGTGATAATGATGATGAACTTTCTCCTAGCATGCAGGGGACCTTCCATTACCATGAACACTGTACTCAGTAGGGGTGAAGCATCTAGATAGATACCAGCTCAGAAATATCTGGGATAACTAGCCAAGCAAGTAGAAAACATGTAAAATAAAATATTTAAGATATCTAAGAAAGGATTTGAGGAAGACACTAGAAGATGGAAAGATCTCCATCTATGAATGTCATAGATCAATAGGAAAAAACAGTGTGAAAACGGCCACCCTATTTGTCTGAGTTACTTTTTTATTGCTGTGAAGAGACACCATGACTAGGACAACTTAAAAGTGAAAGCATTTAACTTAGGGCTCGTGGTTTCAGAGGGTTAGAATCCATGACCGCAGTGGCAGGGAGCATGGCAGCGGCCAGTGCACTGGAGCAGTAGCTGAGAGCTTGCTTGTCGTGACAACCAGAATGGTCTGGGCTTTCTCACAGCCCACCAGGCTGACACACCCTCCTCAACAAGGCTACACTTCCTAATCCTTCCCAAACAGTTCTACCAACTGGAGACCAAGAGTTCAAACATAGCAGCCCATGGGGGCCACCACACACCAAAATCAATCTACAGATTAAATGCAGTTTACATCAAAATTCCAACACAATTCTTCTCAGAAATTCAACTGTTAATCAATTTCAGTTTTGAATTAACATCAGGAGGTGCCCCCAATTCACAATGTGACTATTACAGTCCTTCAGGGGTCTAGCTGTGCATGCCAGGATGGCTCGCTCAGGAGCGGTGGGGAAGAAGGGCAGTAACCCCCTTGGTTGACCTCAGCTCTAGACTGGGGCGTCTGGTCTTAGGGAACCGCTGTACAGAAGAGCCCTCCTGCAGTGGCCAATTCAGGGTTAGCTTCAGCCAACCTAACGCTGCGTGCCTTTGCTACCTCTCTTGATGCTTAATGTAGGCCAGACCCTCGGTACACGTGCGGAACGCCTGACTCTGGGGTTCTCTCTCCTCTTTGGGCTGGAGTAGAGCTCATTCTGTGGACTCACCAGGACACCATGCTCTACTCTTTGTTTTTCATAAATTTGGGGAGGTTCCCTATAAATAATGTTCTTCCTGTTAGTATTACATTAATAGGTGACATTTCTGTTCTGCTGCCACAGTCACTGGATTAGCCACTACACGCAAGGGTGTGCTGCTCCATGCAGACTTGAAGGGAGTAAGGAAAGGAGCCCCATGCAGGCTCAGCCATGGAGGAGACCTGGGAACTTCTCACTCGGGCTCTGTATCCTGATGCCTCAGCAGGAGCATGTCCATGTCTATGTCCATCTGTCTGACCTTCCAGTTATCCACAGAGGATCAGAGTTCACGGAGCTTTTCAAGAACAAGGCTACATAGAGAAACCCTGTCTCAAAAAGCCAAAAACAAAACAAAACAAAACAAAAAAACAAAAACAAAAAACCTTCTGTGAAGATGACGGTGCCACGTGCTCTTGAGTCCTATTACACGATCCACTCATGTCCTAGGATGGGGACTTCACTCATGTCCCAGGATGGGGACTTCACTCATGTCCCAGGATGGGGACTGTCACCTGTCACTCATGACCCAGGATGGGAATTGTCACCTGTCACTCATGTCCCAGGATAGGGACTGTCACCTGTCACTCATGACCCAGGATGGGAATTGTCACCTGTCACTCATGTCCCAGGATAGGGACTGTCACCTGTCACTCATGACCCAGGATGGGAATTGTCACCTGTCACTCATGTCCCAGGATAGGGACTGTCACCTGTCACTCATGACCCAGGATGGGAATTGTCACCTGTCACTCATGTTCTAAGATGGGGACTTCACTCATGTCCCAGAATGGGGACTGTCATCATCACTCTTGTCCCAGGATGGGACTTGCTTAGTGGTCCCTCGTGTCTTCTCCATGAGGAAGCTGCTCGTGCCATCATCTTTCAAAAACAAGAAAGACAAAGTTCAGGTTGTTAATTTGCCTAAATCAGGTTGCATACGGCAGAGGCAGCGTGAGCTTGGGTCATTGGATCTGAAGCCTGGGATTTTATAGAAGAGTTAAATCCAAGTCAGAAACTGAGAGACACAGAAGAGCGAGCTGCTTTGGGAGCACTGCTTTCTCTCCATGCGCCCCAAGGCTCTATTTTGCCTCATCTACCTGCCCTAATGCTTTTAAACACAGTCTTTCTAGGGTGAAAACCATAGGCAGGTTGCCTGGGTTCGGGGCTCGGCTCCTGCCCTCCAGCCTGTCTGCCCTAGCAGGAGGAGCAGGACCTGAGGCTAGGACCGCCCTTCTCCAGAACAAGTGAAGAGAAGGCAGGATTCTCTCAGCCTGGCCTGGGGTGGCACTGGCCCTACACCATTTAAGCAGCTACGCAGGCTCCACGTGGAGCCGGGGAAAGTGACTGTGTGTGTGGAGGAGCCCTGGCTCATGCTGGGCCTCCATCTGTGCTCCATATCGTCCTCTTGGCTTTCATCACTCTCTAAAACTTCCCCATCAAAGACTTTACAGGGGCAAGTTAGCTCTTTATGGACATCGTCTCCAGTGACTCTTTGGATATATATAGGTAAGGAATGTGGAAATGCCTGTGGGGTGAACAAGCTGTGCACACTCCCCAAGTGAAAGTCCAGATTCCGCGAAGCGCAGAGGTGTGTTTCCACTTAGCTGTAGCGGCAAGCTGCTGTCCCGTTCAGGGGAAACGGAGCTGTTTGTTGCCTTGTGGAATTAACAGGGCCAAAGTTCCATGTCTTCAGTTTCACTGATCTGTGAGGTGCGTTCGCTCTGTGGAAGGGCAGAGGACGGGGACTGTCTCTCTACCCACAAGTGGGCACAGTGAGCCAGGTACATAATCCTGAAGCAGCTGAGGCAGGAGCATCACAAGTTTGAGGCCAGCTTTGGCGCATGGGGACCCAGTCATTCCCAGTGTGCGTCAGGCACTCTGAGCATCCGTGGGGTCTTTGAGGAGTTAAGAGGGTGAGATCACGCTGGGAATATTGAGTCCTTGCCTATGAGAGAGAGCCCACATAGGCTGACGTCCCCACCCTGCCAGCTAAGGGCATGTGCACGTATGCTTTAGTTTCCTGTTTTAATTATAATATTGTGCATAGTGTGTTTGTAAGCATGTGTTTGTATAAATATATACATACATATGTAGATTCCATATGAATTAAACTCAGAGATTCTTGATAGTTTTAAGAATATAAGACAATTCTGAGGCCAGACTTTTGAAAGCCTTTTGGCTTCGTAGCTAAAGCTAAACAGCCTTCTTTGTTGTAGGTGTTTGTTCAGGTTTTATGAGGATCTGAGATTTGTAGCTATATGACAGGGATTTTGTTTGTCTTAAGTAGGAAATCTGATGCAAATAAGAGTCAGGATGGTTCTTGGCCTTTCAGAAGTGTATCCCAGGTTTAGAGAAACAGAATTCTCACACTGCAGAGGATTATAGCAAGGGTCATATTTGGTCTTTGTTACTCAATAGACTTAAATACTAGCTTTTGTTTCTTACCAAATACTAGAGGACAAACTGCTTCGCCTCTCAGAGTTGTATAGGCTCTGCTTTGGCACATAGAAGGTCATCGGATATATTGGACAATACCACATCTCTGAGGGATCTAGATTATTTCTACTGAGCAATAAAGTCCCCACTGTGCTGACTCCTGAGAAGAAGGGACTCCCTTCAGTATCTCGCAGAAGGCTGACAGGATGGCTGATTATGGAGGAGCATAGGAGAGCACACTGGACAACCAGGTCAGTTCCTGAGTCCTATTCACATGCATACACATTCACTAAATGCATAAGAAAACTAAGAGGCTTTCAAACCCTCACAGGAAAGGCAGAACTCCCATTTCCATGCCTATATACATTTACCCCTATATACTTATTGATAATGTGCCAGAAATGAAAATGAAATAAACTGTTGTCATCCTTTAAAAGACAGTGGTCCAGACTCTTCCCTGTTCCAGAGATAGCCCCATTTTCTTGTGCAGTGCCAGCCTCGTCCCGTAGACAAAATGGTGAAGGTTGGTGTGAACGGATTTGACCGTATTGGGTGCCTGGTTACCAGGGCCGCCTTCTGCTCTGCACTTGGCAAAGTGGAGATTGTTGCCATCAATGACCCCTTCATTGACCTCAACTACCTGGTCTACGTGTTCCAGTCTGACTCTACCCATGGCAAATTCAATGGCACAGTCAAGGCTGAGAGTGGGAAGCTTGTCATCAATGGGAAGCCCATCACCATCTTCCAGGAGCGAGATCCAGCTAACATCAAATGAGGTGGTGCTGGTGCTGAGTATGTTGTGGTGTGTACTGGCATCTTCACCACCATGTAGAAGGCTGGGGACCCACTTGAAGGGTGGGGCCAAAAGAGTCATCATCTCCGCCCCTTCTGCCGATGTCCCCATGTTTGTGATGGGAATGAACCATGAGAAATATGACAACTCCCTCAAGATTGTCAGCGATGCATCCTGCACCACCAACTGCTTAGCCCCCCTGGCCAAGGTCATCCATGACAACTTTGGCATTGCGGAAGGAAGGGCTCATGACCACCATCTGTGCCATCACTGCCACTCAGAAGACTTGTGGATAGCTCCTCTGGGAAGCTGTGGCGTGATGGCTGTGGGACTGCTCAGAACATCATCCCTGCAGCCACTGGTGCTGCCAAGGCTGTGGGCAAGGTCATCCCAGAGCTGAACGGGAAGCTCACTGGCATGGCCTTCCGTGTTCCTACCCCCAGTGTATCCATTGTGGATCTGACATGCCACCTGGAGAAACCTGCCAAGGATGATGATATCAAGAAGGTGGTGAAGCAGACATCTGAGGGCCCACTGAAGGGCATCCTGGGCTACACTGAGGACCAGGTTGTCTCCTGCGACTTCAACAGTATCTCCCAGTCTTCCATCTTTGATTCCAGGGCTGGCAATGCTCTCAATGACAACTTTGTAAAGCTCGTTTCCTGGTATGACAATGAATACGGCTACAGCAACAGGGTGGTGGGCCTCATGGCCTACATGGCCTCCAAGAGTAAGACGCCCTGGACCGCCCACCCCAGTCCCAACTCTGCCCCCAACACTGAGCGTCTCCCTCACAGTTTCCACCCCAGACCCACAGAATAACAGGAGGGGCCCAGGGAGCCCTCACTGCTCTCCTGAATGCCATCAATAAAGTTCACTGCACCTACAAAAAAAGGCAGTGGTCCAGAGGGTCAGTTTGGGGCTTCAGCCTTTTGTAAACACACTTACTTTGGAGTTGGCTGCTCTATGCTCTGTGACACAAACATAGTTGAAATTGGAAGTGCCTTCCTTAACTATAGGACCTCTCTATTACACAGGCCCCTTCTGAGACCCCCAAGAGCACCCCAGCAGTGTGTCACATGGTTGTATTGCTCTAGTCTCTGTGTTCTGCAGAGGTTAGATATTCAGTCTCTGGTCAGACCAGCTTTCTGCTTTGGCTGTCTTTCTGTCCTGCATCTTCAGTTTGGTGTCTCGGGAGTGGCTGAGACTAGATCTTCCCAAGATTGCATGAGGCCATCAGTGGGAGTTGCAAGTTTAACTTTCCTGGTCTCACTCTTAGCAAATACCGTGTGACGAACCTGGCGTCTGTGGGCATCAGTACCATACTGACCAACAAGGTGTTGGCTTTGTGCTTTGCTAAATGCAGTTTTTAACAGAGCGAGTCTGTGGCTGAGTCCCTCCAGCCATTTCACAACAAAGTGGAGTTAGAACAAGGAGTGCTGAGTTGTTATTTCTCAGTATACTAGAAAATCCCACATAATCAGACCTAGAAATCGGATATTTGCTCTATAAATTGGTCATGCTGAGAAACCAAACCTGGTGAGTCAGGGAGAGAGGAAGGCAGCATTCAGTCAGGGACGGGTGGTGGCTCCATTGGGTTAGTTCCACACAGCCCTGGCTGGCGATGCTTCTACAGGATGGTAGGCATCCTCAGGCAGGAGCAGACCTTCAGGCCAGTTTTGAGTTGGGTTCACTGGTAGAAAAGCACTTTGCAGAGTATTCACCATGAGAGGTAAGTTCAGGTAGGAAAGCCAAGGCCCTGAGACTGTGGCCATCTGAACTTTCTTTGTGTCCCCGTGGGGAGCTGGAAACAGCTGAGAGTTGGCGCGTCATAAAGGTTTGTAGAGGATAGTGCATTGGTGAGACCCTCCCCTTGTACAGCTGGCGACTCTGCGTGTAAGAGTCCCTGGTGGAAGCTTCCTCTCTGGCTGTGATAGGACAAGATGCTCTGACTCCTCACGACCTCGGTGAGTGGTAAGACCTCTTCTTATTCTTCTTCCAGAATCTCTGTGGCCCAAAATCCGTGTTCCCCTGAAGGTTGTGAGGACTGCAGAAAACAAGCTGAGTAATCGTTTCTTCCCTTACGATGAGATCGAGACAGAGGCTGTGCTGGCCATCGATGATGACATCATCATGCTGACCTCTGACGAGCTGCAGTTTGGTTATGAGGTGAGGCTCTTTCCAGCAGTCCACTGGGAAGCTGAGCATTTCATTCTCTACATCTGCGATTGCCAAACTGTCTGTCACGTGCCTAGAGTGGCCTGTACAGCTATCCTTTACGTCCTGGGGGCCTCCAGTTCTCCAGTGACAGCTGTCCATCTTGGGAACTCCCAGTGAGAGTCCCGTCCCGGGGGTTATTTCCTGAAGTCGTTCTATAGCATCGAGCAATCTAATGGGTGCTTCCAAGCCTCACATTCATCCGCCCTGGCCAGCGGGCTCCTCAGCAGTAAAAGCATGACTAAGTCCAGGCGCGGCGGCGCTGGCAAGTGCTCGGAAGGCAGGCACCCTCTGATGGCCTGTGCTCAGCTCCGCATGGGCAGACTGGCTGCCGGTCTCTGTCACTGCTCCTTTGGGGCAGCTGATGGATTAGGCTGAGTTCAGGGGTTAAGCATGGAGCAGGCCAGGCCTCCCTATGGGAAAGTGCCAGAGTTGAAGCCTGTTGTGCAGCCGTGGGAGCTGACGAGGCCTGTCAGGGAGGATTTGAGAGAGATGGCACTGGCGACAGAAAGGGCCCACCTCTGACAGAGCCGTGGGGACTCCAGCCTCCTGCCTCCAGCTGGCACAGGGGACAGGGCTGACATACATCCCATGGCCACTCTGCCTTTGGGGGACAGGAGCTGTTTTCTTTTGTTTTCTCAGGATATGTTGAATTTGGGGTTCTTAAGAAATGGAAATTAAGCCAGCCATGGTAGTGTACATCTTTAATTGTGGCAGCAGAAGCGGCAGGAGGCAAAGCCAGGATCTCTCCATTTGAAACCTGCATAGCAAGTTAGGGACATTCAGAGCCACTCAGTGAGAACCTGATTCAGAGAGACAGGGAGAGGGAGAGGGGAAGATGAAGGAGGAGGGGGAGGAGGAGGAGCAAGTAAGGACAGCCTATCTAATGCAGCCATAATTCTTGCATATATATTTATTATATAGATTTCTTTTAGAGTCCTTAAAGATTGATTTAAGGGGAAGAAAGAGGAACCTAAACACATATGCTACCAAAAATTAAAAGCTAAAATTTCCCTATTTTGTGTTGCTTTTAAATATAGTCTTACTTGAGTATAAGACGCCATTGTGACGTGGATTAACATGTGACACTCTGGGTAGGTGTTCAGCCAGAGACACAGTGGAGTGTCTGGCATAGCCTGCCTTTTTTTTTCCCTCCATCTTTTGGTTTTACCTTCAGTCATAAGAGGTGGCTTATGTGACTATACTTAGGATATGAGTGACATTTGCTATATCATGTGTGCTGGCCACTTCATGTTACCTTGACATAAGCTAGGGTCAGTTTGAAAGAAAGAGTCTCAGTTGAGAAAACGTTCCAGCAGATTGGCCTGTTCACTAAGCTTTGGTGCATTTTCACGATCAGTGATTTCTGTGAAAGGCCCAGATCATTTTAGGAGCTCTTGGGCCTGTGTGCAGGCCGAGCAAGCCAGGAGGAACAAGCCAGTCAGCAGCGCTCCGCTACGGCGTGCCTCCTCCTGCGTCAGTTCCTGCCCCAGGCTCCTTTCCCTGCTTCCGTGGATGGCGGAGTACAAGCTGAAAAGTGAAATTCAGTCTCCTCTCCGACTGGCCTTTGCTCATGGTGTTCATCCCAGTAGCAGGAATCCTACGACACCACTTTCCTGCTTTTGTAGAAAGAAGATTGCAAAGTGTTCCTCTCGACAAGCCGGGGAAAAAGAGAAATCTCTCTCTCTTAGTAACAGTTCCAAGCTGTATCTGCTTACTCAGCTTTTGTTTGTGTTTGTTTGTTTGTTTGTTTGTTTGGTAAAAGTGCTGTGGAAGGCCGGGCGGTGGTGGCGCACGCCTTTAATCCCAGCACTTGGGAGGCAGAGGCAGGTGGATTTCTGAGTTCGAGGCCAACCTGGTCTTCAGAGTGAGCTCCAGGACAGCCAGGACTACACAGAGAAACCCTGTCTCGAAAAACCAAAAAAAAAAAAAAAAAAAAAAAGTGCTGTGGAAACAGGAATATTCAGTGATGTTGCCCAGGTAGGTACCTGCCTGGTCACCGTCTCCGGTTACTGTGAAGGCAGTCCAGTCAAGAAGGCTGAGCTATGTGAAATCTGGGTCTTAGCTTATGCCTCCACACAGTGGCGGTGACAGTCTCCCCTCCCAGATAGCCTTGCTTAGTGCCTGCCACACAGACGGCTCAGGAAGCACTTGGCAGGAGCTCCCTCCGTGGCACCGCCGTTCCGGTAGCCACAGCCCTCAGCATGGCTCGGCCCTGCTTTCCCGTGGCCTCTGAGAGGTGCCTATGGCTTCTCTGTTCAGTGTTGGGTGCGGGTGCTCGGGTGAGTGATGGGGCCGCTGTTGCTTCTAAGTCCTGTCCTCCACTTCAAAGCCTAAAATTAATTTTCTTGCAGCAATTAGAAGCAGCCTCAACTAAGTAAGTAAATAAATCAGTTAATAAAAATAGGCATCCTGGGAATCGTGTCAGAGCCCAGAACCATTTTTTGGCACTGAGCAGAGTCTGTTGGGATTATAGTTTTGTTAGTTCCTCCCACCAGATATCTCAGGGATGGGGATCTCAGAGAAGCTCCTGGTTCCAGGTAAGCAAGGTTCAGGTGACTTACTACCTCTTGTAAAAAAACAAGGAGGTCATTACCTCAGAACTGTGCTGTTTAGTACTCATTTGTTCCTCTAGAATGTGAGCACCAGGTCAGGACCCATGGCTGTCCTGTTCACTGGCATAGTCTCCAGTATGAAGTCCTAATGCAGTTCATCGAGCTCCCAGTGACGTCTGGGGGATATCTGGCCCCCCATGACCAGGGCGCATGGGTGCAGTAGGTCACAGACCCTTCAGCGTCTGCTCCATGGTACCTTGTCCTCCAGATACAGTGGTGTGATGAAGCAGAAGCCAAAAGGCTAGACGTGTGAGTGAGTGAGTGAGTGAGTGAGTGAGTGAGTGTGTGTGTGTGTGTGTGTGTGTGTGTGCATGCACACACATGCTTTAAACACATAGTTTTTTTCTTAAAACAAAATATTCAAGGCAAACTAGCTTTACACTATCTATTTAATGGTTTGTTTTATTTTGTTTTGTTTTGTTTTGTTTTGTTTTGTTTTGTTTTGTTTTGTTTGATATGTGATGTCATGCACCCCAGGCTGGCCTCAAACTCACTATATGGTCCCCCTTCCTTCACCTCCCAAGTAGTGGGCACACAGGTATGCACCACCACACCTGGCTGAAAGACTTTAAAAAGAACAGAAATACAGCTAGCTCTAGAGACTCCAAAGCAAGTACCAGAATCGACTTGCCTCTAGCAAGGACCTTATGATTGATGTTGCAGTGGGAGGAGCACATGTGAGAGAAGAGATCACATGTCAAAACAGGAAGGCAAAGATCAGTGCAGGGGTCAGGTCTTAAAACAGCTCATCTCCGCAGAGCGCTCGGACCCACCGGAGTCCTTTAATTCCTTCTGATGACTGTGCCCCATTGACCCCAGGACCTCCCACCAGGCCCTGTCTCTTAAAGTTCCCAAATCACCTCTGCACTGTTAAACTGAGGACCAGGACTCTACCATGTGAACCATTATGGGACAGACCCTTTCCAAGCCATCCCAGCACCTGCCATGTCACCCCACCATTCTAAGCACAGCATCTAAGGTCTAGAGTAATAAGAACACAAGTCTGCGCAAGTGCCTGTACACTGATATATATATATATGCTTTCAGTCTAGCTAGAACCTGAAGAGAAACAAAACAAGTGTCTGCCAGTCAGTCTAATGGAGAAGCAGACAACATCAGATCCTGCAATAGGAATTGATTAAACAGTAAATAGGGTTTGTTGGAGGAGGAGCTGGGAGGCAGTGCATGCTGGGGATCCAATCCAAAGCCAGGCCAACATTGCACCACTGAACTACACCCCTAGCCCTCAACAATACATCAGAGAAAACTACTAATATATGCAACAATGTGGATATTTTTCAGAATAGTTATGCAAAGTTAATGAAATAAGATGAAGAAGAGAACAGAGTTTATGAGTTCACATGTATGAAATTCTAGAAACTGGAGCCTGATGTCAGATCAGTGTTTTATCTGACTCTGGTTCCTAGTGCCAAAACGGCAGGCATGTGCATCCATGCCTGGCTGCTGCTGCTGCTGCTGCTTTTGTTGTCATCATCATTGCTGTCATTTTTATCTAAGTATTTGGTATCCAACACTCTCAACCTCCTGAGCCATAGTCCTGAGTTCTAAAATTTAAATGAGAATAGAATAGACTTGCAAAAACCACACATTTTGAGAAAATAACATTGTAGCACTTAAAAACTAAGATTTACTGTAAAGTCACAACAATCAACACACTGGCCATTCAAATGTAGACATATAGGTCAGAGAGATAATTAAGAGTTGAGAAATGGACCACTGTTGTGTGAATAGTCATGGGGAGAGGAGAAACATCTGATTACTCCAGATGTGACTGACAGACCAAAGCAAGCCTTCCATTCAAGTCTATCTTGGTGATCCAATGAATTCATGGTTACTTACAGTGGCCTAGGCAACTTACCAGTACTACACTACTGAAGAGTGCGCCATTGCTCTGGCAACCATTAACTGCCCATTAATGAGCGCACAGGCCTCATGAACCTCTCTCTCTCCCTTCATGATGGAGTGCTAGTCAGTCCAGTCTTGTGCAGGTCTCCTGTGGGGTAGGCACAGCTACTGTGGATCAAAAGGTCATTGTTCCACAATATTTAAACATGTGGGTAGATAATTGCCAACAAAAGAGCCATGTCGGTTTAGCGCAGATGATAAGGTCCTTTTACTCAATGTTGTTACAACATATTCTTATAAATGTTTTAAATGACCAATCCCTGATACTGTAGGTACGTAATATCTAATTCAAAGCCAGTTCTACAGCATACACCTGTAACCACAGCACTTGACTAAGGCACAATGATTACAAGTTTGAAGCCAGCATGGACTACATAGTGAGTTCCAGGCCAGTCTGGATTATAACAAATGAATGAATGAATGAATGAATGAATGAATGAATGAATGGAATTTGTAAGTTCCAAGTTTAGAAAGCAAAAATTACAGGGTACACTTAAAGCAGTACTTAGAAAAAGAAATCATAGCACTAAATTACAGGATTAGAAAAGAAAGAAGTCTAAAACTAGTGACCAAAAAGAAACTGAGGAAAAAGAAAACCTTGAGGCAAGTGAGAAAAGGGAAAGAACACAAGCAAGCAAGCATTACCTGCAGTAAGGTAGAAACTGACCAACCAAGGGGTTAGCGTGGCCACACTTGGCTCTACAAAAAGATTAACAGAATGTTCCCCTTCTCCCCTCCTCCCTCCTTACTTCTCCCCTCCCCTTCTTTCTTCCCCTCCTTTTCTCCTCCTTCTTCCCCTTCCTCTATTTCCCCATTCTCCTTTCCCCTCCAGCTCTCCTTCTGCTCCCTCCTCCCCATCTTTCTCCTACTCATCCTCCTCTCAAGAGCATGAAGCCCCTCCACCACACACTCCCTGGCCATGATGTCTTGTCCAGCTCCTGGAGCCAAGCCACTGTGGGTTGAAATCTGGGAGGCCACGAGCCAAACAAACCCTTTCTGGTATAGTTTGTTCCTGTCAGGCATTTTGTCCTTCACTGAGAAAAGTGACTAATACAGAGAGTCGGTACAAGGAGTGGGGTTGCAGCTTGACGGAACCGGCCATTTGACTAATGGGCCTTTGGAGCTGGTTTACGTGAACATTTGCAGGAATTTGGAGAGCTAGAGAAGCTCTAGAATGGTGTATGCAGAGCTTGATGGGCTGTTCAAATGGATGCCCAGAAGAGCAGAACACTGCCAGGAAGGTAGGCAATAGCTGCTGAGTTCACAGGCTTCAGAGGAACAAAGGCTGTCTAGACTTAGACCAGTCATTTATATGACACTCTTGCAAAGAATTTGTCTACATCTTTGTGCCCTAAAACTTGGTGGAGAAAGTTTCCAGACCGTGTATCATTCAGACTGTGAAATAGTTGTTGGTTGCTGCTTTCAGCCAGACTTATAGCCATAATCAGTGACAAAAAGCAGAATAAAAGGATCCAAAACACTGCAGTCTGGCCAGAAAAAGCAACAGTTTGAAAGTTGCAAACGAAGAGGGTATGGTTGTTAAGATTAGTACCATTAGGAAGAAGCCAAGCTCTTTGTGCTTAAACAGTAGAAAGACACCTGGAGGGAGGGCACCTCGGGAGTTGGCCAGGCCTTACCCACCACAAGCTTCCAAGATAAAGAATTATAGACTCATTTATAAGACTTTTCCTTGACAAGAGCATACCTACAGGGCCACATAGAGCCATGTGTTAGTGGAAGACCCTGGTGCTGTCCACCTGGCACTGTTTGCAGGGATGCAGAGTAGGGAGGAGGGCTACCAACCCACCATTCAAAGGAACGCTGAGGGGCCAGTGTATGGAAGGTTTGATATTCCAGCTGGAAGCTGCTAAGAGGGCAGGGAAAGTCACGTTGAGTGTGACACTGAAATATAGTAGAGACTCAAGGGTGTTGAAGTTACCAGAGATACACAGAACATCTACCTAGGAAGGCCATAGGCAGTAAGAGAAATGTACTACACACAGGGCCGTGAGGGAGGACGCACATACAAGGCGGTCGCGGGAGGCAGCCTGTTGGAGCACACAGCCTGCTGCCTCAGCCAGGGTAGCCGATAAGGAGCTGCACAAAGTAGCGTTTGCCTTTTTGCATCCTGCTTTGATTGTTGCATGCAGCTTCCTATATTTCTGGGATGGGAATGTTTATTCTGTGTCACTGTAACTTGCTGTTTGCTTTACAGCTCATGGCTAAGCGGTTGCCTTGAGTCCTAGAGGAGACTTTGAACTTTTAAACAATGTTGGAACTGTTTAGACTTTGGAGACTCCTGGAGATGGACTAAATAAGCTTTGTATTATAAGATGGTCATGAGCCTTCGGGCGCTGGGGTAGAATCTTATAGCTTGGCTATGAAATGGGTCTCCAGGCGCTAGTGTAGCCCCGTGGTTCCTAGCTGGAGGTGCTGTTGGAGCTTGTGGGCTCTTAGAGAGGCAGAGTCTAAGCTGAGAAAGTTAGTCAGTTGGCATGTTCCCAGGAGCGCCTTTTCCTCCTGCCTCTTTCTACCCTTTGTTTCTGTGGCTGTGGCATTTTACCTCTGCTTGTGGGGTCACAAAGCCATAGCTTGAAATACTAGAAACTGTGAACCAAAAATAAACACACACACACACACACACACACACACACACATGTACATTGCCCTCTCAGGCATTTTTAGGTAAGATATAAGAATGAAAGACAGCTAAGCTTTGAAGGGTTTGGAATGCAGATATTAGTCATTAACTTTTAAGAAAACTTTATAAAATTTATATGAAAGCCCATAGACAATTATAATTTAAAATCTATGTTAAATTTAAGGTGTGTATGTATGTATGTGTGTGTATTTACATGTGCTGTGTTTTGGGGTGTGTTCAAATGTATGTGTGGATGTGGGTATGTGAGTGCACACAGTTATGGAGGTCAGAGGTCAACCCTGTATGTCATCTTCAACTACCCTCGTCGTGTTTATAGATAGGGTCTTCTAGTGAGCCATGAGCCCAGGTCTTTGTGTGGGTGCTGGCCCGTCCCAGGGAGCCCCTCGTCTGCACACAGTACTCCCCGCTTTCTGCTCTTGGCTATGGATGTAATGTGATAATCCAGTTCTCTCACGTTCTTGCACTGCGTGGGACTCCTCAACATGGCGGACTGTGACTGGAAGCCAAATGAGCCCTTTTTCCTTAAGTTGCTTTTATAACAACAACAGGAAGAAGAAATGAAGACAAATGAAACAACCGAGAATGGTCCTAAAACGTTTTATCACCCAGGCAAAAAGATAATTGAGAGGCATCAACACCCAGGGGAGGAAGCAGCCACTGCTCAGAGTGCTCTGATGAGCAGCTGGTGCTGACCAGACAAGGGAGAACCAGGAGCCACAGCACAAAAGAAGATTCCGAGAGGGTCAAAGAGGACAGACGGCCTAAAGCTATAGCCCCTGAGTTCTACACTGTGTGGACTTGACAGGAGAATGGCGGAGTGGGAAAGAGGCAGTGGGCCCAAGGATGACTCAGCAATTACTCAGGACGGCAACAAAGGGGAGAAGTTATACAAAACAAAAACAAACAAAAGAGTAGCTTTGGGGGCCTGATGGGCCTGCAGGGTCATCTCAAAGTATTTAACAGTGCCGTTCACTGGGGTTGCAGGGGGAAAAATGGGTTAAAAAGTATCTGAGGAAATAAGAGCTGAGAGGCTAGGGGCCATAGCAGGAGCTGTCGTTTCTACAGTGTATATTCCTGTGTATATACATTACACAAGCCAAATGCAGGAGTATTCCTGTGTTCAAGTGGTTCTCAGAAAGCAGCATCCGAAAATTGAGTGTGTTCATCCACCCGAGCACGTGTGGCCGGGACGGCGCCCTCAGTCGGCCTCGGTGCACGCGCTTCTGTGGCTTGGGAGAGGCGGCCCTGGCGATGGTGGCTCTTCCCCCTCTGTCCCGCTCGCTTCATCCCCAAGCAGGACCTCGAGGGCTTGCTTTGCTTTCCCTAAAGTGTCCAGCGCCAGTCAGACTTGCTCAGCTGTCTCGGGTTTGTTTCCATACATTATGTAAATGTACAGTAGCTTCTAGAATATGGGATAATGGTCCCTTTTATTCTTGATTTGGTCATTTCTTTTCTTCTCTCTTCGACACCTCTCTCCCTTTCCCACGGGGTCTTGAGATGTAGCCTAAGCTGTCCTCAGCTGCTCTGCCCCCTGACTGCCAGATCGCAGGGATGCTTGGGCTCAGCTCCCACCTGCTGTCATGCAGGGTTCTTTCAGACAATCGGCTTGGCCCTGTTGGGCTTTCTTAGGTTTTGTTTTGAGCTAATCACCACTCTGCATTAGTAAATTTGACTCACTGGGGTTTTTTTCCTACTTTTTTCACTTGATAGCATAGATCATTGGTTTTAATATTGAATATATATATATATATATGTGTGTGTATATGTATGGATATATATATATACATATATATATATATATCCATACATATACACACACACACACACACACACACACACATATTCTCAAGTTTTCTTTCATGGTGTTTATCTGTGTGTGAGTGAGTATGTATGAGTGTGTGTGTGTGTGTGTGTGTGTGTGTGTGTGTGTGTGAAGAGTAACAGCTGGAGCAACTATGTGATACACAGATCAGCAGCATCTTAACTGATGTTGAGGGAAGGGTGCCCAGGTTATGTTATTATAGACAGCAGACTGAGGTCACCCAGGGCCTGCTTTGTTCACTGTTCTGACACTGCTCAGATGTCGCATGCAGGCCCAGGCCCCAGAGTTGTACTGTCCACAAGTGATTGGGCACATTAAGGCAGTGCACACCAAAGATCAGGAAGGCTTGATTGACACAGACCTCTGCGAGGGACCTTCACGCCATGGGTTATAGGGCCGAGACTACAGGCCAGCTCAGAGAACACACACTTCCCACAGACACGAGAAAGAGTCTCGGGTGAGTGATGGAGACAGTCTCCCCGTATATTAGCTTGGAAACCAAGTGTGAGCGCTGCAGTTTGTTTCCAAGAGGAAGTTTGAAGAGCCCTGTGGTGCTCAGCCTGACCCTTGCTGAATCTTAGCATAGCGAGGTGATATTAGACACAGATGAGGCTGCTCACACCAGTGCGACCAGCCCTGGCCTCATAGCTGATCAGGTGACAGGTCAGATCTCTGTCTGTCATGTGTTAGCTTTTCTTTTAGTTGTGCTCAGAAACACACTGAGACTGTGAAGGGACCTCGGAGACCACCCTATTCCTCCATGCAGTGCTGCCAAGGACCTGGAGAGCTACAGAGAAGTCAGTTTATGTCTTTAAGACAACTGCATAACAAACACTCTGTGGCAGAGAGGAACAAGGCCTCGAGCAGAGGCTGCGCCAGTTTCCCTTCCAGTCCTGTGACCTGAGTGCACATGCATTTGGATCCAGTGCCAGAAAGAATCATGTCCTTGGAAGAAAGCGTGGGGTGTTTGCCTGTCTCGGTGGGGCCACTTTCCCTCTTGGAAGGCAGAGGACCCTGGGAGACTCCCTTCCCTCGCCAGCCCTGCCGTCAGGAGCCGGGAATGATGGTCTCTGGCCCTGCGTGTTTCTGACTTGTTTGACAAGCTCTAGGGAGCTACCAGATGGGAGATTCTTTTCAGCCTGGGATAATTTATTTATCTGTTTATGTATTTTACCAGGAAAGTATCTATTCAGTTCTTGATACTCATTTGCGAGTGACTCCTCAGGGAACAGTAGCCGTGTATAATGTTACTTGGATGTTTGATATTTTTTCCCCCATAGTCTGTCAGCTTTTATTTCAGACACTAAAAAGCAGGGAAATAAAAAGCAACTTATTCCTACTCCCCTCCCCCATCTCTAAGAGACAGTTTCAAACATGTGGTTGAAAATGAGCCGTGGAGACTTGGCTGAGTGTGCAGACCTGTGGATTTATTTTTCCTTTCATACTTTGATCCACATTTCCAACCATAAAAAATTATTAGTGCCACTTAAGTGCTGGACATTTTTCACCTGAGAGGTGAAATGCTCTTGGCTAATGATGTTGGCTATAAATACAGAGTTAGTGCTTCGTGCGGGAGTGGGAAGGAACCGAGCGGCCGTGTGCTGTCAGGCACGGGGCCGGTGCTCGGCGCCCGCGGATGGCGGAGGCCGCTCCAGCCTCTCGGTGCTGATCACGTGTGAGAACTTATTTACATCATGCTTTTCACAGCTGCCCAAGGTAATGGCAACTATATATTTTCTAAAGATCATGGAACACAGCAAACTGTCCCGGCTTGACCCATTCTTTTCTCATAGCTCCTGCCCCACTGGTCTTCCCGAGGTAGGAGTCACCTAGAGGAGGGCTCCAAAGTGACAGTGGGTGTGGGCCGTGGGTGGGCTGAGGGGCTTTGTTAACAGTGGACATTAGGTAGCAAGCAGTTAGAGGGTCAGCTGAGGGGGGGAAGATGGATGGACAGACTCTGAGGCTAATCGAAGCGTCTCCTGGGAGATGTGTGTTAAAAGAAGTTGATCCCAGGATAAATTTGTGATGACAGAGACTGGAGACAGGAAAACAAGTGAGACCCAGGTGGTGAAAGCCTGGAGACTGAGTGTTGGAATGATGGGAGAGCCCAGGAGAACTGGCCCGCTTGCCCAGGGTGTGGACTTAATGAGTGGGGGGGGGGGACTTGGCTAATTGAATTCATCAGAGGTGATATGACAATGACATTTATATTTTAAGCATAATTAGTAAAATACAGCCAGCTGTGTGTGCATCCAGGGACAAAAGGAGAGAGGACGCAAACGCAGGTCTAAGCAGTTGGCTTTTCTCCCCTTACTATAAGGCTGCAAAAGGAACCTGCCCACCTGAAGTTAGATTCTGGTGTCAGTACCTTCAAAAGCGAAGCAAGAGTGTAACCGATAACTACGATCTCCCTGCACGGTGCCGAGCCACCCGGAGCCGAGCGTTGAGCTGCCCAGGAGTCTGGGCGCAAATGAGTGCAGGTGAGTCCCGCAAGCCACCCCCCCACAACCAGCCCCCCCCCCACCTTCCTAGGAACCCAATCCTAGTCAGCCAGGATGCTTGGAGATCCAGCAGACTCTATAAAAAGGCTTTTCTTTGTGGCATGTCCTACTGTGGGCTGTGAGCAGGCTCAGCCTTTGAGTTACGTAGGATAAAACTCAGCTTCTACAGCTGAGACAATACAGAGGGACCCAGGAGGGAATTGAAGTAGAGGTTGTTCCCTCTCAGCTGGAAGTGACAGTCGCCATCAGGAAGCAGGTGGCTGTGGTGGCACAGATACCTTGTCCCACGCTCACAGCAGTGAGTTAAACAGAACAGTGGAGCTGCAGTCTGCAGAGGCGATGAGGCTAACACTCCTTATGGAGGGGTTGGGAGTCACAGGATGCTCCCCTGAGACTGAGGTGCCACTCCCTGTCCCAGCTGCCATGGCCTTGGGGACTACAGTGTGCAAGAAGTGGGAGGCTGACTGGGCAGGCGGGGCTCTTCAGCGAGGCAACCTTAGTGTGATCCATGCTCCAGTGAGTAACCTCAGACAACTCCCCAAGACAGCCTTGAAAGAAGGCAGAACACTCGGTGAGTAGACTTCTGTCTCCCCAGGGAACTCACACAGCAAGGCGTGCACCACACTGGCTGAAGAATTTGGGTACTGGAGACATCGCAGGCTTTGGTCAGAATCAGCACCTCAGATTCCTGGGCTTTTCCTGGGTCTGGCCAGTAGTGCCTGGCTGTACTGAGAACTGTCTCCAGTTATTTTATTGATGGTATTGATGTTAGGCCATTACAAGCGCCCACATGGCTCCTTTTCCTGAGTCTGAACATCGCATCAGTACTATACTGTAAAGAGCATCTGTCTGCCTGTCTGAATATCTGTCTGTTACCTCTGATTGTTATTTTTCTTATATGCCCTAAGAGTTGCTCTCACCATATTCTTGTCTTCAGCAGACAGAATGGCCAAGTGGCCTGAGGCACCTCACTTCCCCAGGCAGACACGGGAAGACAGTGGTCCGAGGCAGGATCTGTCCTGTCCACAGTATCTCCAGCTCCTGTTGAGGCCCAAGGCCGCCCAGCCCCAGCCCCGTCCAGCACTCACTGACCTGCCTCCCTTATGAGTGTGTGGGGAGGAGCCACCTTGGACAGGGAGACCTGCAGTACAAGCATGGGCCCTCTTCCTCGGGACAGGGACAGCCCGCAGACCTGTTCACCCTGTCCAGCTTGCATTGATCTACACCTGCATGAGACAGGAGAGAACGTGGCTCACTTGTGCTGCCAGGGCTGTGAGCACTGCTGAAGGAGCATCAAGAGACAAGCCAGAGGCTGAGGAGGTGCTGAGAGACGCCGTGCTGTGGCCTGACCTTGCCAAGCCCTTCTGAAGCACCCAGGCCCCACTGGAGAAAAAGTCAAACAAAAATAAGTGGAATATATATGCTGAAAATTGAAATAACAGCCAACCATTTGGCAAAGCACCCAGATGGGAGTTAGAGTGAAGTGGCGCTGTCTTCTCACTGAGCAGATGAAAGCACGTTCCGAATACATAACCGTAAATGAAGCATCACTAGAGGGCTGTCCCTGTCCCGAGGAAGAGGGCCCATGCTGGTACTGCAGGTCTCCCTGTCCAAGGTGGCTCCTCCCCACACACTCATAAGACAGGCAGGTTAGTGAATGCTGGACGGGGCTGGGGCTGGGCAGTCCTGGGCCTCAACAGCTCATGCTCACAGTGTGGAAAGGGCAGTTTTAGGTATTGCCTGTGAGACGCTCCAACACCCTTTCTGCCACCCCCACGCCCCTGAGCAGGAGCTAGCTGCAGTGATTCACAGTCCTGAGCAGATTCTTGTGTGTGAGGGTTATTGTCTCAAATCTGCCTGTTGTCTCATGGAGATTGATCACAGGGAACTCTGGCACTTCTGGAATTCAAAGTTTCAGACTCTGGCTGTGTTTTCCAGGTGGGAGGGACTTCCTCCAGGACCGCTTGTCTGCCTTGATGGTGACAGAGATGCTAAACCAGGTGCTCAGGCAGGATGTGGTACAGGGACAGGGGAGTTTGTAAAAGCCACACACAGCCCTAGGCGCTGAGCTGCCCAGCACCCCATGAGGGCAGTGTCTGGAGCTCCCAGGAAAACTACACGGGGCTTCACAAACATGAGACCATGCCTTTCGTTATCAGAGCACACAGCCATAGCTTGCCAAGTTCCGGATCTAAGACAGGCTTGATCCCTGTCACACCAGGTGCCATATGAAAGGCTCAAGGTAGTGGCCTCTGCCTTGAAGATGCCCAAACTGTGGGGTGAATCTCTAGAAAGCAAGATGAGCTCGCCATCCTGATATGCACAGCTTGCTTCTCAGATCATATTTACTTCTTGCTGCCTGGAAGTTGGTGCCGAGGGTTCCCATTAATCATGGCTGCTGTGTATTTGCTACTGTCTGCTGGCTGGTTTAGATCAAAACTTGGCAACCTTTAAGAGTCATACTTCTAGATTCCCTGTACCCTTTGGGTTGGGCTGAAGATATGAGGGTTTGGGCGGAGGTCATAATCACACGTTGTTGACACTCAGCTCTTAGAAGGGAATGAAGAGGCCGCTTCTCACAACTAGAGCCACCGACCACGTGTGCAACAGAGATGCTGGGCTTGACAGTAAACAAGCCTTGGTGGCAGTGCGCTCCTTTCAGCAGGGACTGTGCCGCCCCTTTCAGCAGCTTTCTGCCTAGACCCTTGGCTCATAGTGGTTGTAGACTTGCAGACTGACTGGAGTTAAGGTTTGGACATTATATTGACACCTGTGAGTAGAATTATAAAGAACTGTTGGAGTAATATGACCCCATAATCCCTGTGCAGTAGAGTGCTGGTCTTCTACCTACCAGCCAGTAAACAAATGGCAGAGAAGAATTTTATGCTCTTCTTGCCTTACTGTGGGCAAAGGGGTTCGATCCTAACTTTGTAATTAAACTTCCCTCCTTTAGCATGAAACCCTCGAAACTTCTTCATGTCTCTGCTTCTCTGTCCCCAATCCTCAAGTCCCCTTTCTACCCGGTAACTCCCTCAGCCTTTTCCCTGAATCGCCAGTTCCTAACAGGCATAGCACTTGCTTTCCCTGAAAGTCTCAGATCAGCAAGACACACACCTTGTTTTGTACCCTCTCCCTGAAGTACAGGATGCTCCAAGATGCGCCTGGGACATGCTGGCTTTGACAGAAAGTATGAGTGTAGCTGCAGGAAGAGACAGTTCTGGAAAGCTGAGGCCTCCACAAGCAGTGGTTTGACTTAAACTTTACACCCTCTACAAAATTAGCCAAAAGCGAATCACATACTTAAATGTAAAGCAAAAACTGGGTTTGGGGTGGGGTGGGGGTTCAGATTCAAGGAGTTTGAGAAGAGTTCTGAGCTTGACAACAAAAGTTAGTTCATAACAGGACAAATTGGCAAATTGGGCCTTTTCAAAATAAAAATATTTTGCTCCTTAAAAGACACTGTAAAGAAGATGAAAAGACAAGCTACAGACAAGAGAAAATATTTGTAAACCACATGTCCAACAAAGAAGTAAACACTGCAGACACAAAGGCTCTTCAGAAGTCAGCAGTAAAATCCCGGCCATCCAGCCAGAAAGAAAAGGGCACAGACAGACTTCCCACCAAGAAGGATTCACAGGCGGCGGCGGCAGTGGTGGTGGTGGTGGCGGCGGTGGTGGTGGCAGCAAGTGGAAGGGACAGACCACTTAGCCCGCAGGACAATGCACAGGGACCGTGGTAGCACACAGAATGCACCCTTCGGAAGGTCCGACATCACAAACCAGCAACAACAGGGCCTGGGGGACTGCTCATAGGTAAAGTGCTCACTGTAAAAGTGTGAAGGCCTGAGATTGATCCCAGCACCTATATAAAAGCTGAGCACACACTTAAAATCCCAGAGCTGGAGACACAGAGGCAGGAAGATCCCTGGAGCTCTCTGGCACAGCAGCTTGCAAGCATCATTTCTTCCTCTGAATGCAAAAAGGGCACTCATCAGCTCTGCTCTTGGCATCGTCCCTGATGCCCAGCGATGAGAGCCACCCCAGCAGATGCTGGAGGCACAGGGCTCGCTCTCTGCTGCACAGAGCTCAGGCCTCCCGGGTCTGCAGTCACTGAGACCGAGCCTCACCACAGCCAGTTCAGATTTCTGACGCTGCCTCGGTAACAGTCCACTGAGTAAAGGCAGCCTGCCTTTCTTTGTAGAATTTAGGAAATATCCATGTGCCTACCTATCATGGTTTTAACTTCATTGACTAGTCTCCTAAGACCAGGCCAAGACAAGAAATAGTGTAACCTTACCCAAGACTCCAGAAAATAAAGGAAAAGCAGTTGGGAGGTGGAGATGTGGTAAGAATCTTAAGAGCACAGAACCAGTTTGAGCATGCCCCCATCAGCCCCTCACTTAGCGCCCCCCCCCCCCCGTCGGCGTCTCTCAGAAAAGCTTCATTGCCTCATGAAGAAGAGTAGTCAGGGTGAGTCTTGCATTCAGCCGCTCAGGTCTTGTGCTTCTTCCTCTGCCCTAGAATCTGAGGTTCCAGGAGGCACTCGGGTGTGTGGTGGAAACACTGGCTCGCGCACAGCTGACGGGGCCTTTTTGCTTCATACCGTGAGCATGTAGCTGCTGACTCTAAATGGAAGCCACACTCACGATGACCCTTCTGCTTTAGAAAGACCAGCGCTGATGGGAGTAGAAGGACAGTCATGTCCTCAGACGCCCGCTGCCCCAGTCATGTCCCCCCACACCCCCTGCCCCGAGTCATGTCCCTCCACGCCCACCGCCCCCAACCTTGCTCTGCTCTCCGTCTGAATCATCAGTGGGCTCTGTAGCTCTCACAGTACCCGTCTCAACCCGCAGGCTGAAGAGTGTGCTGGCACTGTGAGTGATGTAGACTAGCCTCAATCTGACTGCCGTGTTTCACAGGTGAGGGGCTGAGCTCAGGGGGATGGCCTACTTCTTAGAATGCTGGGAAGGGAGCCACAGGACTCGATGCACAGGCTGCTGTAGCACTTTGGACCCACGCAGTCAAACCATGTTGCCTTGGAAGGCACTTCCTTTGCAGGTCAAGTTTTTCATCTGTGCAAGGAATATTTGAGTAACTGGAGGAATGACCTCTCCCTTCAGATGATCTTGAAGGCTGCAGATCCCGGGGACAATCTGAATGGGGCCTCATAGCTCCCATCACCCAGGCAGAGTCTCCTCACACCATCAGATGTGGATTCGGGGACAAGGCAGGTGTCTCGGCGCTGCCTTTGCAGAAATGCTTTCCCAGTGGTGGCCACCTGTGAATGATGGAACGGCACACAATCCTGTGTCCACTGTAGCTAAGCACAGCCCATCCCTGGGCCTGAAGAAGCCACTCAAAAGAAGCACACATCATGTACCCAATACCGAAGCCCGGCCCTCTGGGCAGACTGGGACAGATGAGAGTGCTGCCCAAATCCCGGGGGTCCCCTTGCTACTAGTTCTTCTGCTTGGTTGATTTTAAACAGAGCTCTGCTGTGGCTTGAAAGGGTCTCAGGGTTGACTGTGAAATGCACTGTGCAAGTATATAACAATGCGGGTCAGCGTCAGGAAGCTCTGGGTGACGGTGTCTGCGCGCCCCCACTGTAGCCACCGTTCACTTGCACCGTCGGTGTGAACCAAGGCTCTCCCAGCTTTCCAAAGAACAACTCTTGACCAACTGACATCAGCTGGTGTAATGCAGAGCCTGAGCTAAAAGAGAAACCTGTTTGCCCCCTTTGCACTTCGCCTTGGGAAGTTGCAGGTGTAAAAGGTGGGTTTGGGGCCCAGAGGGTAGGCCTGGTGGGCAAGGACGCTGGCCAAACGCGCCAGCCACTGTGAGGAACCAGGTCAGATTCCAGCACCCACAGAAAAGGCATGTCCATAGTCCTCGCACTGGTGGAGGGACAGAAACAGGGTTGTTGGGGCTCACTGGCCAGCAGCCTAACTCCGGGTTGGTGAGGAACCCTGTCTCAGGAAAATACCCAATATTATGGCCTCCATGTGTGCATTCAGAAATGGACACACACACACACACACACACACACACACACACACACACACTGAATCCTGTAACTCTCTTCTTAGTGGAAGCCAGCCGGCAACCGCCTCCACATCTGGGCAGCATACAGGACAGAGCCTGAGGGAAGAGACCACTCATTAAAGCTCTTTGCATGTTGCTGTCTGTTTTCAGCTCTGCCTTTGCTCTCCCAAGCATGGGACCACAGGGTTTGAGCTAGTTCATAGAGTTCTGTGCCACTGTGATTCTTAGCCGTTGACACAACTCAGAAGTTGTAGGCAAAGAAAAACATCAAACCATTGCCCAGTGGGGCACCCTGTGGAACCACGTTCAGACACGTGCACACTTGCCCGTTACCTCTGCCACTTTAGGGTTCCAGGCATGCACCATCTGTGGCTTCCCTTACCTCTTCTCCCCGCACTTTGGTCTCAGTCATCCTGGAACTTGTGTCATCCCTATAGTCCAGTGGCAGTGTGGAACTGCGCCCTTAGAAGGGGGAGACTGTGACAGCCACGTTGGAGAGTGCCTGTTTTGCTGTTGGTGTCAGGACTGCACCTCCAGGTGGACACCACGTGTGGCCGCACCCTTCCTCTCCTTTCTCTGATGCCTGAGGTTGACCGTACACCCCAGGCTGGATCAGAAGGTAGCACACATGCTCTCGTCAGAATCATTTATGGGCTGGCCTGATGTATGCGACACCTAACCAAGCTCACTGGTGGCAGCCAGTCTGTTCAGAAATACACAGCCTGAAGCAGGTCACACTGATGGGTTCATTCCTAGGAACCAAGCTGTGAAGAGCAGGGAACATAGAAGATCTTTGCCCTAAAAGGACATTAGTGCTCACCTAATCCCGATGGCAAACAGAAACCAGCCATGGTGACTGGCCCAGTGGGGCAGCAGGCCGAGTGGCCGTGTGCCCCGTGCAGTGTCTGTGGATGCAAAGGTCTGGATAGGCCGCCTGTTGAGCAAAGGTAGACCTGTTTCCACTTACCAGCCACAGAAGACCTCATGGCTTTCTGGTTTGGGGAGTTATTTGTTTTGTTTTAAAGAAAGTAGTAAATAGTGCAGGTAATTGCATCAGTGAGTTGTGAGAACAGAAAACCTCTCTGAGTAGGTGAGGGGTTTTGGGGGGGGGGGTAAGAACATGGAAGGAGCCGGGCGGTGGTGGCACATGCCTTTAATCCCAGCACTTGGGAGGCAGAGGCAGGTGGATTTCTAAGTTCGAGGCCAGCCTGATCTACAAAGTGAGTTCCAGAACAGCCAGGACTACACAGAGAAACCCTGTCTCGGAAAAAAAAAAAAAAAAAAAAAAAAAAAAAAAAGAACATGGAAGGAGCAGCTGTGCCAATACTGTGAATCTGTACTCTGTATTCAGATAGAAATCCAGATTATTACAGATTTCGATTCCCAGGGCTATGCCGGTAAATATCCACCAGGGTGCTATTTAGAAGGCCTGTGACCGGACCGGAGTGGGAACTAGAACAAGGCAGGTAGGTCTCAGAGACAGAATGTACGAGCTCTGATCCTAGAGGAGAGAGGAGTGGGACTGGAGCAGGGTGCTCGGTGGGGAGGCGTGAGTGGGCACCGTCACTCTGGCTGGGGAAATGTTTTACTGTGCGCATAATCAGCATGCTCCTACACCGCAGTTAGTGAGGGCCTCCGCCCGCCCCTCCCCCTGTGGATCTCACAGGTGCTGCAAGTTATGGATGAAGTGACAAGGACGGCATCGTGATTGGGTCAGCTGCCTGGGGTCTGTCAGGACAGAGGGACTCAGAAAAGACAGAGCTCAGGAAAGCAACCGAAGACTCGGGATGCTCGGTCCCTTTCAGCACACTGTAGTTTGGCAGTCCGTGTCTCGCTGTTATGGATTAAGTCCCAGAGAGAGGGCTGGTAAGTGACTTCAGCCAACAGGAAGAATCCCACAGTGAAATCTTAACAGTGTTTGACCCAAAAACTGAGCAGATAATAGTAACAATAATAATAAAAAGGAGACGATAATGCTGTGGACGGTGGCTGCGTGGGGGTGGGGTGGGGGGCCTCCTTCAGTGTACAGCAATATTCTTTCCACGTCAACAAGAAGGGCAGCCGCCATGCCAGCCGTGCAGGCAGAATTGGACATCCCTGCGTCCTGCCGTTGCAGCTGCTTGGCTGTGTGCACTGCAGCCCTTCATACGCAGAGTGCACCGAGGCAGACCAGCCAGCCCAGTGCTGTGACTCGCATATGCTGAGGGAACGCACTCTGTCCTGGCCCACAGACAGAAGTTACGGCTTACACAACTGTTCCTGCCTTGCCTCCATAAAACCGTAACAGCATCATTGTGTTTTATCTGCTGAAATACACACTTCACGGGAGAGAACACCCAGCAGCAGCTCACAGCCTGGGAACTGTCTGCCATGGACTCATCTGTTGGCAGCCATCTTGTTGTCTGGAGCCCATTAGCTCCATGGGTGACAACATGGTGTTAATGAGGACAAGGCTGTGAGTACCCTGCTAGGTACACCAATGTCACACAAGGGTAAGCTCTCTTTATGACTCCCAGGCCATGCCCACAATGTAGGTTAGAGGTCCCACAAAATCTAGAGATGATCAAAGAAACGGGTGTAATGACTCAGCAAATATCCCTCCCCAACTTCTGGAAAAGCAGTTTGCAACTATGACTTGGTGTGGGAGACTCTTCCTGTGCCTGTCACTCTTGGGACCCTCTGACACTAACCAGTGGTGTGTGCTGTGCAAGCCTCTTCTGTGGTTGTGTGCACTGTTATTACAATGATGAAAAGGAAGGCTCCCTCCCTTCTGAGCCCCTTTGTGCCCTCAGCAGTGAGCGTGGTGTGCACGGTGCATGTGTTAGGCTTGGATACCGCAGTGAGAGCGTCTGTCTTAAGCCATTGAAGGCGCTCCTAGAGAGACACAAATAATGACGAACGTGATGGTGCGAGTGAAAAGCTGATAGAGAAGCAGGGGCTGCAAGGATGTGACGGGGTGCAGACTGCAGGTGACATTTCTCCGACTTCAGAAGCTAAGAGGACCTGTTGAGGGAACCAGTGCTTAAGCAGAGGCCCCCTGCAAAGCTAGGAAAATGTGCCAGGAGACACAGCACATGCCGGGGCTTGGGGGTCCGGTCATGAGCATAGACCGCAAAGAACATGGTTAAAGACAGTGTGCAAGTGACCCTTAACAACAGAGGACTCGGTGTTATTCTTGGTGAAATAAGAAGTCATTTTTTTGTTTGTTTTAGACATCAGATGTTCCTCAAAGACTTTCCAGGAGATGTTAGGGGTTGAAATGTGTCTCCTCATAGAGAATGTGTTCAAGTTTTAACCCTCACCACCTCAGAATGTGGCTTTATTTGACAGTGGGCTTTTCAGAGATAACCAAATTAAAATGAAGCCACCAGGGTGGGCCTGCCTGTTGGGTGGAGTCCATGCATCACGGGAACTCCAGACAGACCCAAGTGAGGAGACTTGTCCTGTTTAAGTGGAGTGCAACCGATGCATCTGTTGACCAAGAAAAGACTAAGGAACTGACAAGCACCAGAGGCCAGGGAGGGGCAAGGAAGGGTCTTTGCCAACCGGTGGCAGTGGGACACAGCCTTGACAAGCTTGACTCAGGCTTCTAGTTGCCTGGACTTGAGTAGTTTCTGATCCAAGCCCCTAGTGTGTGGCTCTCTTATGAGAGCCCCAGGTAGCCCCAAAGGACGGGAGCAGCTGCCAGCACCCTGGCTGTGTCCTGGAGAATGGTATCTCTATGTCCTCCTTAGGTTCAGTGTTGTTGCATGTGGGGAACCGGCTTGCCACTCTTTAATATAATCATAGATTGCTTCTATAAATAAACACATAATTAAAATATTCATGAAACAATTGGACAGAGCCTACTGGCTGACTTATGCAGAATACTTGTAGGACTTTGGTCCTGTTAGAGATGCTGGCCAAGTTACGGTTTGGAAGGACAGGAAGTACAGCATGGGGGTGAAGAGGTGGCTGTCTTGGGATCTGGTTGGAGAGCCAGGGAGTGGCGGAGGTGGCAGTTGGAGGTGGCCTGAGGTAGAGCCAGTAGGGCTTTGGAATGATCCAGAAAGGAGAGCAAGGGCTGCCTGAGGAGCGAGCGTACCCCCAGGTAGAGAAGCTCCAGGGGGTCCTTCTGGGATAGGAAGCAAGTTCTGGTCCAGCCGTTGTTAGAGTTGTTAATTTTTCTGTAGACAGCATCCTAGATAGACTACACCAGTGACACACTGACTGCCCAAGTTCAGCCGGGTGAGTGATTTTATTGGGCTTGCTTAGAAAAGCATGTGTGACCAAACAACAACAACAACACACATTTCAGAGAAGTCCCAACCCAGCATGCTCGACCATTTCTAAAAAGCAGTATTAAGGTGAAGTCCCCTGCAGCCAGCCCTTCACCTCCCGTATGCAGCAGCCCCTCCTGATGTCAGGTGCAGACTGGAAAGGATTGCACACAGCCGGGAGGGGCACACGGGAGAGGCACACGGGAGACAGGGAGTGGCTGGAATCTCAGGGGAGGAGCTGCCGGCCTTCCCAGCCCAGCCCCTCTGTGAAGGCGCTTCAGCTGGAAAGGCCTGATCTGGTGCAGGCAACCACAGCTGTTCTGATCACAAGGCGGTGCCGTGCCTTGCTCAGAGTGCAGCGCTGCACAGCATGCTAGGAGAGAGAGGGGGAGCCGAACGATGCTGGGCCTTTCAGTGGCTAGGATAAGGTGAGATACCCTGAAGAGGGTGTCTGAGGAAATAAGTGGGACCTTTGAGGGTGCTATCCTTTAGGCTTCTGCGGAAGGTTGAGCCAGCTGAGGAGACAGAGAAGCATCATGGAGGGTGGGCAGTGAATTGCCATTGCTTATTGAGCCTTTGATTATATGTGGGGTGGGAACTGGGGAAGTGGTGTATGCTTAGGATTTTTTTTTTAAGCCTTTTATTACATGTTAGTGTATTCACTGTGGGTGTGGCGTGGGCATGCCATGGTGCTCATGTGGAGGTCACAACAACTGCCAGTCACCTCTCCTTCGTCCATGTGAGTCTTCAGGATGGACACAGGTCGCCAGGCCTCTGTGAACACTTCCCAAATATAGAAATGAGCTGTTCCCAGACTGCTCCAGGGCATGGGATCGTGAAGTGCTGATTCTCAGGACACAGGGAGCTGCCACCCACCAGACTCACCCAGAGTTCACATTCTGAGTGTGATCCACTCGTGTTAGTAAGATTCATTTTAGTTATCAAACAGCTCTTTAATTTTCTAAATGTATGCTATGCACAGGTGAGTGAGGCAGCAGTGTCACGTCTGGCTGGCATAGGCAATACTCAGCCAGCCCTTCTTCCACAGGACTTGAAATGGCCAGGCATGGACATGACATTCTAGAGGAAATCAGAATCCTTCTGTCTGACACTGGTGGACTACAAGCACCTGCTGGCGGAGTCTTCAGAAGCCTGGCCTACCCCAGGGGTCCGCCGGGGCTAGTCTGGGGACCGCAGCAACTGTGCTGTCCAAGCCGGGGATCATTCATTGGTGTGTTTCCTCCCCTAGGTCTGGCGGGAATTCCCTGACCGGTTGGTGGGCTACCCAGGCCGCCTGCACCTCTGGGACCACGAGATGAACAAGTGGAAGTATGAGTCTGAGTGGACCAACGAGGTGTCCATGGTGCTCACAGGCGCAGCCTTCTATCACAAGGTGAGGGTGTGGGCACAGTGCGAGCATGAGGCGCCTGTTTGACTCATTTGTTTAATTTCTGGGGCCTTCACTGGGTTTAGAAAAGCTGTGTTGTATGGTAGTTCTTGTAAATATGGAAGCACCAAAAATCACTATCAACAGGGTAAGGAAAAGCCACTGTCTCGTGTCACTTGGAGTGTGGTTGTGAGGTGCTTTTCTGGCTTTATGTTTCCTCTGCATACACACCCATAGATGGGTGTACATGTTCTCTTCTGCCCGCTGTCTCATCATTACAAGTGTTTCCTCATGCCCTTCATCTCTCTTCAAAAACAGTTATGTCATAGCATAATTGGTAATAAGCCACTGTGTTAATGTTCCTTAAATTATATATATACCATTGGGCATTTAATTTTTGTCATTTCAGAGAATGCCAATATCTAATGGTTAAGTAGCAGTTTATACCCTTTTTATAACCATTGTGCTTGTGGCCTTTATGATAGGTTCAGAGCGATTCCCTGGGTAGTTTTTAGATTCCTCTATTGCCAGTGCTAACAAGACATGAAATGGCTGCCTTGCCTTCCTTTGCATAACATGCATTCAGAAAATCAAATTAGCTGTTTTGATGAATAGAATGAATCTTACTGTCTTAGTGAGGGTTTTACTGCTGTGAACAGACACCATGACCAAGGCAACTCTTAAAAGGACAACATTTAATTGGGGCTGACTTACAGGTTCAGAGGTTCAGTCCATTATCATCAAGTCGGGAACATGGCAGCATCCAAGTATGCATGGTGCAGGAAGAGTTGGAGTTCTACATCTTCATCTGAAGCCTGCTAGCAGAATACTGGCTCCCAGGCAGCTAGGACAGCCCACACCCACAAGACCACACCTACTCCAACAAGCCCACACCTTCCAACAGTGCCATTCCCTGGGCCAAGCAAGCATCACACTTACTGTATAAATTCTGACCAGGTTCTGATAAGGGGAGAGTTGCCATGTATGTTCTGAAACTCAGCATTTCGTGGTTTTGATGTATTTTAAGATTTTCCTCTTTGAAGTCAAGGCCAGCCTGGTCTACAGAGCTAGTTCCAGGACAGCCAGGGCTATACAGAACAACCCTGTCTCAAAAGACAAAAACAACAAATAAACAAGGACATGTACTTTTATTATTTTTAGTTGTGCAGGCGTGAGGGAAGAGGGCTGTATGGGTCTGAGTGCAGAGTCCAGGCATACTGGGTCCCTGAGCTGGAGTTACAGGCAGATGTGAGCCACACAGCGTGGATGCTGTGAGCTGAACCCAAGTCCTCTGCAAACGCAGCTCCTGCTCCTAACCCTCATCCCTTGACTGTGTGTTTGGGTAAGGCTGGGGGCTGTGCTTTTGGTTTTAGAGTATTTAGCCCAGCTCTGGCATTCTCCCTAGAAGCGTAGGGTTTAATTAAAAAGAATAACTCATGTGTTGTCAGCAGTAGGAGAGCTAATGTGCAGAGCTCTGTAGAGCCCAGAGCAGCTCCTGCACCTTAGGGCCTGTAGAGCCCAGCGCAGCTCCTGCACCTTAGGGCCTGTAGAGCCCAGCGCAGCTCCTGCACCTTAGGGCCTGTAGAGCCCAGCGCAGCTCCTGCACCTTAGGGCCTGTAGAGCCCAGCGCAGCTCCTGCACCTTAGGGCCTGTAGAGCCCAGCGCAGCTCCTGCACCTTAGGGCCTGTAGAGCCCAGTGCAGCTCCTGCACCTTAGGGCCTGTAGAGCCCAGTGCAGCTCCTGCACCTTAGGGCCTGTAGAGCCCAGCGCAGCTCCTGCACCTTAGGGCCTGTAGAGCCCAGCGCAGCTCCTGCACCTTAGGGCCTGTAGAGCCCAGCGCAGCTCCTTGCTGTTCTGTTATAGAGTCAGCGTATCGCTGCTGCTCCTGCTTTTCTGAAACTCTAGGTCAAGAAATAGGTTTTGGTCTTAATAAAACAAACCCAGTTGACTATCATTTATAACCTTGGGAGTTCATCTTAATAGTGTAAGTACTTCTCTGTGCATCTGTTTATGCATTTATTTTTGGAGGCAGGATCTTGCTAGTTCCCCAGGCAGGCTTTGAACTCACAGTCTTCCTGGCTTGGGCTCCCAGATGCTAGGACTGGAGGAACACACCTCCACACTGCCTAATTATTTTTGATCCATTAATTTCTAGTTCACTCATGGACCTTACGGTAATTTCAAGTTCGCCTCGCTCTTGCTCTGTGGCTAACCACACGAGCCTCCCTTCTCGGCTCAGAATGTAGCCCACAGAAAGACCTGCTGGGGCGTTCTTGAGACCACTTATATGTTTGGCTCACACTTTGCATTAATAGGAAGACAATGGAAGTATTTACTTTATAACACACCTATGTTCTATTACATTTAATATTCATAAATAAAACTGTCTGCCTTGGATTTATTTGCATGTTTTCTCCTTAAAGGGGAACTCATCGCATGTGTGCAGTCCATCTGCTCTTGTCACAACCAAGAATCTCATTAAAGTCAATCTTTGTGTGTGTGTGTGCGCGCGCGCGTGAGTATGTGTGTGTGCGTGTGCATGTGCACGCGTGTCCTTGAGTGCGCACAACACACATGTGCCTTAGAGCACAGGAAGCTTACCTGTGAGCCATCTTACCAGCCCATTTTAAAGGCACTGGGCCCCTTAATTTTTTCCTCTCCCCACCAGAAAAAGTCTTGTTTAACCTTGTCCCAGCACCACTGAGCTGCCTTTGAGTATTTCTTCATTTCTGTCCCATGCCACAGTACTTTAATTACCTGTACACCTACAAAATGCCTGGGGACATCAAGAACTGGGTGGATGCTCACATGAACTGTGAAGACATCGCCATGAATTTCTTGGTGGCTAATGTCACAGGGAAAGCCGTCATCAAGGTAAGAACCCATGCCGCCCTGGCTTGGCTCTCTGGGACCCAGCGTTGTCCTGACCCCGAGAATCTGTAGGAACTAAATAAGTGCTGACCTCTGTGCACAGAGTAGAATGGTTGTGCAGTTCCCCTGATCCTTGATTTTAAAGATCCACCTGTCAGAATTGTGAAGTACCTTTGCCATAGCATATGAAAAGCTGAAAATACAAAAAGTCTTTGAGCCTAAAAAGATACTATTGTATTCTTGAAACTCTGTGTTTGCTAAAATCATAACCCAAGTTACAGGTCAGTAGTAGAAGTCCACTTATATGAACAGAACTGTCTCTACTTCCTGGATTAGAAACCCATGTGAAATTGGACAGTGAGAAATTGACTTTCTCAGCCTGGAAGAGTCACCATCTTCCAAGTTTAGGCTGGTAGCATGGGTGACATTTTACTGACTCTGCCATCATGTCCCTGAGTGACTCAGAGCAAGGGACTGCAGGAAAAATGGAAGATTATAAATTGTGAGGGCTGCTCTTCAGGGACCCCAGACCTTAAGCTGAGCTGTGGCTGCTTCTTATGGATGTAGATATGTGGGTGGAGCCGAGTCCTGGCCTCGCCCTGTCAGCCCGCTTCTCCTCCCGGCCTTCCCTCTTACCTGCCTCCAGAGCATCCTCTCCTGGGTTTGCTAGAATGTTCACCAAGAGTCTCAGGTCTGGGGATGGGGTTAAGAGGAGACAGGACAGAGTCGTCTCAGGAAGGGCTGGTAGTTCCCAACCCCACCAAGGGAACTGGGAATGAGTCAGCATCTCCAGGAGAGGTGCTGCCCCGGCCCTGGGCCTTAACAAGAGAAGGCGAAAGGCTGCCTGTTGGAACTAAGGTTCGGCTGCAAGCTGTGGGAGGCTGTATTTCATCGCCCTCATGACTGCAAGAACAAATGGTGTTTATACAAGGACCTTGGCAGTGAGAAAACAGTCATTAAACAGGAATTAAGGAGCTTGTCATCACGACTTCTTCCCAGTTACAGAAGGCGAAAGCCCTCCAAGCGCTGTTATTGGGCCCTTGGGAGTTCTGTCTTTGGCTGAGGCGAGCCAGATTGAGTAGAGGAATGCTGAGGTGTGTGTGCGCATGTGCATGTATGTGTACACGCACAGAGTGCACAAGCTACCCCTGCTCATAGCACAGAAGTCTGCGTGGCGGATCACGGTGTGGCTGTTGTCCTGGGCACTGACAACAAGGTATGTTTCATTTTCCTCATCAGGTAACCCCAAGAAAGAAGTTCAAGTGTCCTGAGTGCACAGCCATTGACGGGCTCTCCCTAGACCAGACTCACATGGTAGAGAGGTGAGTATGTCTCTGCAGAGAAGCCCACCCCAGCCTCCATCCCTGTCCCTGCCTGAGCCTGTTTACGGGACTACGTTGGAGATAGAAGGACAGCTGCTGGAAGCCAGCACCTCTGGCACTGTGGGAATTGAGTTAGTTCAAACCCAGGTCACCCAGCGAATTAATTTGGGATGCTACTCACTCAATTTGTAATGGCTGGAGGTCTGAAAAAAAATATAGCTGGCCTTAAGCTCTAGAAGCTGATCCTTTGTGTAGACAAAGTGGTTAACTGTCTGTAGGCACTTGAATGGAGTGAGCTGTCTCCCAGGAGACATAGGCTTGCTTCTCTGGGTAATAGCTTCATGCTACAGTAATGCTTGATTAGAAAAAAAATTAAACCCAGCCCAGCAGAGACCACTGCTTCCGCTGACCCCACTATGCCACCTGCCAAGGGCAGGATTGACGGCCAAGCTCTGGAGGAGCAGCAAGGTTGGAACAGCAGGGTGACTGAACCATCCGGTCAGTTCCTCTGCAATCACACTTGAATGTGGCATGTCACCCTGGCCTAAGAATCCTAAGAACCACGTCATGCATGTCTTCCTTCATGACCACTGGGATCTGTCCTGTCCTCACGTCCCCAGCCTGCAGAGCTCCTGGCTCTGCTCACTCTTCATACTCTCTACCCTCCCCACTCGGGACCGAAGGCTCTGCCGACCACCAGCACGGTTGTCAGGGGACCCCGGTGGACTCAAGAATGCTGCAGTAGCCTTCCAGGGGAGCAGCATGTGCATTTGCTGACAGAGTTCACTTCTGAAGTCCACAGCCGCAAGAAAATCCCCAGACCCTTCTGCTTGGTATTCGCGTCGGGGATGCTTTATGTCTTCTGACTCTAAACAGCCTCCTTAGCTCCCTCCTAGAGACAGCTGACTCCAAAGCCATGAGACTTACCAACAGTTGATGTGAAATCATAGATGAGTGTCCCCTGGAATACTGTAAATGTCGTAAGGATGGCAGAGTTAATTATCTACCATAGCTCATTGGGAAGAGCCCCCAGTTGTAATTCTACCGGAGTAGGTGAAATGGTTATTAAAGCCTACCTCGCTCCCTGTGGTGGAGAAGCCATAGCATTAAGGCAAGCAGTTGTCAGTGAGTTAACATGAAGCCTACGGTAGGGAGGGAGACGCTGACCTGGTGACAGCCTTGGGGTTCACGCTGGGGTTAGCAACTCTTCTCTAGCATGAGAGCATAACAGCCTGAAAGCTGTGTTAGCGGCAGGGGTAGAGCACTTAGGAGGACGGCCCAGAGCCCTGAGCAGGGGCCGTGGAGGCTGCTTCAGCAGAGACCTGAGCTGCCCGCCTGGGGCTGAGTCAGTGCATTCTGAGAGGGTCACAGTCACTAGTGATTTATCTTTACCAACAATGGCTTACACACAGCAGCCATGTATTTGTTTATATGTATATAAAACCCAATCTGCGTTGTGATGCATCCCCCAAGGAAAGCGCAGTTTATAATAAGGGAGGCAAGGCAGGGCTGTCAGTGCCACGTGGGTTGTTACTTAGAACAATTTTGTCAAACGTGACAAATATTCAGGGAGGCTTCAGAAGTCACCAGGGGGCTGGAGAGATGGCTCAGCAGTTAAGAGCACTGGCTGCTCTTCCCAAGGACCCCAGTTCAGTTCCAACACCCAACTCTAGCCTCAGGGAAGTAACCTCTGTGGTGCCTGCACTCATATGGCACACACACACACACACACACACACACACACACACAGAGGACCTTGATCCCCTGAGGAAGACAATCAAGTCAGAGAGAGAGGAACTTTGATAGGCCAGGTCAGCAGGTTCAAGGTTGGCTTGGCAGGCACAGACTCGCTCTGAGCCAGGCTGCAAAGACTCTGAACTTCCAGTTAAAGGACTTTAGTTTTTCCTTCAGACTCTGAGAAGCCCCCGAGGATTTGAATAGGAGACTAACTTATTTAGGGAATTACTCTGAGATTAATTTAAAGCAGCCCTTAGGATGGAAAGATTATTGAAGAGATGGGTAGATGACCAGTTTGAATCACAAATAAAAGTGCCCACGACTTTCCCAAGCAGGACAAGCTAGAGTTTTGTTGCCACCTTTGTAGGTGTGGGAAGGCTGTGCGGAGAGTAGTGACAAAGTAACTTGGGTTTTAGAGTCAAGAAAAATGGCAGGACCTTCCACTGCAAATAATGTAGGAGGGGGTGAAGAGTTGGTGAACACTTGCCCCCGAACAGAGCAATGGATACAGCAGGAGATTTAACCACGGGAGACATTGGTGGGATGGGCGGCTGTGAGGGCCTGCCCTCTGCGCAGAAAGGAAGCCGCATGGAGGTGACCTGCCCAGACACAGCAGCCGGCTAAGAAAAGCCAGAGGAAGCCCGGTGGCATTCCTACATGTGGGAGATAATAAGTGAATGCAGAAGCAGCCCAGGAAGAGGAAAGACAGACAGACAGAGTAGAGCCCGAAACGAGAAGGCTGCAAGGGACAAGGACAGGGTCTGTGAACTTCATTGTTTACTGGAGCCCTGAAAGTTTACAGCAGAGAGTACCTGAGCCAGAGGGTCACAGAGTGCGAGTTGCTGTTGACCAGGGGAGCTGGGATGTAACTCACCTGCTCAGGGCTTCCGTGAGGAGCGAAAGGGACAGATTTCAAATGCGTTGGCAGCGGTGAGCAAAGCTCCGAGGTAGAGGTGGGGCACCGGCTTCAGACAGGCCCCCAGGCTGGAAGGAGTACGATGGTCCACGCCGTCTGCAGAGCCCAGGAGCTGGGTCACAGTGGACCTCCACTCGGCCCTGCTGCGCCAGCCAGGGCCCCAGGACTGCTGCACCCTCCTTTGACCTTGGGTTGGGGCCTGGGGTTCAGGCTGCCTCTTTAGTCCTAGGCTTGGAGAACTGTCATCTGAGTAGGACAAAAGCTTCTACTCCTTCGAGTCTATTCCAAGGGCCTTCTAGATCCTAAAGAACCAGCAGTTTTAGCTGTTATCTTTGTCCAGAAATGTTGCCAAGGCTGCCGTGGCAGACTGTTGTTTTAAAGCAATGTTTTATGTCAGTCTTCCCTGGTCATGAGTCTGACCTAAGGAAGGTGGCTTGTCTTACTGTACTTTAGCTTTTCCATTGTATATCAAATTATAGTGTCCATTTAACAGCCTATAAACAGACATGGCCATCTTTGTACCAAGCACTGTGTTACATGCTAGGAACTTAAATACATGCTTGAAAACCTGTGGTCCAGGGCTGGCTCAGCAGTATTATTTATACCCATTACCCTGACAGTGTCCAAAAGGCTCTATGTGTATGATAGGGAAATAAGATCCATAATCCTCCCTTCCCCAGACTACTTCCAGCAGGTAGACACAGACCCTGGCAGTTCAGTGTGAAGCCCCTGACTGGAAAAGCAGAGTAGGGGAGTTCTCCTGGGGTGGCTTCACACTCGACAGTATGACTTGTGAGCCATCCACAGCCAGTCACACTCAGCCTACCTCAGCCTGCTTGTTCCCAGCCAGATGCCCTATGGGAGGAGAAAGTAGACAGCCAGGGACCTTTACTGTCAAGAATGGCCCTGTGTCACTTGCCCAGTAGAGACCTTGTGGAGGACAGAGAACTTGCCAGAGAACAGAACCAGTCTGGGCAGCCGCCGCAGCCAGGCTGTCCTGAACCCCAGCGGCAGCTCTTCGGCGGCCCAGCTGGCCGATCTGGTTACAGAGGAGATGTCATCAATACTCCTCAAAGGGCTGAGAGCCACTCCCACTCAGCAAGAGCTGCAGTCCTTTTATGCAGACAACAGAGACCCTGCACTGGCCTCCAGGGAATTAGAGGTGATGAGCTACTGCTGTGTTCAAACATGCACGGGAGAGACTCAGACTAGCTGTGCTGCTTTGGCCTTGTGATTAGAGAACAGGAAGCTCGTGGCACGGTCCCATCAGCTTGCCCCCTTGTCTTTCATTCTCTTTAACCTCCTTTTAGTCTCAGGTACTGCATGCTGCGTACAATGAAAAAATGATCACACCTATCACCTCTTTCTCTCCAGATCCCTGTCCATTCCCCTCAGCAGATTTCCCTTCCAAGTGTGTGTCCTTTTTATAACCCCTAAGTTCAGTTAGCACTGCCCATATGACATGGGTGTGAGACTGTCCAGTGAACATAGGCAACCTACCAGTGGTTATATCCTCAATAAAGAATGACTCTTCCTCCCCCGGCAGCTGTCCATTGCCAGCACCTCCCAGGAAAGGACAGGTCTAGAGTTCACATACCCCATCAGTCCTGGGATTTTGGCTGGTTTCCTCTTGTTCGTGTCCTGTGCGAGGAACCCTAGCTAGTGTGAGTTCATATTTGCAGGAACTACACCATGTCCAGAAGACGAGACCCCCACCAAATGTCTGCCCATCCCCTGGCCCTCACAGTCTTCTTGCATCCTTGAGCCTTGCCAGAGGCAGGGGCTTGATGTAGTGTCCTGCTTAGGCCTGACACTGGCACTTCCACCACTTCAGAATCTCTCTGTTGACTTCCGCCCACTGTATCAAGAAGCTTCTCTGACCAATGCTGAGAGCAGCCCAGGTATAAACGGGAATATTTAGAAGGCAGTTTGATAGTATGACCATTTATCAAAATAAGAACACACTCTACGCTGAGGCCCACAGCTATGTTCTACGTAGACACAGGCTTTTGACCAGGATTGTATGAGGTATGAAGTTCCTTCCATCCTGTGAAGCAGGCCTCAAATCCAGTCAGAGAGCAACAGGTTAGTTTACTCTGTGATGGTCATGACACTGTTGCATGGGTGGACGTGTCTTCTGTTGGAGCCCGCATGGCACTCCCAACACTGTGAGAACGAGTGAACGAGGAGACAGTGTCCCATTCACTTGAGATTAACTTTTCTGTCCTACATCCAAAGTGAATAGTGTCTTCAGCAGTAAGGTCTTACCATGTGGGTTTACGGTGGGTCATCAAGGACAGTAGCAATCGCCTGTGTTGTTAGGAAGACCTTACTGTTAACCTATAGGAAGACATCCCATGCCTTGTATGGCAATTTCCACTGAATGGCCCATATCTTCTGGGAGTAATATTGTCCAGCCATGGAGGGTAATTCCATAGAATACATGTGAAGTAAAAGAAGTTGGGGGGATATTGGGGTTAAAGGGTTAAAGCAAGGATGAGAGGGAGAGAAGGGGTAGTGGGGCAGTCAGCCAAAACTAAGATGCGTGGAAAGCCTATGGAAGCCTACTAGTTAGTAAGATAATTTTAGAGAGAGGAAAAAAGGAGGTCACCCCTCCACCAGTCTCCCCGAGGTGTCACCATGTTGAGTCCCAGAGACCCAGCTGCCCAGAGGTGGAGAGCAGAGCAGCCAGTGCCGGCCTGAGTTCGAATCCCAGTTCCACAACTTCCTAGTCCATCATTCTCGGGCAACTTAACCTCTCTGAATCTTGTTTTCCTCACCTATAACCCGAGGCTAATATAAACTCAGGCCTTGGGCAAGAGAGTCAGAGATGGGAGAGGAATGCTTTGGGAAATCAGTAAGCCGTAAGGCGACGTGGCACGGAGCGGAGCTTCTGGGGTTGTGGCCTCCCTGCCCTCCGAGTGGGCCACGCAGTTAGGTTCATAAGTCAATTTGGGTCTCGTCACTAAGTCTTTGGTCTCAAGAGAGAGAACCCTTCCGCCCATTGGCTCCGCCCCATTTAATGTTATTTTATTTTTAGCTTTTGCACATTAACCTCTTAGTATCCCAGCCTTCCCACTAGAGATTGGGACAGAGGCGGCCCCCGAGCCCTGGGGTGAGCACTCCTTCAGAGAGGAGCCTGTAATGAGCATCACCTCTTTGTTGTGTTGGCGATCGGTTGACACTGGTGGCACAAGCTTTCTGAAGTGTGAGAAGGCTGAGGGCACCTCACGGGCCGCCTGCCTTCCCATGGCAGAGCTCCTCACGGGCCGCCTGCCTTCCTATGACAGAGCTCCTCACGGGCCGCCTGCCTTCCTATGACAGAGCTCCTCACGGGCCGCCTCCTTCCTATGACAGAGCACCTCACGGGCCGCCTGCCTTCCTATGACAGAGCTCCTCTCTGTTTCCCTATTTTGTAAGCAGCTTGGGGCACCTCTAGAGAGAGGTGGTGGCGAGTGTCCTGGGAGTAGCTCCTGCCCGTGACTGCTCTCACAGACCTTTCTTGCTATAGCTCTCGGCTGGCTGCCTAAGCAGGCCCTGAGCCTCTGAAACCAAGCCCTTCCGGGGCCCCAGCTCCAAACGAGCTTTTCCCAGGCTGCTTTTCCCTTTTGGCCTGGTGCTGACCCGCCCTGGCCACCCTGCTGACACACTCAGTTGGCCTGACTGACCCTCTCCTCTGAGGAGAGGCTCAGCTTTGAGGGCTGGGGCGGGAAGGGCGGGAGCAGAGGAAGACCTGCTCTGCTGTGTCCAGCTCTTGTCACCAGTAACTCTTGCTCCTGTTCTAGTGTGGCAATGACAAAATCACACCAGTTCACAGGAAACCCTCTGTGAGCTGGGGCTGTCAGAAAGGCATGCTTGTGGCTGGGTATTTACATCCATCCCTGAGTGCTGGGGAGCTGAGTGCTCATTGCTAGAACTCCATCCCTGAGTGCTGGGGAGCTGAGTGCTCATTGCTAGAACTCCACCCCTGAGTGCTGGGGAGCTGAGTGCTCATTGCTAGGACTCCATCCCTGAGTGCTGGGGAGCTGAGTGCTCATTGCTAGAACTCCATCCCTGAGTGCTGGGGAGCTGAGTGCTCATTGCTAGAACTCCACCCCTGAGTGCTGGGGAGCTGAGTGCTCATTGCTAGAACTCCACCCCTGAGTGCTGGGGAGCTGAGTGCTCATTGCTAGAACTCCACCCCTGAGTGCTGGGGAGCTGAGTGCTCATTGCTAGAACTCCACCCCTGAGTGCTGGGGAGCTGAGTGCTCATTGCTAGGACTCCACCCCTGAGTGCTGGGGAGCTGAGTGCTCATTGCTAGAACTCCATCCCTGAGTGCTGGGGAGCTGAGTGCTCCTTGCTTGAAATGCAGAGTCACCAGTCCCTTCGCGCCTTTGCCTTGCACGGATGGACCCTTTCTCTCTTCTCATCAGCTTTAGCAAGCAGAGTCTTTTCCTTTCCGTCACCCTCCTTCCCTATAGCTGGCAGAGATGGGGTTAAGGATTGCTGGAGCTAATCCACCTGGGTCTGAGGCCTGCTAGTGCCAGAAAAATGACTGGAATTTGAGGAGGAGGGGCCGATGTCCTGACCTGCCAGCCAGCAGACAGCATCCCCTGTTAGCCCGGGTCACCTCGCTTTCCACCACAGCCCTTTGCAGAGCCCAGGGGTAGGCTGGGTGCCCTTTCAGCACCTTCAGTTTCTTGTGGACAGTGGCTGTGGTGGGCTTTGCTGCCTCGTAGCTGACCACCTCCACTCTGCTCACCCCACCCTCTCGTTCGCCCCACAGATCCGAGTGCATCAATAAGTTTGCTTCCGTCTTCGGAACGATGCCCCTCAAGGTGGTGGAGCACCGAGCGGACCCTGTGCTCTACAAAGATGACTTCCCTGAGAAGCTGAAGAGCTTCCCCAACATCGGCAGCCTATGAAGCCTGTCACCTCCCAGGGCTGTGGAGGAGCCCTCGGCACTCACGATGGGCCAGCCTGGGTCAGACTTCCCCAAACACACTGGAGCTCATTGAGCTACGCAGCCTGCTTAGTCCTCCCATCTCCACGGACTCTGAAAATGCCAAAGGAAGGAAGCCTCAGGGACAAGCTGCAGCTTGGAGCCCAGCACACCCCTCATCTCGCTGGCCCGACAACTGCCTTAGAGGAGGCAGCTGTCCAGTGTTAGATCCCAGGAGTCTCGGCAGAGGCATGCAGTCATTTTGCATCCAGACTCAGGAGAAAGCAAACCTAAAACGTGCTACAGATCCCAATACCTCGGAGGGTTGGAACTGTGCTTGGCGCCTGAGTCACGAGCCCAGGTACATGGCAGAGCACAGGCTGCCAAGAGGTATCCTGACAGTCCCTGACCAACTCTTTGTTTTGGCTTTTTGATATGATTAAAATTATTTTTTACTCCTTTTTCTTCTGTCTAGAATGCTGGTTCTTGGTTATCCAAGGACCCTTCCTTGTTTTGTGCATATACCCCCACCCTCTGTACTAAGAGCCATCCGGGAAGGGGAAGATGAAGCCAGGAGGACCCAGCTCCATTTGCATCAAGTGTAAGAAGGAGCCATGCGTGTCATGAGAGTGATGAGTTCAGCAGGGGTGTCTCCCTGCCTCAGCCTGGCCATTTCATAGGTGTGCTCAGGGAAACAGGGGCCTCTGATTGCCACCCCAGAGTCCCTCCAGCTCCTACCGTGTTATCAGAGCTGAGGGCACTGAGAAAACCGTGACCCCCCCCCCCCACACCCACCCAAGGGGATGCCCAGGGTCCCTTATTCCTTTGCCGCGCTGTGACAATGGCTAGGGGCTCTGGCTAACGTTAAATACTTCCGCAGTAACCATGTCACGGCAGCTGCCGGTGTATTTAAATCATTACATCTCAGCATTTCCTAATACTGCACATGTGTGAATTATACCTCTTAAAGCCCAGTTGATGAACAAATCTACTCTGGCAAATGTTAAATGTTATAGATTTGAAACAGATTTATCTGGGTCTAATATTAAGATTAGCCACAGTTTGGGCTTTAGCCATAACATATGTCCCCAGAATACAAAATACATAACAATTTGCTTAGAATATGGATATAATTACAGAAACCTAGTTATATGCCAGTCATCACTGCTCACACACCACCCATTGTTCTGTGGAACTGCGCGGTGAACGCTCACTTACACAGTGCTCCTGAGTCACTCCAGAGCAAGCGAGATAAAAAATATTTACTGCACAGGCCTGATAGCCTGAGTTCACTCTCCAGAACCCAGACACAGTGGAGGGAGGGAACCCACCCCGTGAAGTTCCTCTGATCTTCATAGTATAGCACACTGTGGCGTGTGTGTGTGTGTGTGTGCGCGCACACACATATACACACCCAGAGAGAGAGGATCATTTAATTCCTTAGAAGGTCCCCTCTGCATCCCCACCAATGGAGAGGCTAGGGGAAAGTTTCTGAGCAGCACAGTTGGAGGTATAAATCAGGGTTTGATGTTAGCGGAGGGTGAAGTCTGGGGAACTTCTGGAAGGGAGGAGGACGCATGCTGCAGAGGCAAACACTCCAGCTGTGCCTTGCTCCATGAACTACAGGGGCTTAGCGTGGTCAGCAGAGGACACGGGAAGCTTCGTGGTGTCACATACAAACACTGGAGGCGGTTGAAGCCAGAGGGCAGGCTTTTGTCACCAGATCCTTGAAGCTGACAAAACTGGTGTGTCTGTGTGTGTGTGTCGACATTTTGAGGGGTCACCTACCTGCCCAAGAGGAGGGATGTGGGATGGAGAGAGCAGGGAGACACATTGGAATCCCTGCAGAGAGCCAGGGGCTGTGTTCATGGTGAGCTTAAGTGACATCAGCCTCAGCCTGGCTATCTCAGGCAAAAACTCATGAAAGTTGTCTCCTGATCACACATGCACCAAGGCACACATTTGCCTGCACGGTCTCACACAGACACATGTGCATTTTTTTTTTTTTTTGATTGAGACCAAGGGCTTGAAAAAGGGCCGGCAGCACAAGCGTGCAGAGCCAAGTCCGTCCACAAACCCTTGTAGAAACAAGGTACGGCAGTGTATGCTTGCAATCCCTTTGCTGGGGGAGGTAGAGACCAGAGTTCTGTCTGGCCAACCATCCTAACCAAATCACTTTCTGGGGGAAAACACAAGGCCATGACTCAAAAGACAAGGAGAGAGTAGAGGTACCACCAAAGGCTGGCCTGTGCACTCCGAGTGCACATGTGACCTGCGTGTTCATGGAGGAGCATATACACAAATACACCACAAAAACATTTTAAAGAAAAAGAAGAACTTGGATTTCGAAGAGGAACTGTAATCTGAGACGTTGGAAGCACCAGGATCACGTGTCTGTCCATTGGACAGTAGCACTCCACACAAGGTACCCCATAGCTTCCAGAAAGGGTGGGGTTAGGCTTTACAGCATAGAACTGGATCTTAGACTGAACGCAAACCTCAAAGGTTCTGTCTGCAGGGACAGCTGGTTCTCTCAGTAAAAACAGGACAGAAAGCATATCGGGCAGTGGGGACTTAGAAGGGCCAGGGACTCGGCCCCTCCCCTGTGCCCTGAGCTCAGCCAGCAAGCCTTGCCTAAGCTTGGGTCGGGACCATCTGCCCTTGGGACGCCACAGAGCCTGGTTTCAGAAGCAGAACAATAATGCTAATTAAAACGCCATGTTCTGGCCTACAGCAGACAACAGCTGGTTCCAAAATAAGACATCTTTTTAAAGGAACTGCAGCCCACTGGCCTATAGAGAAGGGGAACCTTGGGCCTGGGTCTGGTCCAACTGTGTGCACTGAGCCACCGCTCTCCCCAGGGGCCAGCTGAGATGTGCCTTTGAGAATGGCAGGATTGCAAAGACGTTTTTTGTTTTTGTTTTTGTTTTTGTTTTTTTCTGATTAACTTTACTTAAATAGTTGTTCATCATTTGTTTGGTTAGTTGGCTTTTTGTTTTTTGTTTTTGTTGTTTTGGTGTTTTTGTTTGCTTTTGGTTTTGTTCTGTTCTTGTTGTTTTTATTCATTTCACCATGTCTTACACAGGCTGAGGCCTTTTCCTGGAAAAATTGGATGAAAATGTCATCCTCGGACTTTTTGGCCAAGTGATACTCTGCTGGCCTCTCTTTGGCGTGCTCTAGACCCTGACTGCTCTGGCTTCCAGCCTCGCCAAACTTACAGTCCTTCGAGCTCATGGTTTTAGGTTCGAGGTGCTGAGTTCTTTTCTGTCAGCAAGGAAGGGAACTATCTCCTGGGATGCTCTGGGCGGGGCCAGCAGAGGCAGACTCCTCTGCCCGCATTAGCTGAGGGACTGACGTAGAATCCTTGGATCCCAGCATCTCTTGGGACGATCTGACCTCCAGGAGCAAGGAAGCATGAACTTTTGATGGTTTTGACCAAGGCAAAATCAAGATGCAGAGGTCATGTCAAGGCCGTGGTTGGGGTTGACCAAGGTTTCCGTTGGCTCCAGGATTTATGGTCCTACTAGGAGAACACCTGTAGCCTCTGGGCCCCATTGGCACCACTGTATGTTTTTTTTTCGGGGGGGGGGGAGGGGCGGGCAAACAGCATCAGCATATGTTGTTTTCTAGACTAGGTCTTCTCTAGACTAACCTCCAACTCAACAGGGACTTGGTGGGTGACCTTGGATTTCTGCTTCTCCCAGGCAAGCCTGTATCAACTGAGCCATACCTCCAACCCCTGTCCATTCTGCAGTGCCATGAGTCTCCTTGCTTTGCTTTTTTTTTTTTTTTTTTTTAATTCCAGATCATCCAGGGAATCTACCTCAGGCCAAGGTGCAGAGTGAGCTGACCTGCACTATACCCAGCCACTTCCTGAGAGATTCTGGCAGGAATGCACACCATACTGGCAGGCAACGCCCATCCAGGGAGACTCTGAACTCAACTGGAGCAGCCACCGATCCCACAGCTCTGTCCAAGCCCAGGGGGCTCCCAGCCCAGGCCACTGTTGACCATTCATCCTTTCTCTACTTCTGAGAAAACCTAGAGGCTACCTTCCCTACCTAGTGTACCAACTGTGATGGGATGAAGGCCTGGGGACAAAGTCCCCCTCCCCCACGCACTCCCCCACCATGCTCTTCCCCACAGGGCCGTGGCAGGCAGGACCCCCCTGTAAGCTGTAAACCTTGTCCCTTCTCTTGGGAGTTCATCTGAAGACTTAGATGCGCAGAGCCCTCCTCCACCTGCATTAGCTTAGCCCCTTGTGTGCCTTGGGAAAAGTGTGGAGTCATAGGCAGCCTGCTGCCGTGGGTCTCAACGGCAGGTGCACCAGTGCTGTAGAGAGCCGGGGAAGACTGACTCCTCAGCCCCCAGCCCACAGGCTCCTTTGTCATAACCAGCATCCGTGTGTAGCATTTGTCTTCCTCGAGATGTGCAGCCTTCCCGTGGCTGGGCCTTGTCCTCTGGCTTGGCTGGAACCTCTAATTGAGGTTTTCTTACTCTCCTAAAGGCAGCTGTCTGCTCCAGGCTTCTCAGCAAACACCAGCTCATACCACCTCTCAGGAGGTGCCGAGAGTGAGTGAGTGGGTGAGAGTTGCCACAGTGTGGAACTCAGTGACACTTAGACCAGAGCCACCCACCTGACCTTGCCGCCCTGGGAGCCTTGCTGGAAAAACAACTCACAACTGCAAGCTGATGTGACGGCCTCCTGTATCAAAGATGAATCCGGGAGTCTTGGTGTCCTGGGAGCGCAGATGAACAGCAGCCAGGTGTGAGGGTTGCAGAGGTCTAAGAGCAGGGATTTCAGAAGAGCGTCGCCCACACAGGCTTAGCACAGCCAGCATGCTGTCCTTCACCCTGTGCAGCCGACAGCCTGCCCTGCTGGCAGGAGTTGCTAGTCTTGGGCTGTGCATATATCCCGAGCCCATCACTAGCCAGTCTCTGAGGATTTATATTTTAGTTCCACTCTTATTCTGGTACCTGGTGTATACCCCAACTATATGCACAGGACTCCCCCATATATCCTACTGTACTAGATATACTAGGTACTAGTACTAGGGTACCAAACTGTACTAGGGTGTCCCGTGTATGCCCCGGCTGTATCACTGGGACGCAAGTGTCTGTCCCAGCGTCCTCGGTGTATCTTGGGAATCAGTGAATGCTTCAGCTATGAGCAGAGACTCTGGTATATGTCTGAGCTGTATATGAGGACTGGCCCATGCCCCAGTTTTGAGGACCCCAGTTAGGATTCCGGGAGGTTCCTTTATTTCTGAGCCTCATACACCTTCCCTTGAGCACGTGAAGGCCATCTACTCACAAGTTCTCCTTCCTCCAGCCAGAGCCGAGATAGCAGGGTGTCACAGACCTCTGTCTTACCTGGGTCTTTTCCAGATTGTACCTGGCGATGCTGCTGCCGGGCCCCCCTCTGGCCCCTTTCCCAGCTTGCCCTGTTACTGGAGAGCCCGGGGGTCTGGATCCTGTCCGCCCTATCAGGGTGGATTACCGAATGAGCACTCTTTTGCCCCAGTCCCTTTCCCGAGCTATAAATAAGGCCCATGTTTATTTTCTTATGTTATTGAAATGAGCACTTGTGATTTGGGCCTCTTTTGACGAGTCCACAGAGCGTCCATCCGGTGCCTGGTAAGGGCCCTGCCTGGCTGGCTGCTGTCTGAAGCTATTTGGAGCCCTTTCCCTGTGTTTTGGATGTGGCTTAATTTCAATAGAAAAGGCTGTACGCAGCCCTGTATCTGCTGATTTTCAGGTTTCAGCTTTCTGCCAGCCTCGCTGCCTGCTTAGAAGTGAAGTTGTGTTTCTCATTATGGGGATAACAGCCACAATTGAGGAAATTAAGGAAAATTGTGCATTGGTGGCAGAGCCTCTCTAGGATTTCCAGTCTCTCTGGTAGACCCTGTGGGACTCACCTTCATCTCCCTTCTGCCTGCTGTGTGCCAAGTACCCTGTCCTGGCTTTCTGGATACAGGCCCAGCAATTTCCCTCCCAACAGCCTTGATCTTGTCACCAGTTTGGTTTGAGATCTTGACAACATAGCTAGGCATGGATTTCATTAACTCCATCTTCCCCAATGCATGGGCGATCCAAGAACCAATGCTTTCTCCCCTTCCCTGGCCCTTCCTCAGCAGTTATAAGATGAATATCTGTTACACACATAAGGATGTGCTCTCGGCCTCACACTATCCGTGTGACTCTGGCAGCCGTACACTGGGACACCTGGTACATGGACACCTGGGTAAGAGGCGCGTCCTGAGCTCTCTCTCTCTCTCTCTCTCTCTCTCTCTCTCTCTCTCTCTCTCTCTCTCTCTCTCTCTCTCTCTCTCTTGAGGGTTTTGGTTTCTTTAGCTTTGGACAATGAGCCAAAACTGTCCCAGAGACCATGGTTAGGACCCAGCCTTTTCCATTTGAAGTGAGGTTTATGACCACACCCCATCACTCCTCAGCCACTGGGCTAAGACCAGGCATCAGAGCACCCACCCTCATCGCTGGACAGATCAGTCTGCACTCAGTGGAGACATCTTTTCCAACTGGACCCCAGAGTCTACTAAGAGAACTGTATCAGCGAGATTTAATTCACTTTTAGAGAAAGGACCAGGAGAAAGGAAATATTCATTTCTTTGTTCTTATTCTGTTAACTATTAATGATTCTCTTGATTGGGAAGAAAGAATAAATGAGAAGGAAGGAAGGAAGGAAGGAAGGAAGGAAGGAAGGAAGGAAGGAAGGAAGGAAGGAAAGGCCTACAGTGATGGAGTCATTGAGTTGATAAGTCTTTATTGAGTTGTGAAGTGTAGGATTCCATTCTTGCTGGGAGGACGCTCCATTGAGCAAACCATGTGCCTGCTAGCAGCAGACCAGGAGTCTGAGATGTAGACAACCACGGCAAGCACACAAACGGGTAACTCCAGGCGTCCACAGATACTGTGACGACTAGAAGGCAGGACGCTGGAGACAGAGGGCACGGTGCGAAGGGTGGCTTGAGAGGACATTTAAGCAAATCTTTACATCTCGAAAAGCACCGGACCATGAAGATATCAAACTGGAGAGGAGAGCTGGCATCAGACCAGTGTGTGGCCGCTGCTTACGCACAAAGGGAGAGGCTGGGTGCTGGAAGGTGACTATAGGGAGGCAAGCCAGGACCAGGTGGCATAACCACCGTGGAGGCCAAAAGGAGCCTGCATCCGTGTGATGAGTGTAAAGGGGAGATGCTGCGAGGGTTTAAGGAGAGGAATGACCGGTCTGAGTGGCATTTTCAAATGAAGCGTCTCAGCTACTGTGTGGAGAGCAGATCCTAGGGAGCAAGCGCTGAAGAAGGAAGCCACGTTGCTGTCGTCTTATTCTGAGTAAGAGCTAGCAGAATCTGGGGCGTGGTGGAAACATGAGAGGTAAGAACTTACACCACCTGGAACGTCTACTGAATGTATTGAGAAATCAAAGGCAGGAGGTGAGAGGAATACAGGCTTACAGAAAACTCCAAGATTTTTATCCCAAATCAACTAAGTGAAACTATATTAGTTGAAAACTGATAGACCGGTGGCACACTGAGAGCGAATGCCAAGAGTGAGCCTAGGGTTGGAGAGATGGCTCCCCGGTTATCAGCATTTACTGTGCAATCTTGACCACCAGAGTCGGGATATCTGCCACCAAATAACAAGCCGGGTGCCCTGCAAATACCTGTAACTCCAGTTTTAGGGGATACAGGCCTTCTTCCAGCCTCTGCATGTACACAAATGTATACAGCCCCCCACACACAAATAATAAATAATATTTTTTCATCTTTGTGCTACCTTACCTTAAGATGCCTATGAGAATCTAAGGGGCATTGTAATTTGAACAGTTGGATACCTGGCACTCAGAAGAAACATTAGTATTAAAAATATACATGGGTTTTAAAACTACAGGATGAGATGAGCTCACTGAGAATCAGAATTGGTAAGAAAGGGTCTCAGTGCTCAGTCTGCTCATTCACCACCAGGTAGGTGAGAAAGGGAGGTGTCTTAGTCAGGGTTTCTATTCCTGCACAAACATCAGGACCAAGAAGCAAGTTGGGGAGGAAAGGGTTTATTCAGCTCGCACTTCCACACTGCTGCTCATCACCAAAGGAAGTCAGGACTGGAACCCAAGCAGGTCAGGAAGCAGGAGCTGATACAGAGGCCATGGAGGGATGTTACTTACTGGCTTGCTTTCCCTGGCTTGCTCAGCCTGCTCTCTTATAGAACCCAGGACTACCAGCCCAGGGATGGCACCACACACAAGGGGCCCTCGCCCTTGATTAACTAATTGAGAAAATGTCCCACAGCTGGATCTCATGGAGGCATTTCCTCACTGAAGCTCTTTTCTCTGTGATAACTCCAACCTGTGTCAAGTTGGCACACAAAACCAGCCAGAACAGGAGACTGAGGATTTGGTAGCAGATTAGGAAGAAAAAATGTAAGACAGGCTGTGATAAGTTGCAAATACATAAACTATAAGATAAACAGCAAAAATATTTTTAAGAACACAGTTGCTAAGGCAACATTGGAAATGAAATACCAAAAATGTGGGCTGGAGAGATGGCTCAGTGGTTAAGAGCACTGACTGCTCTACCAGAGGTCCTGAGTTCAATTCCCAGCAACCACGTAGTGGCTCACAACCATCTGTAATGGGATCTGATGCCCTCTTGTAGTGTGTCTGAAGACGACAGTATTCATACATATGTATTCATATACACAAAACAAATAAATCTAAAAAAATAAATACCAAAAATATACTCAGTTTAAGGCGGAGAAAAAAGAAAAGATAAATAATGAACAAATCAGACAATTAGAGATAAACAGAAATATTGTTGACTTAGATGCAAACATACCAATAATTATATTAAATATAAATGGCCTAAACACCATGAATAAACTACAGAGATCATCAGCTAGTAATGTGGCTTTACTAAGTTCTCTGGTCCATGTGTGAAACCTTGCCTCTGATGTACCGGTGTTGATGTGGGTGAGTTTTCATTCTCTGGAGTTGCCATACAGGCAGATTCATCTTCCTTGGTTATGTCTCCTGCCATGTTATGAAGCTATAAGAAGGCTTTCACCAGAAGCCAAGATGCCAGTCTCCAGAACCGCAAGTTAAGAACACCTCTGCTCTTTATAAATGATACAATCTGTGGTATTTTTATAGCAACCAAAACAGCAAGAGCAATTGAGAATTGTATCTCAGATGCAGTAGGATTCAACAGCTGTTAATTAAACCACAGTGTTTGACAGTGTTGCTCAGGTCATCTATACCTTTCTATCAATTATACATTCTTCTCAGGAAAGTAAGATGCATTTAATTTTTAAAAGTGGGAGTGATTATATTTTTAAAGAGAAAGAGAAACATTTAATATTGATGGTGATAAAGAGTCGATTCATCAACATATCAATTTATGTAAGAAATAGCTGCTTCAAAATATTTAAAACAAAACCAACTTAAAAAAAAAACAGAACATAGGTTTGTATAATATGTCTCAACATTAGTGATTAATGAAACGTTGATAGAAAGGTATAGATGACCTGAGCAGCACTGTCAAACACTGTGGTTTAATTAACAGCTGTTGAATCCTACTGCATCTGAGATACAATTCTCAAACTTGCATATAAGCACACCCCAAATGTGTTACACCAAAAGTAAGCCTCCATAACTTTAGAAAGATTGAGAACATAAGAAATACATTCTTTAGGCCAATGAGATGGTTCAGCAGATAACAGTGCTTGCTGCCAAATCTGATGACCTGACTATGAGCCACATAGTGGAAGAAGAGAACCAACTCCCACAAACTGTCCTCTGGCCTCCACATCCATACTATGGTTTGCATGTATGAATACATGCATACAAATAATGAAATGCAATTTAATTTTTTATTTAAAAAAACTACAGCATCTGAACACAGTGTAATTAAGTCAGAAATTGGTAACAAATATCTGAAAAGATCTCTAGTAGCTGGAGATTAAATAACATATTTCTAAATAATACCTGGGTTGATACACACACACACACACACACACACACACACACACACACAGCTGAACTTGCTAAGATCAAAAGTACCAAATGTGGGTCATGGCATCCCAAGAGGCAGACCTGACTTGAATTACTTAAACTAGAAAGGAAAGGTTTAAAATGATCTGAGTGCCTACCCAAGAAGAGAAGGCTAGGTCCTGAGTGGACAGAGACAGTGGAGAGCAGATATCCATGAGCTAGAAAATGAGAACTTTTCAAAACCAAGCTGGCTCTTTGCAAGAGTAAGCAAAAGCCTAGCTCTTCAGGGGAAGCAGAGGAATGATATAGGTGATAAGTATCAGAAAGCAAACCATATTGGTACAGGTTCTAGACTATTAAAGGGTCTCCAGTGTCATCAGGCAGAGGGGAGATTAATAAAAGAGACCCAAGAGAGGCATGTCTGCCCTTTGCACTCTGTGAAGGAAGAAGGAACCACACCAGCCATGACTGCTCTCACCTTGAGCTTGGACTCCCAACCTCTATTACTGTGGGACAACAATTGTTCTTGGTTACAAATGGCCTCACCTACAGCATTTTGTTGGTAACATGTGCAAACAAAAAAAGAAATAGAGATAACTTCTACCTTCCAGGGTCATTTCATTCAGTGAAAAGACTTGGTCACTAGAGTCCCACCAGCTGTGTGAGGCAGTAAATGACAAAGAATGATTTCAGTCCCTTTTTTCTATCCCAGACCCCAGGCCATGGCATGGATGACACCCATGCTGGGGGCAAATCCTCTCCATTCAGTTCCTGACATACACGCCAGATTCCACTGGGACCCCTCCCACCCAGAAGAGACAGTGTAGGTGTCCCATAGTCCAATAGGCTGACACCTACAGTTTACAAGGGAGAGTTGAAGCCCCAGCCTGTGGCAGAGTGAAGCTTCTCAAATTAGGGTTCCCATTAGGGATAGCTGGACAGAACTTTGTGTTAGTCTGAGATCTGAAGATATGGACCAGGGAGAGAATGAGAATGAGACATACCTAGAAGAAAGTGACAGAACACTAAACTAGAGGTTGTCATGACGCCGGGACCCCTGAGACCCTCTAGGAAGGATCAGCCGCTTGTCCATGTGCATCCCTGTCCCTTACCCACATGACACACACAAGCCACACGACTTCTTATTAACTGGATTCTGTCCCACCCCGATGCCTGTTCACTCACAGAAGCCCTGACACACAACCACCCCAGTCACTGTGTTTGGAGACAGCATCTCTGAAGGAGGCTGTGAGGGAGGGTTCTGTCGGCAAGAAAGAGAAGAGACAGCTAAGCCATGCTGCTCCACATGCCTGCCCAGAGGACACACGAGGACACCGAGACAAGATCTGCCAGCAAGGCAGAGGGGGACCACGCCAGCTCCTTGACCACGCCATAGGAGCTATAGGAGCTATAGGAGCTGAATGTCTGCTGTCTGAGCTGCCTTGCGTGTGTGGGGGACTTAGTTTTGGCATCCCATGAAGATGGAACACCACACTGTTCACCTTTCTCATCCCAGAAATACAACATCATAGTCAGATGACACACTTGGTGACAGTCCCCCAGGTTTGGTGTCCTGCCCTTAGCCACCTGGGTGGCAGGAAGCTCTTGCATTGTGTTCCTGGGTCTACAACCTTTTGCTGTGTCAAACAAACCTTTTAACTCTTGGACTCTGTGGCTGCCTTGTAAGAGGGGCAGAGAGCCATTTCTCGGCTTTCTGGACGGACCAGGGAGGTGCAGCCAAAGCATTCCGGTCTCCACTCCAGTGGCCATCTTTAAGATCAACTCTGACCCTGGCGGATTGTGACGTCCTGACTTTCCCCCTTTCCTCAGGACAAAGCTCTCTGTGTGAGACTATGTAAGAAGGGAGATGTGGGCTGCTTTTGCCCTCCATCCTTGCTCCATCCTCTCCACTGTCTGTCTGTCTGTCTGTCTGTCTGTATGTATGTATATATGTTTATATGTATACCTGTCTGTCTGTCTGTGTGTATGTATGTATGTTTAAAGGTATGCCTGTATGTGTGTATGTATATACATATTTATGTTTATCTACCTCTCTGTCTCTCCCTCATTTTTCTTTCATTCCATGGTATAGATGGGCCTATTACTTTTCCCAGAGAGCTTGGGAGTAATAGAGATACATCTGAGAGGAGAGGGTGAGAGGAATTATGAAAAACTGAATGAGACATCCCAGAAGACATGGCAAGAACACTGCAGTGCCCTCCCCCTACACACACACACACACACACACACACACACACACACACACACCAATCCTGGAACATCTAAGAGCCATGTCCTGAAGGGCTGCAGGGGATCCCACGAAGGACCACAGAGGGTTTGCTCCCCACCAGCCAAGGCAACACCTTAACACATGGTGTGCACATGGCCATAAACCCGGAGCTCTGTGTGCAAGCGTGCCCTTCCTCAAGCCTGTTGGTCTATGTTGAGCTAAAAAGAAAAAAAAAATCTGTTTGGAATCACACAGAATTCCTGGGAAAAATTCAACTCTTACACTCCATTGTCTTCTGGCGCCGGCTTACATCTTCTCGCCATGAACACGTAGAGGGTCTGTAGTCAGCCCTATTTTAGGGAGCTGGCTATTTGTGCTATTTGTGGAGGGTCCATTGTTCCATAGCTGCTGAGCATGCAAATCTGGGCCATGGGAGGAAGAGCTCCGCCCCCAGCCCCCTCTTCACTCCCTACAGCACAGCAAGCGTTCTGATGTCTGGAGACCAACCCACTCACGGTGGCCAGGCTTGGCAGGGTTTCTTGCAGCAAGGCAGGGGGCACAGGGTAACACAGCTTTGGCTGGGCTTGGTACCAAGACAAGGAAAAGGTCTCTGCAGCGTGGAGGGTGTGAGGCACAAGGGTTATCCAAGGGAGACTGGAACACGGGGCTTGAGCCCCAGACTAAGTGGAGCCGTTCCAAGAGGAGCGCTTGTGGTGCTGGAACTTGCGCTATCGTGAGGAGCTAGCCTTGGAATGGCTTGGCCCCAGAAGAACAGATAGTGGGAACAGGTCCCCTGTCATGTTATGTCTTCTCACAGATGCACAGGAATCTGGAGGAACACCGCAGGGTTCATTGACAAGCTGAGGCTCTGAGTTCACTCCAAGCTGCTCTCCAGAGACCTGACTCAGCCTCTAGTGTTATCTGTCTATCTATCGATCGATCTATCATCTCTCTATCATCCACCATCTGTCTATCATCTGTCATCTATCATCTATCATCTGTCTGTCTATCATCTATCTATCTATCTATCTATCTATCTATCTATCTATCTATCTATCATGTCTGTCATCTATCATCTATCATCTGTCTATCTATCTATGTATCTATGTATCTATGTATCTATCTATGTATCTATCTATCTATGTATCTATGTATCTATGTATTTATGTATGTATGTATGTATGTAAGTATGTATCTATCTATCTATCTATCTATCTATCTATGTATCTATCATGTCTGTTATCTGTCTGTCTATCATGTTTTTCATCTGTCTGTCTGTCTTTCATCTATTTATCTATCTACCTACCTATCTATCATGTCTGTCTATCATCTTTCTATCTATCATCTATCTATCTCACCCTCCTTCTGCCCATCCCCCATCTCTCCAGGGTCTTATGAGGCCCAGCTGGCCTTAAACTTGCTTTACAGTTAATGGTGACCTTGAACTTGCAATCCTCCTGCCTCTGCCACCAAGTGTTGGAGTAACAGGATATGTTATCACGTCTGTTTTACACAGTGCTGGGGATGAGCCCCGGGGCCTCACACGGGCCAGGGAAGCCCTCCACCAACTGAGCCACATCCCCAGTCCATGCTGGCTCTCTCTGGAGTATGTGCTGGCTCTCCTCTGACCCTCCTCCCAACCCCCAGCCATACTTCCAAATCTCATCTCACATCCCCAGAACCCGCTCTCTAGTGTCAGCACATCCTGAGTTGGGAAACCCTCGTGTGTTGGATATGCAGATGAGAGTTGTTGACACAGGGCTTTGTGTCAGTATGGTGCTGCACACAGCTCCCAAGAAGGAGATGCCCTGGGCTGGATACTGAGGGGAGTGCCACAGACGCCTTGGCTGGAGGAAATGCACAGGATCGGTGGGAGACAGAGAGATCCAGGAGGTGACAGGGGCATTCTGGGCAGAAGCATAGCAAGTCTAATGATGGTGGCAGAGAACAGTCTGATAGTTTGAGGGACGGTGAGCTGTGTTTGGTGGCCAGACGGGGTTGGAGTCACAGTCAACAACAGTTTCTCCCTCTCCTGAAAGTAGAGTCAGTCCCTCATGGTCTCAGGTGCCTTGTCAGCAGATTCCACAGAAAGACAAACATTAAAGAAGGTGTGTGCCTCTCTGCTGAGCATGTGGTGACTTCATCTTATCTTTACGTCATAGACAGTACAGTTTAGCACTGTGAACCTGGCATTCCCGTTGTACTAGTATTGCTAAGAATAGACAGACGATCAAAGTAGATTGGGAGGGGCTACGCCATTGTGTAGGACGGACTCGAGCATCTTGGATATGGGTACCTAGAGGTCCTGCAGGCAATCCCTCGTGACTGCTGAGGGATGCTGTTCCAAGAAGCACAGGTCTCTGGAACGGACTTCCTCCAGAGATGCATGACTCCCCTAGCCAGCTTCCCCTCAGACAGACTTCCCTGGAGAAACAGCCCTTGTCTGGACTCTGAGATTCAGAAGCGCTTAACTCCCAAGGAAGAAGCAGAGATGGGGGCGGGCAGAGACAGTACTCCACCGTTTCCACACGCACGTGGCTTTCCTGCTGTGCCTCAGTTCCTATCCTATGATTTGGGGTAAGAGTCCAAATGCTATTGCAACCCCAAGCCCTAATGTGTGCCCGCTGTCATTCTAGAGTTTGCTTACAGATCTACCTGGGGTGTGTCTGGGCTACACAGAAGTCCCTCCTCCCGGGCAGCAAGTCTGAGAGAGTGTTCAGATGGTTGGAGCTGAAAGGATGAGAAGGCGGGCATCCGCCATCCTCCATGACCCCTTGCACATATATAACCCATGCATGCATCTCATGCACGCATCTCATGCACGTATAACTCATGCATGCCTCTCATCACTTAACTTTCCGCCCCCCAAACCCCCCAACCCTCCCGCTTGGTAGACTAGGCAGGGACAGGGTGTCTTCCTTGAATCCTGCTCCTCACACTAGCTGCTCTGAGACCCAGCGCCTCTTTCTGAGGCATCTCCTGCAGCCCCGGTCTGCTTCATCCTCCGTCCTTGCAGCCTGGCTTTTGGACTCATTTGTCCATCCTCCCCCCCCTCCATGGGCTGCTGGAGCCCTTCTGGCACAGTTTATGCACAGAAGCTTCGCCCACAATCTGTCCCGCTGAGAGGCAAGCATAGGCACTCCTGTCCCACTCCAGCTTGCCTGCTTGCTACTCTAAGAGTCGAAGAGGGGTGTGTGTCCCAGACCCTGTCAGGCCATGCACCCCCTCTTTGTGCTGGAGGCTTGGCTGGCCACCTGTTGTTAATCTAGCCTGATAACCCATCCTGCGCTGTGTCAGCAGTTCAAAAGGGCACTGTTAGTATTTTTTTTGCCGACTTCAATTAACGTGAGGTTTCAGAGGTCTCTCTGATCACGTTTCATCTGTCATAAGTCAGGAACAAAACAGACAGACTCCAGTCGAGAGGAGGAAGGAGTTTATTGCAAACAACAACAACCAAACAGACAGTCTGGGCTGCACCCGACCGAGGGGGCGCTGGGAGCGCCAGCTGCCTCTCCCTTGCGTTCCGCCCACCTCAGCCCCGCAGCTCCTCCGCCCATTTCTTCCCACATTCCCCCCCTCTCCAGAAGATGTAAGTGCAATAACTTACTTTAAAAGAAAAGAATGTTTCTTTTAATATTTTTTTGCTATAATGTAGTTACATGGTGGTATAGGCAGTAAAACTTTACGGAACCGACCTCAATTTTTTTTTTTTTACATTTTTCTGAAAGTTTAATGTATTTTAATATATATATATATATTTATATATTTGAATGTTCCACCCCAGGCCATTAAGCTAAGAGAAAAGTTGCATTTATACAGGGTTAAACTATCTTACAAGAACAGCCAGTATTTGTTGAGGTCCATGTTCCAACGCACTCACCTCCTCTCTCTCTCTCTCTCTTTTTCTGACCACTGCACACCCAAACAGGCTATTAGACACTGAAAACGGTCCTTCAAAATCAGTAGTATACAGGCCTAGCTCTATGTGTAAGTGAGGGGGGAGGAAGGAGGGGGAAGGGTGGGAGATCTTGCCTAGTGGGAACTCCTCCCAATGGCATTCTTGCAGGAAGGTGGGGCTGAGCTCAGGAAAGAAATAGAAGCTTGCCCCGCTTTGAAATCGTAAGGTTAGGAGTTAGCATCCTGGGGGCCAGACTGCCTGCCTCTCTCCCTGTGCTGGGTCTGTTTGTCGCTATGCCAGACAGCCAGGGTCATTCCTATTGACCTTTAACCTCGGATTTCTCTGAGTCCCTAGAGATGTTCTGCTCAAGGATAGCCCAGAGGGCAATTGACGGAGTAAAGGGGAACACGGTGTGTTCCATGATGTCTTTCCTGTCTGCTTCGGGACCTGGGGCACCTGAACTGGAGCCAACATGAGCCCGATCTTGCTGCCTCTTTGCCTAAATCCCCACTCATCCTGGACCTCAGAGGTGGAGGAGACACAGTTGTGAGAACTGAGAATCAGGAAGAAAACAACTCAAAGAAAAACTTGGAGGAGTCCCTGAACACCCCAGAACCTTCCTGTCCAGTGAAGGGGCTCCTGGAGAGATGAGCTGGGGTAACCGCTCTCTGTGGCACAAGCAAGGCCACTTGCTGTGCTGTCAGGCAAGGCTGGCCTCAGCTCAGTCAGCTTCCTCAGGGAACTAGACCACCCGGCAGAAGTCCTCTCTCCTCATCTGTGTCTCTGCCGGGTTGCCATGAAGGGCTTTATTACTTGCTTAGCATCCAAGGGACTAAGACAGACCCACTGGAGACAAAAGGGACCACACAGTTCTCTTCTGGAGGACTGGGAAGCTGAGGAGGTTTGAGGTATGAGGGAGGCCCAGTGGTTGCTCAGGACATCTCCAGCTGCTTTAGGAATCAGCTGAGACCAAGGCCCTCCAGAACAGCCTAGGTAAAAATGGCTACCTCTGGCGAGATGGTAGAAGGCATGACGATTCTTGGCTGGACTGGAAACAAAGGGGTATTCCTATAGACTTGTTTTCATCCCGGTGCTTCTGGGTTGGAATTTTCCTGACTTGCATCTAGCCTAGCTGAAAATAGAACTTGGAGGTTATATGTCACTCCCTTCCAGAAGGATCTACACAAGCCCTCCGTCCTTTCTTCCTCCTGAGCTGCCCTGGCTCTCACTCTTTGTATCTAGGTAGGGACTCCTTTCCCATCATGCCCTTCCCCAGCCATGAAAGAAGGCCCCCAAGGTGCTGCCTCTGACCTAATGTCCTTCCTTCTCTTGATAGATTCTGAGGAAGTGAGTTAATTCTGGAAAACTTGTAAGACAGACCTAGATCCCCAAAGATCTGAAGCCTTAAAGCTAAGCCACCAGGAGCCCCGAATTCAGCACCCAAAACCTTCTCTGCGTCCCTAAGATCTTTTCGAGAACTAAAGTTTCTTAAGAGGTCTGACTCTTGCTAGGAGTGGCAGACCCAACCCGGAGTCTGCCTTCTACTGAGGGTTTGGTCTGTCTGCGTTCTAGAGCAGATGAGGACACACGGCGGGAAGTTGTGCTTCCCTCTCGCCCACTGAGACCTGGGGCAGATGCAAGGCAGGGGTCCTCGTCCTCAGCCTGACCCAAGAGGCCATTCGGAGAGCTGAACCCTGGGCCTAGTGAGCCAAGCCCACCTCACCAGCAATAGTCAAGGCAGAAGGTAGAAGAGGCGAGTGTGTCTCCTCAGGAAAAGGCCACCGGCTTGAGGGACCTACCTCAAGGGTGTTTCTGTGCTCCAGCTCAGGTGAGGGCTGGTGCCACTTCAAATCCTAGCTCCTAGCTCCAGGTCAAGTCAGGTAGACAGGGAGCCCCTTCCTTCAGATAGGGGACTGGCTTCGGGAGGACTTCCTGCCATGGAGAGTGGACCTGGTGGGGCTTGGTGGGAGCCTTTCCTGAGGCCAGCCGAGGCAGAGATCATGGCCCCTGGGGAAGAAGGAGAGGATCTCTAAGAGAGTGTGTAGGGAAACTGAAGAGCGGCTCTCCTTTCGGCCTAGAGGGGCTCCAGTCTCCACCTACCCTGTACGGAAGGCTTCAACGGATGTGATGCTGTGGCGGGGCGGTGGGTGGACGTGGTCAGTCTGAGCATAGAAAGGCCACCCTGGCTGGAGGCGTGAGCTGGTCACGTGTCCTCTGCTCCTGCTCCCTTCAGCCGTGGCCCCGTGTTCTAGCTTATGTCTTCCAAGGTGTAAATTCTTCCAGCCCAGCGGCCCCAGGGAGTGGGGAGGGAGAGGCCAAATATCTCCACTCCTCTCAGAGGTGCCCCGAGGAGGTGCCAGTGCTGACCAAGGGACCTCTCCACCGCAGAAGACACCAGGTAGTGCCCAGATTCAGCCTGCTGGATCACCTCCAGGCTCGGCATTCTGAGAGCTTCTCTGAATGACCATGTGAGGTGGTAATGATGGGAGAAAAAAAAAAAACCCAAAACACCTGTGTCCTTGCCTCCCTCCACACCGGGCACACCTTCACAGTGTCAACCAAAACCAGCTGCAGGAGCAAAGGCTGGCCCACGCCTCCATGGGGCTTATGGGTGGACAACGACAGAGTCCTTCAGCTCTGACCCATCCCCTCCCTTACCCTCCCCTCCCACTTCTTCCAGGCACATCCGTCATAGGGGACAGTGACGCTACAGTCACAGGGCCCATGGGATGGGTGGATGATCAGATGCCTTCCACACAGAAGGTGGGGTTCTATGTGTTTTCCGAGAGCAAACCGACCCTGCACGACAGCTTGTTACTTAAGACCCACAGCCATAGGTCCAGGGATCAGGGAATCCCACGGGAAGAAGGAAGTTAGACAAGGCTGGACTGCTGAAGGGAGCCTGCCTAACTTTGACTCAAGTCGAACAGAAGGGGTGAAAGAACACGAAGAGAGACTGGGCCTCGGCTTACAGGACGCAAAGCTACACACATGGGGCCACCTGGCTTTCTCCTCTGCCTTTGGCAGGGTGCAGGGGTCATGACCTCAGAGCCAGGGAGGGGCAAGGGCCTACCATCGCCCCCTCCCTCCCAGCAGTCCCTGGGGCCTCAGACTCGGGGTGGCTGAAAGTGCTGAGGACCAGGCCCCTGGGCCAGGCCGGGTTCCTAAGAGGAGAGTCAAGTGGGAAACTGGGGGCCTGGAAAGCAGGGACCTGGCCAGGGCCCCAGGGCGGGGGATGACATCAGGAGAAGCAGGAGGGGTTCTGTCATGTGGCCCAAGAGATGGCTGCACTGTGCTCCTTGGCCTTCATGCGCAGGGCGGCAATGCTTGAGGTCTTGCGGTCTGGCTCGCCGTTCATCTCGTAGCCGTTGAGGCCCGGACTGATGCCAGCTGCTCCAAACAGGCTGCCCATGTGTGTCTGGCCCACGTGGCTGCCAGCTCCGGAGACACTCAAGAAGTCGGACACGCTGCTGGCCCCGGAGCCAGGAGGGTGAGCGTGAGGGGACATGCAGGCTGGCACTGGGTCACAGGGGACCACACAGGCTGGCACCGGCGAGGCAGCCCCATTGTTGCCAATCCAGGACGGATTCTGAATCTGGGGACAATGAAGGGAGAGATGTCACGGGCCAGCTGGGAGGGCAGTGGTCTAGAGGGGCTCTCACCCTTTCCAGCTGTCCATCATTACAAGGAAACCATTCTTGGGTGTCTTACATTAAGGATGCCCGTGGACAGCTGGAGGGGAGTTTACCTTTTGGAATTTCAGTTTCCAGGATAGATCCACGCCCGATACCCAGTAGCAAGGACTGTGTTTCACACTGCCTTAGGGTCCAGGCAAAGCATTGCTCTGCATTAACCTGAGAGGGTCTTGTGGGGGGAACACAGGCTCTGGGCTTGCAGGGTAACGTGGGGATCAGTGTGGGGAGCCAGTGTCTGAGTGCTCCCATAGGCTCGGGCCAATGCCAAGACAGAACCTTGACAGAACTGGACAAGTCCAGACGTGAAAAAGTGACCCCAGCCCCGAGGTGGGGTTCAACTACACTTCTTCTCTTTCACAGTCGTTCTTTTTCTCTTCCCAGCTCCCACGTCTGGCCTCAGTGTCCTCTGCTCTCTAAGTATCTCCAAGGAGGTGGATGTGGGGTGCCTACGTCCCCTTTGAAGAAAGGACTAGGCCCTCTCAACTATACACTCTGGGCTCTCGGTCATCTCAGACAGGATTCTCCTAGCCTGCTCTCCCCTAAGGTGGCAAGAACTCAAGGAGACCTTTAGAACCACTAGGTGGGCACTGGGTCCTAAAGGCCACAGGAACTTCTAAAACTCCCAAGAACTGCCTGCAGACTGACCACGTGCTATTCCTGGTCCCAGTGTGCCCCAGACTGGGGACAATGTGATCACCAGCCCTTCTTAAATAGTCTAGACCTGAGTCTGTGGGACGGGTGGGAGAGACGGCAGATGTCTCGTTGGCCTCCTCCCTCTAGCTCTGAGCTCAGATGGCAAAGAGCGAGAGCTGGAGGTTGGCCCTGGGAAGGCAGAGGGAGAGGGGAGGTCAGGCATTAAAGAATGCGACCAGAGGTGAAGCTGATGAGCTAGACACCCCTCATTCCTCAGCCTCACAGCGAGGGCTGCCCTCCGACCCTCAGATCCTGGGGGAGGCGGAGGAGGTACAGAGCTGGCCTGCGTCAGGGGTGGGATGGGCGGGGGCGGTTTGATAGCATTGCAGCCGTGCACACTTAGGGACCCTGGTCAGACTGGCAGCTGGAAAGTCTCGGGACTTAGAGGAGCCTTAGGCAGAGGTGGATCATGAGAGAGGTGCCAGGGATGCATGCTCAGACAAGAGGGCATCTGTGCCCTGGGCGCCTGGCATCAGTCATAGGGCACCTCGTTCTCGCTGACGGACAGGCAGGGAGTTGCTGGAAGCAGGAAGGGAGACGGCAGGCAGATGGCTGACTGTCAAGCCCGTGCCGCTACCTCCCAGGAACTATGACCCTAGACCCCACAACCATGTTACGGAAGAGCTGAGGTGGACACTTAGGTCATGTTCAATGTACACACAAAGAAGCTGGGCCTCAGAGATACACATGAAGAGAGAGAGAGAGAGAGAGAGCAGGCTCTAAGCCTCTGAGGAACCTTTGTCTGGGGCCCATGTGCATTTCAACCTGGCTCCAAGTCCTTGCTATCTCAGCACGTCCTTCCTTTGGGTGCCCCGAGGGACAGCCAACACCCTGGAAGCTGCTGCTCTTCTGTCTGCCAGATGCTTGCACAGCAGAGGACCGCACTGTCCCAGCATTCTAGGTCTCCCGCAGTCAGGGACGAACACGCCTGGCTTCTCTGAGCCCAGTCCTCCTCCTCCTCCCCTGCATCATCCTAGGTCTAGGGCCAGAGGGGACATAATGGGCAGGGGGGGGGTCTACCTGGGCGTAGTTCTCGGCTCGGGTGAGGAGGGGCAGCTCATAGGCCGTGGAGAAGTGGGTCCGGACCTGCTGCATCTGCCCGAAGCGCTCCCTCTTCCGCCACTTAGCCCTCCGGTTCTGGAACCAAACCTACGGGACAAAGCGGTGGTGGTCAGAGGGGTCAGGCCTAGCTCTCAGACAGGCAACACTGCTCCTGCAGTGACTCCACCAGCCAGGTGTGTGTGTGTGTGTGTGTGTGTGTGTGTGTGTGTGTGTGTGTGTCTGCACCTTTCGCTCTTTGGTACGAGAACTAACTCTGTAGAATTGTCAGAGTGGAAAGGCTGCCAATACCCCCAAGCCAAGAGTGTGATTTGGCACCCAACTGTGTAAGCTTCAGATACCACAACAGGCAAGTATTAAACACACACACACACACACACACACACACACACACACTCACACACACACACATACACACACACACTCACACACACACACACACATACATACACACACACACACACACACACACACACACACACACACAAGGAGACAATGAGAATGAGCACAAGCCATTGGTCATTGGTCTTCCTGGCACTATATGCAATCTGTAGAGGGTCACAGACCCCAGGAATAATCCCATCAAGCTATGAAGACCTCCTCTATAAATGTCTTTCCTTAGCCAGTCGCACACGATCCTGAAGGCTCGTGGCTCTCTAGGACATATTTATAGATACAAGTCCAGAGTACACACCTCCCCGAATCCTTTTGTGAGAAACCAAAACTAAGCTCAGAACTCCTCCCCTTGTGTCATGGTGAGTAAAGCCGTCTGGAGCAACAGTGGTCAGGGAAATGTGTGGACGCAGGAGCGAGACCGCGGAGGGCTGTAGACACCAACCAGCCGCCGGTGTGCCCTTAGTGAGGTGTCAGTCGGGGTGGCTGGTGAAAAATCTTAGACAGACTGACGGATGCTGGTCAGTCTACCTGTCCCTGAAGTACAGGTGCTGGGCCATCAGCTTGACCAAACCCTGAGCCTGGAGAGAGGTCTGGGAGGCAGGCGTAAGGGTGGAGTCTCTGATGGGTGGCCAGGAACCCTCCCAAGACATGAGGAGAAGGGCGAAGGCAGGTTGCCACCCTAGGGAACTGAACTGGTTGTGGACAGAGAGGAGGATGCGGCCATTGAAGGTGGGAGAGGAAAGACAGTGGGAAGAGGGCAGGCCGGGTGCTCCCGAGAGGACAATGCCCACAGCTTTCTCTCTCTCTTCCAGGGGGCTCTGGAGATTCGGATGTACACAGGCACCACTCAGCCATGTGTACTCGGTCTGTCACCTGCAGGCCACATGCCCCACAGGATAGCTACGAACGCAGCCCAGCACGAAAGTGCGAACTTGCTTCAAACACTTTTTAAAAATATATTGATTTTATTATAACTCAATCACATAGTCCGCAATTGGGAACTTTGTTGATGACCGTGTCCTACTGAATGGCAAAGGCTGGACGGGTCTGTGCGGGGGCTGCTAGACTGTGAGAAAGATGTTATTAATAGGGCGGGGCGGGAGCTCCCCTAGCCATGGCGGTCAGCTCTGCTTCTGTGACGGAGGCCAGGGTAGCCTCTCCACCATCCTGCCTGAGAACACCCAGACTCCTCAAGAACCATGGCAGAGAAAGAAACGGAACCCTGGAGACTCTGGCACGGGAGGTGTCTACAGCATCTTTTTAAAAATAGGCCAGCGGCAGTTCCTGAACTGCCAACAGCCTCAAGTTCCACATCCTTAGGATGGGGCTGAGGTCTGGGCTGACGTCAGAGTGGGAGTGGAGACAGCAGATGGGAACACAGCATGAAGTTTCTACAACAGTTGGCTGTTTGCTTCTGACGCCTGACCCATTCTCTTGCTGAAGAAAAGTGGTCAAGTCTGTGGGCTGTGTGTCTCTTTAGAGTCGGGTAGGGACAGTGGTGTATTCCTCTCCAGCTCATTTCCATTCCTATACACACTTACAAAGGTATCTATCTGTTACACACTTACAAAGGTATCTATCTGTTCATGTACATGTGTGCGCACACACACACACACACACACACACACAGAGAGAGAGAGAGAGAGAGAGAGAGAGAGAGCATCCTTCCTGTGACCTCCTTGGAGACCAGCTCTCTCCAAGGCTCAGGGTCTCAGTCCCCGCCCCAGAGCCTGGGGGGGAGCGGTCATTTTACTCTGAGTAGTCCTGGGGGTGAAGGCCCAGGATGCCCACTGGGAGAATGGAAGACATGGGGGCTCTTCTGCGTGGTGAAATGGGATCCCCCTTTATCAGAGGCTGCGGTGGGGGCTGGGGCTGGCTGGAGGAATCAATCAGAGGACCTTGTTTTCATTTCATGTTTAATTTCCTGCAGACGGAGCTCGGTCTTCCGCTCCCTCCTCAGCCTCCCAGGATTTTCTGGAGGTGGGGGGGGGGGAGTGCTAGAGGCACCAAAATATACAGCCCCACTCCTTCCTCTCCTGGCGGGGGACAGAGGCAAGAGGAGCTGCTGCTGCTGCTGCTGAGGTTTTTGTGTCTGTGGGTTCCAGGTCTCTTTTTGTGGTGGGGTTGTAGAGGTGCATGACGTCACTGAGGGCTGTGACACTGAGGACCCGGGGATGTCTGAGAGGGATACAGAGCGTCGAGAGGATCTAGTGTCAGGCAAAGAGTCCTGGAATTCTGGGAAGGAGTCGGGTGAGGGATGGGACATGGTACTTGAGGGAGGTGTGGGTCCCGTTTTCTGGAAAGGAGAGCCAAGAGTATTATTGTGGGGAGGGGTGGAGAGGGGTCAGGGTAGGACTCATTTGATGGAGGTGGTGGCAGCTGGGACAAGTAGAGGAACCCAGATCAGTGGGGCTGGCTTCCTAGGGACCTCCTTCTCCAGATGGTCCTTTGTCCCTATTTTTTTACTCTGTGCCTGAGGCCTGAGAGTAAATTCTGCCTTTTCTGTCCCCGAGTTGGCTGAAGCTATTAGCCTGGCTGCCTTTAATGTCCTCCCGTGCTCTAGGAAGCACTGTGGTACCTGGTGCCTTCTTCTGTGCTCCAATACATGTTTCTGTGCAGAGATTTGACGTGTCCTCCCATCTCTGACCCCACCCCCACACCAGCTGTGCCTCTGTGTCTCAGGGCCGCGCAACCACAGGCTTGTCTCTATAAGCCCCCAGGAGGAGAGCTCACCAAGGTCCCCGCTGTGCCTCCATTCTGGATGTCACGGAGGCCAGGACCACCCCGTTCCCAGCCCACCCGGGCCTGTCCCACTCAGCACAGGCCTCTCTGGAGGACCAGGCCATTCAAGGAACCAACTGTCTTGGAGGAGGCCTGTCTAACCGCAGCCCATCTGGGGCCAGGGTGGGGTGGCCCAGGGCGGGGAGGCTTCAGTCTCATTGTCTTCAGACACCAGCTGTGGAGATTGGAATCCCAGACAGCAGAGAGAGGCCCTGAAGCCCCCTGGAGCAGGGCCAGACCCCAGGCTGTTCCCCATGAAGGGCCATCTTGGGACTGGCCCCTCCCTGTTCCTGCCATCACGGTATACCAGGCACCTGGCTTGCCACCAGCAAGCAGATTGTGGGTCCTGAGCAGACTCCACAGAGGCAAGCAAGGCGGTTCTAGTACACCCCTGCACACACACACACACACACACACACACACACACACACACACACACGCCCGGCCCCAGGCCACTGCCAGGCTCAGAGCTCAGCCCGGAGGTTTGACGCACTTGGAGATCCCACCCACCCTGCTGCCTTTGTAGAGGGAAAAGGCTAAGAACAATCTGGCATGTGCCCGAGAACAGCACTCTAGTCAAAGAGTGCCGGCCGGGAGCTGGGACGCCCTGGATTCCAGGCTCAGAACCGCTTCTCCACCGTGGTTAACTCCGGGCAATCTCCTCCACATCTGGGTCTTCCTTCCTCATCAAAATAAGGTGTGGTCCTTTCTGAACTACCATTCAGTAATTCTACAACCTTCCTATTCGATAGGAAGAGAGATGACACATTAGGGTTTCCCTTTCTACCTTGGCTGACAGGAAACTCAAGGCTGAGTTTAAACAACAGGGAGCCGAACCCTGGTGGCCTTTTTAACACAGACACCCATTTCTTGAAAAGAAATGGTTGAAGGTTTCTAACCTTAAACTGAAAAAAAAAATCTCTAATTGTAAATTTTCTCAACATTTTGGAAGTAGGCCTGGGTATGTCTCTGTGTGTCGACAAAGCCAGACTGTATAGCAGTGAGCCAGAAATGCTTAGTCTGCATTGTTCTCTGTTTCCTGCTGAGTGTTCCCTGAACTCTGCTCTGGACACGCACGGTCATCTGAGGAGTGTGCATGCGGTGCTCTGTTCACATGCACACAGGTGCACATGTACAAGCAGAAAGCAAGCAGGTTCACCCCGCCCCAACAAGCTGCCTACCCACTGCCGTGGGCCTGCCCCCGGCTGCCCCCAATCCTGGGCTCCTCGGGGAGCTCGACTCTCAGGTAGGTGAGGTCTCGTGGGGCACTAGGGGGCTCACGCGTGGCAGTGAAGGCCAGCTGCTCTGCCATGCGGCATCAAGCCACAGACTGTGACACGCCCCAGCAGCTGTGTGTCTCGGGGCTACAGGGCTTGTGGTATTTTCTATGTGCCCAAGCTAAATGGCAGATGCCTCTGTGTGTTAAAGAGGACTTGGCGAAGCTGATGGCCACTCAACTGATGTCTCAGAACCATCCGTAGAATAAAAGCTACGGTGTCTATGAGTCTGCCCAGGACCCCAGGGCTCTTTGTTCTGACTTTGTTCTGGGCCACAGGCCACAGTGCTGTGCCCAGTAAAAAAAGAAAGATTGTCTTGGGACCGTGGAGATGGTTTGGTCTGTAAAGTACTCACCGTGGAAGCAAGAGGCCCTGAATTCAGATCCCTAAACCCACTGAAAAGAGCCAGACATGGTGGTGTGTATCCTAACCCCAGCGTTGGTGGGTGGGGCAGAGAGGAGGCTCGATGGTTACCTAGTCTAGCCAAATCGGCAAGCTCGGGGTTCAGGGAAAGATCCTGGCTAAAAAAATAAGATAAGGAGCAATTGAGAAAGACATCTAGTGTCAATCTCTGGCCTGCACATACATGCACACCACACACACACACACACACACACACACACACACACACAGATGTATACTTGGACATGCATCTTCCCTCACTTGTAAGCATGCATGAACATACATAACACAGACACATACATTTGCACACATGCATATATGTTTAAAAACAGAAAAGAAGCCCTCTGTGTTCATATGTGACGGGCTCCTGCCTGGAGTGCAAAAGCAATCTGACTATGGAACTGATTTCATATTAAACTGAAGCTCGAACTCTAGTGTGTGCGCTTGGTTATACGTGCTTTGGTATACTGAGCTTTCTCTTTGGTTGCTATGATTTCCTACGGGGGCCACCCTCTGAGAAAGCAGGGCCACTGAACTGCACATATTTGCTGCCTTTGTTGTGTGTGCGAGGTGCGACTTACAGCTGTAATCCCAGGGCACAGAAGGCAAGACAAGAGGGCCAGCAGTTCAAGGCCAGCTGGGGTTGCAAAGCAAGACAGAAGCCAGTCTGAGCTGCACGAGACCCCGTCTCAAAAACAACAAGGCGAATAATCACGGATTTCTCATTCCATGGGCAAGAGCGTGAGACCAGTCCTAAAGTCTATCCACAAGAGGAAGCAGAAGACACAGAAGAAAGTGACCTGCTCCGGTCCTGCTGGTTTCGTAATAGGCTATGTGGGACTGTGTGGTGTTCAGCCGCGCGGAGCTGTGTTGATCAGTCCTGAGTTGGCGTGCTGAGCTCTGCTCAGTTGGTTTGGGCTGAGTGAGCTGTGGATGGTGAAGTCTGTATTGGGTCTGTTTCTGGGTCTGTTGCACTGGGTTCAGTTGGTGCTACACTGGTTGGACTGAGCTGTGTGTGTTAAGTTGGGCTGCACTGGTTGTATTGAATTGAACTGGGTTGAGCTGTGTGTGGGGAGTTGTACTATGAACAGATGGGTTGTACTGGGTTGGGTTGGCTAATATAGGATTTGACAGAGTTGGGTTGTACAGGGTTGAACTGAGCTGGATACTGTGAGTCCCACGGTTGACTTGTGTTGTGCTAGACTGTGTTAGGTATGCTGGGCTCTGCTGGGCTGTATAATATTGGCTTGGGCCATGTTGTACCTGGTTGAGCTGAGCTGTACAAATGTGCTGGATTGTTTCATACTGCGTTGTTTTGTGTGGTATTGCATTGGGTTGGGTTGTACTGAGTTTAACTGAGCTGTGTGTGGTGAGTTATGCTGACTTGGCTATCCTGGGCTATTATATTGTTGAGCTGAGTCTTGTTGGATTGTAGTGGGTTCTATTGTGCTGTTGGGTTAGGTTGTGCTGGGTGAGTTAGACCGTGTGTGCTGAATCGCACTACGTTGAGTTGGCAAGGTCCAGGCTGTGTTGTAATGATCTGGGTCGTGTGGCACTGGGTGGAAAGGAACTGTGCGTAGCGAGTTGTACCATTTTTTGAGGTGGGTTGTGCTAGCCTGATCTGCTCTGCACTGGGTTGTGCTGTGCAGTTACTGGGCCATGTGGCATTGAGTCGTGCTGCCCTGGGGCTGAACTGGCCTGTGTATGGCAGGCTGCACTGTGCCCCATTGGCCAGACTGGCCTGTGTCAGGCTGTGATGCGTTGAGCTGGATTAAGTTGGGTTTGCGCAGTGATGGTGACAGGACATTCGTTATATTGGCCCTGTCATGGCTGACCTGCACGCGGGCCTCGGTGAGGTCGGTCCTCATAGCCAGCTGCTCCCGTGCGTACACATCAGGGTAGTGCGTCTTCTGGAAGACTTTCTCCAGCTCCTCCAACTGGTAGCTGGTGAAGGTGGTTCGGTTCCGCCGCTTCTTGCCTTTGTTACTCTCAGAGTCGGTCTTTTCCAGGGGGCTTGGTATTTCAGCGCTGGCCCGGTCCTGGGACCCCTTGGCCCCTGTCTCTTTCACACTGAGGTAGCTGCTGTCCATGCCCACGGGTTCAGAGTCAGGGGGCAACTCGGGCTCACCCAGGTTGCTCTCTTTGGCTGAGGAAGAGAAAGGAAGGTTAGAAACTTGAATCCGGGAAGGGAGGGGGAGGACACTTTACACCCCAGAGGCACCAGACCAAGAGACTCAAGGTCCATCCTCTGGCTTTCACCAACATGCTGGGTGACTTTGGGCAAGTCTGTCATCTCCCTTACCCTCTGTGGCATCATCCTAGAATGGTCCCTTCTGGCACCAAGGTCATGGAGCTCTAGGTTGGACAGTCGGACCTTAGTGGCTTTCTCACCACTCTCTGGTTGAGAGACTCCTTCCCTACAGGGAGTCAAAAGAATCAAAATGCCTTTGGACATGGACCCAATGGCTGTCTGACACAATACTGAGGTTCCTTTCGGTAGAGGAGAACTCCTTCGGTCACAGCGGACTTGGGGAAAAGAAAGGGCGGCGGCGAGACACATAGTTTTGTCTTCACGGAGTTCAACAGAGAAGTCTTGGAGACTGTCTCAGACTTTAGTGTTGAGACTGGACACACCCCACACCCCATACCCCACACTCCACCTGTAACACTGTCTGCAGAGGGGCCTTTAGCAGGTGGGGTTCACTGGGGTATGGGTTTACGCTGGGGTCCCTTTCATAGTAGCTCACAGCTCAGGCCCCGCCCGCTCTCTGCTGACACAATGACAATTTACCCACGGTAGATTCCCAGAAACTCAGAGCTACAAGGAACTAAGCCAAGCCATGCAGACCAAGACTGGGGAGGTGGAGACCCCAGGGTAGGAGGGCAGGAACTTCTGTCTCACCCATCCATCCGAGCACACACACTTGCCTCATGATGGGGGGGGTGGAGCTTGGAGGGTGGGGGAGTGGGGGTGGGGGGGAGTGCTCAGAGTCTGGGCTCCAGTGCCAGGCACCAGGGGTTCTGTGCCACACCTCTGGCTTTTACAGCTCCACTTTTCCAGTGAATCCTTTGTGACTCAGTTTCCCCTCTATAATTTTGGGGTGAATGAAGAGATCCATGGGATATTTCTTATGGGTTGTGAGAGGCAGCCAGCTGTCTGTGTAGCCTTCAGCCCCGCTTCTGGTCTGGCCTTACAGGCTTACAGGCCCTGCCAGCACTGGAGGAGTGTCCCAGGATAAATCCTCCATGAGAAAAGTCCTTGGGGTGCAGGCACATGTGTACACGCACCAGGGCATGGACATCAATCAAGGCGTGCCTCCAGACGCGGGAAGACCCTTTCTGGCCATATTCTTTATTTGAGGTTTAGGAAGAAGGAGCTAGAGTCAGTGAGAGAACCGTTAAGAAGACATGAAAAATGCTTAAATGTGTACCAGCTCCGTCCATTCCCAGCAAGCACGTGTGGTGAGTGTAAGTATCAACCACTCTGACCCTGGGTCTTCTTCCAGGTCCATGCAGTTTGCATTTTGGATCAACCTTGACCTTCTGATGCCGTCCAGGCTGGGGTTGGGGGACTGATGCTTCAAGCTTACCAGCCTCCCTGAGAGCATTCAGGAAGGTGGAGAAGAGACTGTCTGCCCGACCTTGTCGGGTTCCTTCCAACTCTGATACTGAAGAAAGGGAGGAGAGGGTGCCCAGAGAAGGCCTGGACGCAGCTCCGCTTCTAGCATCTGTGGGGGTGGCTGACCAAACCAGTGGCATTACAAATGGCAGCCACGTGAGCCACGTTTACGCAGCCAGTGAGCGAGCGAGCGCGGCTTCGGTGACAGCTTTGTGCGAATTACAGTTGGCAGCAGGACCAAGAGCTTCCAGCAAAGATATTTATCTTCCTGGCAGACAAATAAGTTTTATGTTTTGGTTTTTTTCTTTTTCTTTTTCTCCCTCCCTCCCCCCCCCCCACCGAAAAGAGATCCCACCCAGCTCACTCAAAATAAGCATTCCTCTTGTGCAACTTCCTGGCACCCAGGCTGGGGGAGGAGGCAGCCGCCACCCCTCCTGGCCTAGCCCTGTCCCCCCAGGCTCATCCTTGCCCCATGAACACCGGTAGTGTCTCTGGGCATCCAGCCTGGACCTGGGATCACCCCGTGGGAATGAGGGCCAGTTGAGGTCAGCGACATAGAAACCGGGCTTGGAAGGACTAACCCTAGCGTCTCATTTAAACTGAGTCTAGAGAGAGAAAAGAATATGCCCTAATTAACCACAGAAGAGTCTTCTGCTCCTGGGACTCCCCTACCAGGGTATAGGGCCTGTTTCCAGGAGAAGAAATCCAGGGCCTCTCAGCACCTGTAAGTCCTGCCCCTGAGGACAAGGAATTAAGATGAAGACCAAGGCGCCCTCAGTATGGAGCTAGTTCTTGTCCCAGGAGGAGAGGATGGCAGAGTTCAGTCTTCTGATGAGAAAGAAGGAAGGGTGTGCCCACTCCTAACCACCCACTGGAACAAGTGAATGGGAGATGGGGACACAGCAAGGCGTGTACTGAGATCAGAGCCCCAGAAGGAGTGTGTGTGTGTGTGTGTGTGTGTGTGTGTGTGTGCTCACACGAGAGCACGCGCACCCAGGAACCATCTACCAAGTTCTTGGACACAAGGTGTTTCATCGGTCTGGGGTTTGCTGTCCACTAGGTTAACTGGGCAGAGAGCTCCGGGGACCCGCCTGGCTTTGCCTCCTCAGTGCTGGGATTACAGGCACACCCCACCACGCCCAGCTGCTTTCGGTGTGTTCTTGGGTTCTACCCTCACGCTTGGGTGGCAGGCGCATTACCAACTCAGCCATCTCCCCAACCCTCAATGCCAAGGTTTTAAACATTTATTACTTATGTGTGAGTGTGTACCACATGAATGCCTGGGGATTGTGGGTGGTTGTGAGCCGTCATATTGGTGCTGAGAATCGAACCCAGATCTTCTGCAAGAGCAGCAAGTAGGGTTAACCACTGAACCATCCCTCCAGCCTGTCTGGGTTTTTTGTTTTTGTTTTTTAAATTATTTAAAATAATATTTAACTTTAAATATATTTTGATCATATGCCACCCCTCCCCCAAGTCCTTCCAGACCCTCCCCCATCCCTACCCACCCAACTTTACGTTTCTTTTTCAGAAAACAAATAAAAACTTAATTCAACCAAGAAGACAAAATAATTCACCTCCCTCAAAAAAAACCCCACCAAACTGTAACCAAATAAACAGACACACACACACACACACACACACACACACACACACACACAATGGAGTCTGTTATGTGTTCGTCAGCTACATCCTAACAGGAGGCCTGCCCTGGAGGGTTGGAGTACTCAGTGTCACTCCATTGGAGAAAACTGATTTTTCCATCTCCCAGAAGGTGTAAATGTCAGTTCAGTTGTTAACCTTTGCCCTAGCCAGAATGCTAATATTAATTATTAATTTTTCTTGCTTTAAATGCTGAAGCTGGGATCCTACTCTCGACAATAAAGGAAAATTCTCCCAAGGTCTGTAGCCATACTTCTCATCTCAGGACGACAAGCCTAAGTTCCGAGACTCTGGCTATCTGTCTGTAAGGCCGCTCCACCTGGGGCCCCCGGAGCCGGGCCGTTTCCGCTTCAGCCAGCCCGTGTTTGTCCTCTGGGGATCTGGTTTATTGTTCCTGGTCCAGCTCTCCAGGGTCCTTCCCCAACCCAGCTACAGGGACCACGGGACCCAGCTCCTTGTCGGAAGTATGCCATCTATCTAGCTTAAAGGCCACACCTGCTCCGACACCCTCTGTGATCCTCAGTAGTCAGGGTCTGTTTGGATTAGGCAGGGTCCCCACATGAGGGAAGCACGTGTGGCCCTGGGTGAAGCCAAAAGATCCAGGGGAGCTGTCTAGGGGGGCAGCCTGGGCAGGGCCCCTTGTAGTTCAGAATCTGGCTCATGCCGGCAATCCTCATCAGTAAGATGGGTCTGAATCTCTGGCTCCACAGTATGAGTCTGATTACTCCTGTCCTGGGTTCCCTGCAGCCCTCGCCTCTGACCACCTGCTCAGAAAATCCTGCCTTCCTGCTGGAGGCGCCAGCACCCGCTCTCCGGGAAGCCAGAGTCACCCCTCTGTCCTCCACTCCTGTCCTTGCAGCCTCGGTGTCTGGATCCCCAACTGCCCAAGGGGAGCTTCTTGTCACTGGTTCCATCTCACCTCATAGCACAGGGAGGCACAGGCCCAAGTATGCGGGCAGAGGCTGTGGAAGAAAAGATGAGTCATGGCCAAGAGGCACTGCCGTGTCCCCTCTTCGTGCAGCCGCTCTGCCAGCTGTGTGCCCTGGCCCCGCTGCGGACTGGCAGAGGGCTGTTGTTGAGCCAGTGAGGGGACCGGGTGTGGCTCAGGTACACGAGGGGAACAGTGCCACTTTGCAAGACGGACGGCTCATACGACTGGAGGTGACTGAGGGAAAGTGAGTGGTTAAAAAAACAAAACAAGCCGGGCGGTGGGTGGTGGCGCACGCCTTTAATCCCAGCACTTGGGAGGCAGAGGCAGGCGGATTTCTGAGTTCGAGGCCAGCCTGGTCTACAGAGTGAGTTCCAGGACAGCCAGGGCTACACAGAGAAACCCTGTCTCGAAAACAAACAAACAAACAAACAAACAAAACAAAACAGGATGGACCTTAAGGGACATTTCTCCTCACACAGCAAGCAGGACCAGCAGGGAGGGGCCAGCATCTAAACCAGTGGTTCTCATCTTCCTGATGCTGTGACCCTTTAATACAGGTCTCCATGTTGGGGTGACACACCCCCTCCCAAACCATAAATATTCTTTTCTTGCTACTTCATAACTGTAATTTTGCTACTGTTGTGATTCATAATGTAAATATCTGATATGCAGGACATCTGATATGTGACCCCTGTAAAAGGATTGGTTGACCCTCTAAGGGGTCGTGACCCACAGGTTAAGAACTGCTGATCTAAACCATCACCTGTCACCTGCCAGAGAATAGTGGTCTCTGTGTCACACCCTGGCATTGCACAGACAGGTGGCCTCCAGGAGTGCCAGTTTCCCCAGCTGTGGAGTCCTTCTGCACCGCCTGTGATCCCAGGACTGGAGGAGGCCGGGCAGCGACAGAGGCCAGCATGAATCCAGGCCCCCACCAGCAACCCTGCCATTCCTCAGCCCCCAGGGACACCCTGCATGGATTTTATTCTGCCTGAATGTCTTCCTTCCCAAATCATGCAAGGAGACTTTTGTGGGTGTGTCCCAAGTCAAGACAGTGATTAGAGCCCGCCTTATCCTGACCTAAAGCTCCCCCTTCCCATCTACCCTTCCCCTGATGGCTTAGAACTCTGTAGAGCAAGCTGGCCTCAAGCCCACAGATCCACCCTCGTTTGGATGCACCATCGTGCCCAGCAATCAGATCCAGGCTACCCAGAAAACAGAGACAAGGAGTAGCCGTAAGTGAATGTCTTCCCTCAGTGCGCCAAAGGCTCTAAAACAATCTGAAGCCAGGGTTATTCCCGTGGACCTTTTTGACAGGTGGGAAGCAAGAAGCAAGAGCTTCTGGGTAGGCTACAGACAACCTCTGGGAACCAGCTGTCACAGACTGATCCTACTCAGTGTGGCCATTGGGACTCAGCGTGTGAAATGAAAAAGTGGGAAATCCACCTTCCTTCCCTTAACCTCTACCCGTCACACCCTCCCATCTAGGGCCATCCAAAGCTCTCGAGAAATTTCCAAGGCCTGCCTTCCTTCCTTCCTTCCTTCCTTCCTTCCTTCCTTCCTTCCTTCCTTCCTTTCTTCCTTCTTTCCTTCCTCCCTTCCCTTCCTCCCTCTCTCCCTCCCCCTCTCTCTTTTATTCTTTTTTTTTAAGAGGGCATCTTGTTTCTAGAGGGCGTTCATGTCAGAGGGTGTAAGCCCCAGGGTACAGGCACCAGCCTGCAGCTGGGGATGGGTGTGGGGAAACACGTTTCCAGTCGCCTGGGGCAAGGATCGTGAGTATGCAGACATGTGTGGAGTTGTGTGTTAGTGTGGATGGGTGAGTGTGGACCTGGGTAGAGTGTGTGTACGTGTGTGGCTGGGCATAGGCAGTGCATACGGCGCGTATGGCTACAGGGCCCGAGTAATTTTATCCTCCGTGGTTTTGATTACATCTATTTTCCCTCCAAACATCTGCTTTGTGGGGGACATGCGGCTCGCTCTGTTCCCCGGGTGAGCCGGCCCCACACACCCTGTGGCGAAGTGCACAGCACCGATGTAATCTCCTTAAACAAAACAGGCCAGCACGGGGCCCTTTCATGCTATTTAAAGGGCACTGACTAAACCCACCGCTGTCCAAACAGTCCTGGGGGGCTGGGGTGGAGGCTAAAGGTTAGCCATTGATCACATAAATCCTCGACCCACCTCATCTGCCCCCGGGCTCTGCCCAGAGGTCTTCAACTTAGCGGGTGGCTTGGTAAATAATGCTGCAGGGGGAAGAAGTGCCCAGGAGGCATGCCAGCAAGAGCACACGGAACACATGTGTGTGTTGTATGCACTCAAGAGGCGACGAGCCGGGACGGGAGAGAGTGGGGCAGCCTGTGCTCAGGCTAGCGGGGGACTCGAGGCACCTGATTCTGAGCACCAGCCAGCCAGAGAGCCCTGATGAAGAATGAGGGGGTCACAGGCCAGAGGAGGAGGAGGAGGAGGAGGAGGAGGAGGAGGAGGAGGAGGAGGAGGAGGAGGAGGAGGAGGAGGGGACAGATGAACCAAGTGGACAGAGGGTCCCAGGACATGGGCGCTTGGGAAATATTGAAATCTGAAGTGGGTGTAGAGTTTAGTTCATCATTAACACTTTTTTAAAGTGATAGTTTATTTGAACAGGCAGCTCAACAAAGACCCATGGGCAGCCAATAAACCCGGGATCAGGCAGGTCCCCACTGCTGCCACTGAGATCCCAGGGTGCCCCCACACAGAGGCACAGAGACAGGAACCCGTGGTGCACTGGTCACAGTGGTCGCCAACGGTGTCAGCAGTTCCTTATGTGATTAGACTAACCCTAGTCCTGGCCTCAGCAAGCCCTCAGCTCAGCAACTGCCCTAAGAAGTGAAGACCCATCTGTGAGGGGCAAAGACCCAAACCAGAGAGAAATCACCACCGCTGTGTTTGGCTCTGAATGTCCCCGAAGGCTTGGTTGTGTCATGGGGTTTGGTCCTCAGCAATTGACAATGCTGAACGGTGAGGGACGCTTCAGGAGCTGGGGCTTATGGAGGGGTGTGGGTGGGTCTTAGATGGTTGAGGACGTAGCACACCAAGGTCTCTCTCCTCCCCCTTCCTGCATGCAACTTCCTCTGCATCATACTCCCGCCACAATGACGTATTACATCATCACAGACCCAAAGCAGCGAAACCAACTGTGATCCGAATCCACGCTACGGAATAACATCTCAGCACCTACAGTGGCGCTCATCTCTGATAAGTAAATCTCAATTGGACAAGAGAGAGACAAGCATGCTGGAAAGGTGTTGGGCTCGAACCTCCAAAGCGGTGAGAACCCTTTTTCCTATTCAATTGATTGTCACAGGCATTTCGTCACAGTCCCAGAAAGCTGAACAGCACAACGAAGGTCCTTCAGTAGGCAGACGATGGGCACGTGGCGGAATAACGCTCAGTAAAGAAACAAACCACAACCACTGTGACAATACGGGGGAGGCTCGGAAGCACACTCCACAGGTAAAGGAACCAGCCCGAGAACGCACGCCATGTGTGTCCCAACCAGTTGTCGCGTGAACTTGGGAAAGGTAGAAATGGAGGCACAGAGGGCAGATGGTCGGCTGCCAGGGGCCAGGTGGGCGCGGGGGAGGGGGGAGGGGGAAGGTTTGTCAACAAAGAGATCTCACTGATGTGACTGTACTCGAACTATGTGATGGGGTCAGTGGGCACACAAATCTGTATGGGGATGCATTAAAGAGTACAAATTTACACCGAGACTTCATTTCACGCGATGTTATTTTATGGTGTGGAAAAAGGTTAATTAAAGAGAAAATGCAAAATGGCATTGAACATCATTCAACGTTCAAAGACCTTCACCCCAGAGTCCCACTTCTAGGGTCTTATTCTAGAGAAGTATCAGCAATGGACATAAGGAGAGGATGAGAGACAGAGTTCGTCGGGCCCTGTCTACAGCGTAGAAAGCTAATGACCCGCCAGCACAGGGGCTTCTTCCCATGTGCAGATTCTGTGCAGCATCGGTGGTGGGATTTAACATGAATTATCGTGCATTTATCTGTTTGATTATTTTCCCTTTATTCCTATTGTCCCCTCCCCATTAGAGGGGACACCCCTTCTGTCCAGCATAGAGTACTGCCCTGGGAACATATTAGTCGCTCAGTAATCACCTGGTGAGTGAATGAATGACTGAACCCTGTCATAGAACAGGGCCTTGGCAAGCGGAAAGCCATGCATTTCTATGAAGTTTCTGGTTGAAAATGAGCATAGAGACGTAGTCCTTACATAACGCTGGGAGCTTTCCAGAAGTAGAAATGTGAGGATGTGGGCTAACTTTCCCCCTTTTGTTGACCTGTTTTTGTCCTGGCTGCCTTCAAATATTTGCTCTCTGGGCTGAGCTCTTATCTGAATCAGAGACTGGAAATCCCAGGGAAGCCTGCGCTGACAGGGAGCTGACACTGCGCTGTGGGGTTATGGGAAGTGAGAGGCCTGAAGGCGGGGGATGGGAGAGGGCAGCTTCAGAGCAAAGTGGGGTGGTACTGTCATGGTGGGGTGATACTGACCTCCCGACTGGGCCCTAACGGACTCTAAGCCAAGGCCTCTGTGGCTGCCGGCTGGCTGCCAGTGCGCAGGCCCAGTCCAGATTTCCTCCTGAGATTCTTGCTCTGTAGGCTTATATCCCTGAGTATAGGCAGAAGGTGTCTAAGACACAGGCACCCATCACGACCCACGACAGAGGGTCCCTCCGGCTCCCAGAGGCCTCATCCAGGACGGGATACTCCTTGAAACAGTACATACCAACGGTGACCACGTTTAATCTAACAGGACCGTGGGTTCGGTCCCAGCAGTCACATAAAGAGCCAGGCACAATGGCACAGGCCTCTGCTCTCAGCTCTGGGAAGATGGAGGCAGGAGGATCTCGGGTTTGCTGGCCAGTCAGTCTAGCCAGTGACTGATCTCCAGGTTCAGTGAGACACACACACACACACACACACACACACACACACACACACACACACAGATAGATAGAAAGAAATAGATATAGACATAGACATTGATATAGATATCCTCCTCTCCCCGTGTGTGTGTGTGTGTGTGTGTGTGTGTGTGTGTGTGTGTGTGAGAGAGAGAGAGAGAGAGAGAGAGAGAGAGAGAGAGAGAGAGAGCAAGAGAGAGACTTCTGTGGATTTCTGTCCTTGCCACACTGTCCCAGGTTCTCTATGGCTAGGCTCCCTGCCTCAGCACACACACTGCCTGTGTGGACTGGTTGCCTCGTGCAAGTAGAAGAGACCTTTCGAGAAGGAGCTCAAAGAAACCAGCCGTAAAGTAAGTATGCGGCCATCTCCACCTGAACAAACCGCTGGGCTAACAATTGATGTTCCCTCAGATCTACAACTCTGAGTGAACCCATGCCACCAGGGGTGCAAAAGGCACACGGAGGGGCCAGTCCTGTGGGCCGCCAACACCTGGGAGGGGGTCTCCTGCAGCTGCTCGCCCTCAGTGCCGGTTCTGTGTCCAGATTGTAGGTCCAACTCCCAGAAGGCAAGAGCAAGGCTGCAGTTTCACACACTTACCACTAAGAGGCACTGTAGTTCCAATAAAGTATTTCTGGGCCTGAAGCAAAGTGGAGGGGAGTGGGGCACCCCTTAAAATGATTTGAAGAAGTTCCTGGTAGGATCTACCAGTTCGGCAGGTATTCAGCCCTACTGTGTACCTGCTACGGTGCCATCCCCAGGAGGGGCCCAGGGCAGGGCAGGGCAGGGCAGGTCCCAGTACCTTCTGGAAGAGCTCTTGCTTCCCTTCTACCTCACAGCTCACTGAACCAGGCTCAAAATAGCCCAGTGGGCAAAACGAGGCACCAGACAGATGCTTAATACCAACAGCATCTGAATGAAAGGCCCGAGGTCTGGGCTTTCATTTTGTTTTTCCTGGAGGTCGTCTCCCTCTCTGCAGAACCCTTAGGTTCCAGCTATAATGGCACATAGTAGGCATGCAGGAAACAACAGACTCACTTGTAAATGACTGTCTTATGCCAGAACTACTCAGTACACTACCTTGTCTTGCTGGTGGATTGCTTACGGCTCGGAGCTGTGACCCCTGGCCTGTGAGCCCCTTCTGGGGTTCTTAGTAGAGGCAGGAGCCACAGCCCCCCACTCCACACTGATATTCTATGGGCTCTTCTCACAGGGGAGGCTCTTTCCTGGTTCAGAGGAGTGGGCTCTCAGAGTCGAGGAAGGAAGAGGAAGCCCACAGAGCGTCATGGAGAACAGGGACGGTGCTTTGTAGTCTACACAGTCCAGGGACCTGCTCTGGTGACTCCTTCTTCACAGACACCAAGTAAAAACACCCCATTCCACAGCTTCAGAAATGGAGACAGAGCGGGCAGTGGCTTATTTTAAAAGTGGCCTGACCTGGGATATTCCCACTGCATCCTGCTGGGCAGGTGCCTTAGTGGGACAGATGCCGGGTGGGACAGGACTAGACATTCCGAGACCAGACCCAGGAAGAAGGGAAACGGATCAGGACGTGCAGGAGGCCAGCCCCTCTCTGCTGCCTCACGGCGGACATCACACCACCTCCATGCTGGCCCGGAGTAAGCTGCCCTGTGCATGCGACCAGTGTCACCAGCTGCCAGGGACCCCAAGAATAGACTCGTGTCTTCTTTCATAACTGCGCGCCAAAGCACTTAGAAGTAAAGAGGCAGAAAGGTGGCTTAGCCAGTTCACGGAGAAATAATAGCACACGCTGTGTACCTGCAGGCCAATCGGCGTTTGTCTATGGATTTACGTAAGACCCAGAAGACTGAGGATGACTTAGCTGGAGTGGCAAAGCTTCCAAGTGCAGGGAACAGCAGAGGGACGTCTGGGTTTTCCCGCTACACTTGGTAGCTTTTCCCCAAGTTTGAACCCTTAGCAAAATGGAAAACTTTTATGGAGAAATTATATATAAGGGCCAGTAGGAAGCTGGCCTTATCCCGGATCCCACTACAGAACACGTTCTATACTGCTTAGCACAGGGCCTGGGCCGGAGTGCAGTGAGTGCCCCCACCCCCTGCCCACATAGCACCCTCAGCCTCCAATGCCCAGTCCCATGTGCTCGGCAGATGCCAGCTCCAGAGAACACCTCATGCAGCTCCTTGTGAATCCGTCTCACCCAGCCCTTCAGCCCCTCCTCCTCGCCTAGAACCTGTATTCCCTCAGCAGGGACATTCAGGCCTGTAGCAAAGTTTGTGTGCAAAGGGCATGCTTCTGTTGCAGCTGAGGGTTTGAAAAAAGGCTCTGAATCTATCAGAGTTTCCATTTTCTGCGCTAGCAAGATATGGTAGTGGGTGCAGGTGCTGGCTGCCAAGTCTAATGACCCGAGTTCAATTCTCTTGTCCTGTACAGTGAAAGGAGAGAAAAACAACTCCCAAACATGGTCCTGACTGCCACACTAATACCATGGCATGAATCCACACAGGGACACACACACACACATACACACATACACATACACATACACGCAAACACATACACTAAATCAAGAGGAAGTTGGAGACAGGAGGATACCTGGCCATCCAGTCTAGCCAAATCATCACATCCACAACCTTTTGAGAGACCTTGTCTCAAAGGCAAGGTGGACCCCTGCTCCACACACATGTGCGCACACACATACACACACAGGGCCATAGCCTGATGGAAGGCAGAGACAGGAAACAAGTGTGGCGCAACAATCTAGGAGATTCTAGCTAAGTGAGCATTGTGTTGTGCTTGGACACCAGGGTCGACAAAAACAAGGACTGGCTGCTTCCGGTCGAAAAGGTCGAGGAGACATTTGAACTTAGCACTAAAAAGAGGGCCTAGCCCAGGCCTTAAAATCCCAGTTGTGTGTGTCAGCTTGAGTGGCAGCATACAGTGAAAGGTGGGACTTGAACCCATGTCTTCCTGCTTCTCACCCTGGGTCAGTCTGCTCACTGCTCCTTTCGATTCCTCTAAACCGTGTGGCTTTTAGTATGTCCCCAAACACCACTAACCTGATGACCCAGATCCCGTGTTTATTCAAAAGCAAGCCTGCATCCCTGATGCCCCCTCTGGGATACTGTAGCAGGACAGAGCAGCTTAAATCCTGCTCGGTATGAAGGGTGAGAAGGGTCTGGGCTAGGACAGGCCCAGGTGTACCCCTACTTCTGCCATTCTTTGTTCTGCTCCCCCCCCCCACCCAGCCATTCAATCCTAGCATTCCTGGGTCACTTTAACAAGCTGGCAGAATCCCAGGCGGTGGGAACGGAAAGTACCAAATGTTCATCTCGAGACGGAAGGCTGCTGGGAGATACAGGCTGGTCGAATGAGAAGGGCGGCGGGTCACCTGACCTAGGTGACAGAGGGTTGCCAGGGCGACCTTTGGCCTAGGCGTGGACATGCTGAAGCTGCCCTGCGCTGAAGAGGCCAGCCTGACGCTCTGTCTCGTTAGCCTAGCCTCATCCTACTAGGGATATTGACCGTCCTCCCCTGTAAACTGGCAGAGGAGGGAAAGATGCTCCCAGGCTCTCCCACCGCTCAGCCTCCGACGGTCTTTGGGGAAAGCCATAGTCGTGTGCCTTTGCCTCCTTGCCTGAGAAGCCATCTACATCCCAGGAGGTGGAGAAGTGGAAATGAGGTAGAAAACATATCATGTCCCTTGGCTCCAAACATCCCCCAGGGCACAGAATGGGGTCTAACTATGGGGTCCACACAGCTGCACAGGGGAGGGGAGGTTCCCTCAGGGGCAGGAGTACCCCCACTTCCCAGCCCTTCCTAGGTGCCTTCTCTTCTGTCCAAGTGTCCCCAGCTTAGGCTGTCGGGACGCGTATGGACCACAGAGCCCTGTGCAATGTGGCTCCCAGGCTCTCCTTCCATCTGAGATAACTTCATATCTGTGTCGGGGTCCTGTAATGCGGGAGACATTGTGTAAGTTCTATGTTTCTGGAACATTTGAAACTGCCAGGCGCCGAACGTCCATTCCTCTGGTTTTCCATACTTTGCTGTGTATATTCCTGGCAGTTTCCACCTCAGATGGAGCCCTTGCTGTGGACAAGGAAGATATCAGAGCAACCCCCACCCCCCGGCCGATCCCTGCCCTGTATCTGACTTTATCTACCTGTGGAAGTGAGAGACTCTGGTGTGGCTGTGTTTCCAGCCTGTGGAGGAGTCGTGTAACTCTAGAAGGAGACTGCTTCTTTCTCCAGTGGCCAGCTTCCTTTCTGAAGTGTAGTTATGAGGTATGGAATCACTGACAAACAGCGAGAGCCTTCTCTCTTAGATGAAAAGAGAGAAGTCATGGCTGAATCCATTGCAAAGCTGCTATTTAATTGTCCGAGGGCTAGAAGCCGCCATTTGATATTTGCTTTCAAAGAAATCTCACAAGGGAGGTGGCTAAGTGGATCAATCCCCTGCTTCTCAAGCCTAAGGACCGAGGCTCTGCTCCCCAGAGCCCACAAAAAAGCTGGGGAGGCGTGGCTGCCGCCTGTGAATGCAGATCTCCCAGGCAAGCTAAGCTGCTCTAGCCACAGGTGGGGAGCCCCAGGTTCTGCAAGAGAGTGGGGAGCAGTTGAGAAGACAGCTGACACCAATTTTGGGCAACACACATGCATAAGCACCTGTACACAGGAGTTCACACGCATGTCAACACATATGACACATGTGCGTATGCAAAAATCTGACCTTGGCATACATGCTGTGGCATACATACTATTCACATACACATCATACACAAACACACGTGTGCATGTACATACACAGACACACACACACAGGGACACATATACACACACACAGACAAGTAAAATAAGGTTTTAGAACCTGTGCATGCTCCCTGCCTGCAGACCAGGCCCAGCAGACTGTGGTTGATCTTTTGGGCTGATACTTAGTCAAGGTTCTCCTGGGCCCAGTGCCTGGAACTCAAGGCCTGGTGGACTCCCCGATGACCGGACAGAAGACAGTCAGTGCAAACGCCTCTTTCTGAGAATAAATGTTATACAAGAGAGCGACAGCACAGAGCCTGCAGCACACAGGTCGTAGGCTTTCTTCCAGGGGACTGTGTCAGCATACAGGGAGAAGGTTTTGGAGCCATGTTAATTACATGAAGTTACATCCTTATTAGAATTAGCTGGAGAAACCCAGGGGCTCCCAACTAGCCAGGAGCCAGGGGCCATCTCTGGAGCCCAGACCTATGGCTCTGACCTCCCTTATCAGCTCTGCTCCCTGGGGAACAAATGTGTCCCTGACTTGAATCTCTGTGGCTAGCCAATCACTAACCTGGAGGCAAGAAGAGAGACAGAGTGGCCTTCGTGTTTCCCTGTGAATTCTACAATTCCAGACTTCACATAAGAGCCCTGCTGGGGCCAGACAGATGGAGAGGACCAATATAAGAGGCTAGAAATGCCAGAGGGAAGCTCTCGGGTTCCCTGGGTGAGCAGTTCTCAAGACTGCTCCCTGGAGAGGCGCTGCCTTTTCTGCTGTGGTGCTGGGACAAAAAGTCCAAGCACAGAGGGAGCTAACGTCCATCTCATGCTGCCCCCAAAGACAGACAGACAATTGATCAAAGACCTGTTCTAAGGGTCCCAACAGTAATAGAAGGAAATGGAAATCCAGGACATAAGTGCCATCAATGTAGATGTGACACCAAAAATAGGTGACAAGGGGGGGAAATGGTAAACCAGACTTATCAAAATGAAAAACTTGCATTTATCAAAGGACAGCGGCCACTTGAGAGGCAAAGACAGCCCATGGGAGGGGAGGCTTTGGGATTCTTACAAACCACCTGTTAGATAAGAGATGATGATACAGATACTGAAAGACTGTTCTGTGGGCTTGAGTGGGCTCAATGGTAGGGCATATGCCTGGGACACCGGGTTCAATCCCCACCAGCATAAATAATAATAAATCCTTCTACTTAACAACAAAAACAGATTCAAAGATTGGAGAAGGATCTGGAATAGGTATTCTCCTGAAAAGTTACACAGATGGCCAAGAACACATTCAGACAAATTCCAATGAAAGTAGAGAAACACATATAGAGACAGAAAGCAGCGTGAAGGCTGGCAGGCGGGAGACGATGGAAGCTTTGTTTAACAGGTACAGAGTCTATTTAAAATGTTGGGAAAGTTCTGGAAATAGAGGAGATGGTTATACAACATTTTTGGTATATTTAATGTCACTGAATTGTACACTTAAAGATGGTGAAAATAATTAACTTTTGTGTTGTCTATAATTTGGTGGTGAATATGTGCATGCAGGCACACATGTGTGAAATATCTTTTTTCTGTAGCCCAGGCTGTCCTGGAACTGTAAGGATCTGTACAGGATCTGTAAAGTGGGGACAGGTTTCCTACCACATATTCCTTTGATGGGACTCGAGAAGGTCCTCGATGTAGCCCAGGCTAGCCTCGTCCTCACTGCAAGCCTGTGCTGGGTTTGCAGGCCCAAGCCACCACGCTCAGACTTGTGTCATGCCTGCACATTTTACTCCCATTAAGAAAACAAACACCTTCCCCCCATAGTTAAAGTTTCTGAAATTGTTTTTAAAGCTCACATAAAGCAACACTATCACACTCATCAAGGGGCTTGCCTTTACAGCCCCCCAGTAACCTCCAGGGGGTCCCCCAAGTCCCAAGCCTTAGCAGAAATGAAGGTCCTCACAGCTGGCTCCTGACAGTCCTTGGGCTCCAACTCCTGCAGCTGGCATGCTGCATTCAGACCTTTACTAACCCAGACCCTTGATTCAGGCAGCTTCCTGGTGACAGAGGCCCATTTCCAGCCCCTTCTGCTGACCGAGAACCAGCCTCTGAGGACTGGCTCAGGTGTCCTTAGGAATCCCCAGACAACTGCCACCTCCCTCAGGATTCCCCATGCGGCTCATCCAAGTGTGGCTGGGCACTACAAGGTGGGAATCGTCTCATTCACAGCCAGACCCTGGGAGATGTCTGACCACTCTCAGGGCGCGGTCCACAGGCTCTGCTGATGGAAGAAACCTTCCCAGGGCTCTGACCACAGCCTCATGTGAGTCTGTTCCCTCTAGCAGTCTGGAATAGTGGATGTCACCCTTGAGTGCTGACATTGCCAGGCTAGGGGTGTGAGTGTGTGTGTGTGTGTGTGTGTGTGTGTGTGTGTCTGTGCATCTAGGACATGCCCATGAAAATGCTGTGGGCCACACAGGGAGCAGAGGGAATGGTGCTCGGAGAAAGCCTAGGCCTCAGTAGGCACCCAAGGAGAAACCAGGAGCAGAGTGTGTGGGAACCCAGGGCGTTGCCCCTTGCGGGGTGAGTGTCAGAATCCCAAGGAGGAAAGATGAAGAGATAAGTTCCTTGCCTCTGATTGGCCCTAGGCAGGCAGTGGGAAGGAACAAGGGTCCTGGGATGTGGCTGGAGGCAGGCAGGAGCTAGAGCTAACTGCAGGCGAGGTCTGAGGAGATTCAGGAGGGGGACAGTACCCACCTGATTAGAGCCAGCCCTGGCAGGCACAGCAGCTGGACACCAGGCCTGTGGCCTTGGAGATGAGCTTAAAGGGGAACCGTTGGGGATAGATGGCTCTCCTCCAACCTGCTGCAATTCTGCAAAACAAACGGTTGTCTACCCACAACCCCCCTTGCTCCTGAGCCACAGGCTCCTTGCGGAGTGAAATCCTTTTCCAGAAGGGTGAAAGAGATCCTCCCACCGGGCTGCCACCCCATCTCCACAGAGGGGGGGAAAGAGGAGGAAACAGGGTGGGGGGGATGGAAATGTTCACACCCCATATCCGTGTCAGTCATCCGTCAGCAAACACTGACTGAGCACCTACTGTGCACCCCGAGCCTTGGTTTAGGGTCGGGAGGAATGATCAGAAGCAGCGGACAGAGCCTCACACAGACCTGTAGCTCCCGGAGGAAAGACATTTCCCTACTGCTCAGTTCTGACTGTTCTCAGCTCTTCCATCTTTAAGACATAATCCCCACCCCGTTGGCCACCTGTGCCATGCTGTTCACACCAGGCATGGGTGAAGAAGTCATGCCTGAAGTCCAAGTCAGGCCTGGGACACCACCCTCCCTACCCAAGTGCCAGAATCCAGTCTCGATCAGGCATCCCAGACATGGTAGAAAGACCTCTTCGGGAGCCATGTTTGAGATACACCCCAGCCTTTGTTGGGAATTGCTAGGCTTGGACTGATTTAAAGTATATCAGGCTCATCCTGGAAAAGAATGCTTTGTAGGTCCTTTGTCTTGGGGCTGTGGGGAATTTATTTGTCCCTTCCTATCTGCCCCAGCCTGTGCATGCTCCTCGCTGTCCGCCAGATCTCTGGCCGGTCTCCCGCTCTCACAGCGTCACGAAGGGGTTGCAATGAAACAGAACACAGGAAGCACGCTGTACTTCCTGTAGAAGGGAGAGTGAAGGCAAGTACCAGGCAAGGCCTGCTAACCACTCCCCTGCCGCAGGTGGCCCAACCTTCTCCTTCTATGAGTGCGATGATGCAGTTAGCAGACAGGCAGGCTCCTGGAGTCTCTGAAGGTTGCTTGGCCCCAAGACCTGGACCAAGGTTTTCATTTCAAAACCATCAGATTCCACGAAGGGATTTCAGACATGGGGACCTGTGTCTGCAGAGGTATGCACACGCTTGTCCTGTCTGTCATGGGGGCGAGAGCCCTGCTCAGTGTTTGGATGTGACCTGGGGGCGTCTGAATGGTGGGGACAGAGACAGGATCAGGGAAACTTCTAGATATCAGGGAGGTTCACATATCTTGGGAGGACCTTAAAGTTCCACTTCCTATCCTACGATCTGATCAGAGTCTGCAGGGGTTCGGTGCCTGTCTGCCATGCTTGAGGCCTGAGTTTGATCTCCAACCTAGCCAATAATATTAATACACCAACGGCACCTTACTGACACTTTGAAATCACTGCCACCTGTAATACTCAAGCTTCCTCAAGGATGTGAGTGCCGGGGAAGGGAGGGGACTCAGGACCTACCTACCACAGGCTCGCACGTTCACAAGCCCTCCTGCCCCCTTCCCTCTCAGTCAGCAAGCCCCAAATAGCCACACAGAATGGACAAAGCCACTCAGTCCCAGCAGAGAGAAAGTGCTGAAGGTCACGCAATGTCAGCACCCACACCCAGGTCGCTTGATCTGCAAAGAAGGGGAAGACAGAGTTGTCTCCTTACTGGAGAGAGGTGGGCTGGGGCCGTAGCTTCAGACTAGCTCTACACCCAGGGGCATCTCTCCCCTTGCAGCTTGTGAGCCAGCCTGGCAGAGGCTTCGCCTGCCCAGCACTGGTGCCAGGGAAGGGGAACTGGGGATTGCTTGTCTGCCTCTGGACCCGAAAGCAGAGGCAGGGTCCAGCACTTCTCCGGCCTCCCAGGGCCTGGCTCAGGGACAGACGGTCCGCTGAGCCTTCAGTGAGTGAGTCGGGCATCCTAGGCCCTGGTCTGTGAAACAGGACATCAGTACAGGAGAAGACAGCTATTTCTTCCAAAAAAGTAGGACTCCATAGGGATATCAGGACCCACTTAAGTCTGTGTTGAAGTACAATGGTTCCTGAGGTCACCAAGGTCCCCAGCACAGGGAGGCAGTCACGTGGAGAGAGGCGGAGATGGGTCATTGGCCTGGGGGTGCTCATGCAATGTGGCTTCCATACCTCCTCGTATGAAGAGCAGGCGATCCAACCAGATTGTTCCCAGATCCCACTGCCTCCCCACCCAGCAGTCAGAGGTATTCTTGCCCTCCCTATAACCTGGCTCGCGGGGCCCCTCATCTCCTGGTTCCCTGCTCATCTACTAAAGGGAGTCTGAAAAACACATCAGGATGTTGGCGGGAGAGCTCGTCTTAAAGTGAGCCACGGAGGGCAAAATGGACACCCAAGTATCCAGAGAGGGGGACAAGTCTCCCAACACTGCAGGTGGGCTGGAGGGACCCAATCTGGGACTCCAAGGCTTGCTGGAGACCTGCCACCTGGAGACTCTGCTAGTCCGTTAGTCAGCCTCAGGGAAGCTGCAACAGCCAGCCAGAAAGGAGGGCGGCTTGGAGCCAGAGACACACAGAGGCTTAGCCTGCCTCAGGCACAGCCCTCCGAAGGGGAAGCTAGGTTGTACACAGGCTAGGAGGGGCGCTCACAGCCACACACAGGGACTCATCCTTGCACACACACACACACACACACACACACACACATGTACACACATACACACACGTACACAAGTTCCCACGGATGGGTGACAAAATGGTTGGGGGGAGGGTCATGTACAGTTTTCAGACTGGAGTGAACAAAAATTAATACACACAATTAAAGCCTGACTCACTCAGCAGTAGGAGGACTCAGTAACTATGGGTAGGAGGCATACTGGCTCACACTCACACACACACACACACACACACACACACACACACACGAGAGAGAGAGAGAGAGAGAGAGAGAGAGAGAGAGAGAGAGAAGAAGGAGGAGGAGGAGGAGGAGGAGGAGGAGGAGGAGGAGGAGAACTACGGTTCCTGGCAGACTTTCACAGATGCACCCAACCTTCTGAATGAAACACCAGTTCTTCATTCATTCTCAACGGTGAAGCTCCAGCGGGCTTAGGCTTTGGCCACAGAAGGCCCACATTCTCTTGGTTCACCAAGCCCTTATTGCCTTTGGTAGGCAATTGCTAAGTACAGAGATGGGGAATATAAATGGAACATTAGATTAGGGCGGGCTGCGCTGGGAGCCGCCAGAATTCTTGCATCTTTGGCTTGAGCCTGGTGCCCGGTGAGTGCCACAGAAGGGCAGCCTAGCTTTCTATTTAACCCCCAGTGCGGAGCCCGGACCTTTCATCCAGCCCCACCTTCTAGGACTGTCGGGCCGCTGTCCTGGGGCTGCTGATCTATCTGGACAGGTCTCTGCTTCCAGGAAAGACCTTTCTGCCCACTCTCTCTAGCTGGACTCGGGACAAAAATGCTGGGGGGTGGGAAAGCAGAGGAGGGGTCCCCCCCACAGACCCTCTTAGACAATCTTTGCGTAGTCTGCAGATCTCTGTTTCTGTGTTAAATTAGAAGCCAGGAGCAGAGAGGGCGTCCTCTAAGGCCATGCAGGAGAACGGTTTGTACACGCACTCAAGCCTTCCGTGGACTCCAGGCCCTTCTGGATCAAGGTCTAGGCAGCACAGAATCCTGGTCCTGCCATCCAGAAAGTGCATTCAGGCTCCACATTCAGGATGAGAATCTTCCCCCACAGAGAGAAGCCGCCTTCGGAATCCGTGAGTGCGGCAGGCGCAGTGGCTTCCCTTACTATTCCAAACACCGCGGCTCCAGTAAGTGTGAGTTCCCTGGCACACGCAATGTCTCAAGGACAGGCAGAGGCTCCCACTTCTCCAGAAATACTCTGGGTGCTACCCCGCCAGCTTGCCTCTCAAGAGGAAACCGAAGCTATACCACCCCCCACTCCCCACCCCCGCAGGGGCCGCTGCCCCTCGCTCCTCTGATCAACCTTTTGCAAATATCCGAGCTGAGCCGGGTTTAAGTATTTTTTCCCCTTCCCTCTCTCTTCCTTGGTGCTGAGGTTGGGAGTGGCTGTGAGGGAGAAAGGGTCTTCCCTAAAGTTACAGAATGTGCTGGGAACAGAAAAGAAGAGCCCAATGCGACTGGGAGCACCATCCGGAAGGCACAGAAGGCATCTGAACCCGACTTAGTTTTTGTAGCCTTTCCGGGAAGACTGGCTTCCCATTTCCCTATAGCTCAATGGCTGTCCGCCCCAGGCTACTTCACACCTCTAAAAGATTAACTAACTAAAGCACCTTTAATGGAGATGCGGCCGTCAGTCCTTCAGGCAATTAGAGCAGAGAATTGTGGTCTTTCTCGGGCCATTGGTAACCAGTCTCAGGGAAAAGACGGGTTAAGGGCTGCCGGATCCCCCTGCTGACCCTCAGTTATCTAGCGGTGCCGAGCTGGTGACTCTCAGCACCTAAACAAGGGGTCACCGTTGATTTCCACTCTGACTTCGTTAGAGAGAATCGTCATCTAGTTACAGCCAGGGCCCAAGCACTGGTGTGCTTTCCCAATCCGATGACCATCCCGGACTCTTCGGTGAGGGGACTTCACAATCTCAAGCTATGCCGAGCGTGGCCCGCGGTTGTCAGTGAACGGGCAAGTGGCAGCTAGAAGCCAACACTAGACCGAATGTGCCACCCAAGCCTGGAACCGCTAAGCTCTCAGGCTTCCTGGGCAAGAAGGATTCAAGACTACGGACTCTGGAGAACCAGGGGCCCGAGATCTCCTTTCCAGAAATTTCTTTTCTTTCCTAAGTACTTACTTTCCTACTCGCCCAATCTGTATTAGTTCTCTCCACTGTTAGTGCAAACCACCATTGGTCTTATCAAGGCCGGCCGGAGGCTCGGGGAAATTAGCTTTCTCGCATTGTCCCTGCCTGCTGCCTCGGGCACTGAGGTGCGGGGGACTTCACACTAGAGCCAACCTGGTTCAAATGTACCAGACTCCAACCTCTCCTCCCTCCCAGCCGCAAGGAGGTTTTCCGTCTCAGCCTGCCGCCGCCACCAAAACAACGCAGCACTTCCAGAAGAAACCGGCCCGCAAACGGAATTAAGGCACTCTCCAGAAAAGTCTGTCCATCTCCCACTGGAAACCAAAGCCCTATGGGACATTAGCAAGATTCAACGCAGAGTGTCGGAATTTGTTTTCCTCCGAGTCTGGAACCTCAAGGGCAACTGAAGGCTTTGATGACTCCGGGATAGCACAGGAAGGTTCTAGCTTAGCTGTTTATAGCCTCGTTTCAGGGTCAGCGCTGCGCAAAAGCCCTGGGAGTTACAAGGTCACCCTTGACATACTGCTGTGAGAAACATAATGGGGTTCCCCCGGTGCTTCGAATTTTTTTCCTGAAATTTTCTTAATTCTCCCCCCCCTCTCTAACACAGACACAGACACACACACACACACACACACACACACGTTTTTTTCCCCTCAAAAGTTTTCATGAGCGTATTCAACACCTATAGAGCCATACTTGAGCAAGTTCCTATCCGTTTTTCAGACTTTTCCACTAAGACTTTGAGCCTCACTAAGTGTAAATTAGTAAAAAATGTATGCCGAATCCATTGATTCAAAATAGTATTAGACTTTTAATACAAGCCTTCTGTTTCTCTAGTTAAGAACGTGTCTTTAGGCCTGGATCGTGGGAGCAGGCTGGGGGCTATGGAAATTAACAAAGTAAAAAAAAAAAATCAAAAGCCATTCTTTCCCGGCATTCCCTCTAAAACTGGCCGGGATCTCTGCCTTCGTGAAGAGACTTAATCCTCTCTCAAAGGCCCCGAGGATTGATCTAGGCTGCTCTCCCTGTCCTCCTACGCCTCCATTCTCCATCTTTAGGGGTAGGAGGATTTACAACAGAGCCCCAGTTCTTGGCAAAATCAAGTAAGAGTCATCATTTGCGAGTAGTGTCTGTCCTGGGGAGTGGGGGGTGTGTGTGTGTAGAGAAATACCTCTAGAGTTTAACATTTCGTCTAATTCGAAAAATCAGAACATGCCCCTCGGCGGCGCCACGCGGGCTCCGGTCAGGCCGTAGCGCTCGGAGACCTGGGCGCCCAGAGCGCTGCGCTGCGGACGGGCTGTTGCAGGTCCCAAATTGCCGTCAACGAAAACCTGCGTGCACCGAATCGAAAGCGAAAGGGGAGGTGGCAGGGCCGTGCCCAGCTGAGCCGCAACCTCAGAGGTACCCGCAAGGCTGCGGGAGGCGGATTGCGGAGCGGAACGCCCCGAGTCCTGGTTTTTCTTAGCACCGCAAAACAGTCTTTACCCGCTGAGCAGTTTCGGGCGGCGCTCGCCGGCCGCCTTGAGAGCGGACCAGACCTTCAGAAAGCTGAAGGGCCGCAGGGAGCCTGGTGGGGTCTAGATCGCAGTGGGCCAGGGCTTCTCCATGGGGCCCTTTAAAAAAACGCGTATGGCCCTGTGTTCGCTTTGCCCTCTGAGTAAATAAAGGTGGGGCACCTGAGGGTCGAGATCCTGTAAGGAAGCCCGAAGCCGCGAGGAACTCTCCCTAACCTCTAACTCAGGAGTCTCCAAAACTCTAGCCTGGCCTGCACTCTCTCAGCTGAGCCTTAGCGCATCCTCCCTCCTCCCTAAAGGCCTGTGCCTTCCTCCCAAGGGATCTCAAAGTAATTCTGAGGCTGAAGTTTCCGAGGCTCCCCTCCACTTGGACTGCTTTGGACTCAGCTAGTGGAAACTGCAAGCATTGATGGGCCGGTGCCGAAGATCCCAGGCCGCCGGAGGCCAGGCCTGTCCCTATGTCCATCTCTACCTCGGAGCTTTGCCAAGCTCCTGGGAACATCTCGGGATTTGTCCCGGAGCCCCGGACACCCTTATAACGGTGTTAGAGAATTGTTGTCAATTCTCAAATGTCCGGCTTGCTTTCCCAGGCTTGGTGTCCCGGCTAGGTTTATTTTCTAAAGGGCCAGACCCCTGCTTCTGCTTCTCTTGGACTCAGTGTGCCTCATCCTGTGTGGATCGGATAGCTCCTTTAGAGAGAGGACAGGGACGGTGACTCGCCTTTGCAGGACTGCCTCTACTCCAGGCAGCATCTCAGCCTCATTTTGGTGGGTTCCGGGATGGCTTTCCTCCCAACCTGCCCTCTCTGACTCTGTCCCAGCAAGGGCAGGAGTTTGCCGGTCTCGAGGAGGCAATTGGAGGTTTCCAGCAGCCCGGGAATGAGGGGGACGGAAGTGGGGAGAAGGGCTGCATGGGCGAGGGGACCCGCATTTATGACCTCTCCTTACTGCCCTGGTATCAGTGAGGAAATAGGAATTTAGTAGAGTTACTCATGCTGGGGTCACTCTGCGGGTTAGGGGCAGTTCCAGGTCAAGCAACTGCTCCTTTTCTTGGCCATACGGGCCGAATGCAGGTGATACAATGCTTAGCCTATCCTGAAGGTCCCCCATAGGACAGTCAAGGGCCTAGTCTTCTTTCTTACCTCAGGGAGGAGACCCTAAGACATCTTTCTCACCAAGATCTCGAGAGCAGTTTGACTATTTTTGACTAGTATCTGGGCCTCCTCTGAAACCATGCTAATGGATTTCTTTAAACTATGAACATACAGTGTGTGTGTGTGTTGGGGGGGGAATCAGCTAACCACCTGCCCCTCCCATCTCCACGGCTACTTTTGCGGGTCTCAGAGCCTGCTAACTGCCCTCACCTGGTAGTCACAAGTGACAGGGCTGGGTAGGGAAGGAGTGCCTGTGTAGAGCTGACCCCATTCCAGCCAGAAGAGGAGAGAAAGGTGGTGGTAGTCTGGAAGGGCCAGCAGAACTTTCTAGATCTGCTTTTAGCCCTGCCTGTCCTGTCAGTTTGAGGGTTTGTAGCTTTTTTTTTTTTTTTTTTTTGAAGCCACATGAATGTATGCATTTGGTAGGTGACCATGAGGGCCAATAAAGGTGTGTGTGTGTGTGTGTGTGTGTGTGTGTGTGATTCAAGTTTAGATTAAAGGGTGATTATGTCTACAGTCCCCCAGAAGCTCTTTCCAGCCCTATCTGTGATTAAGCTCAATATGAAAGTGCCGGTTTGCGCGCACACTAAGAGTTTGGACTGTGTTCCTGGGTTATTCTGGCCACCAAGGTCTCTAGCATGTCTCACCGGTGTCCCCAGGCTGAGTGCCTCCATATCCTACCCGGAGTGGAACAGCCAGAGTCATTGCTCTGTCAAGAACCAGCCCACCTCACTAGGGCCCAGCCCAAAGACAAAGGCCTTGGGGAGAAGGTCTTTCTCCCTTCTTTGAGTTTTGGGTTCTCTAATGCTATGAAAAAAGAGAAAGTTTAGGCGCTTGAATGGTTTTGGTTTCCTAATTCATTTGATCAGCTGTCGAGTCTTCAATGGTAGCCGAGCACTAAGGGCTCCGGCCTGAACCCTGCAGCTCCTTCAAGGGGGCTTGGAGGTCATTTAGGTCATCTCGATCAGGGTTCCTTGTGGGCCCAAACCAGGAGCCAGCTTTTCCCTTCTTCCCACACTTCTGTGCTGGCTGTATCGCAGAATTACTGCTTTCCCACCCGCTGAGTACTAGACCATGGGGGCTACTTCCAGACATCGCAGACGGGCTGGCCGCGGTCCTCTATGCGGTCCGCACTCCTGGCCAGGACTCGGGTTTTCTGGGGCGCCTGGTTCTCCGAACACAGACCGGCAGGAGCTTCGCGACACGACGCGGTATGGGGGGGGGCGCTTCTAATGCAGACCCCGGAGTCCGCGCTCAGGACTCCCTGACGCGCTCGGCACCTGCAGCTTCTTACCTGCGGTGCGCGGAGCCTGCCAGGGCGGGAGAGCCAAACCTCGGCGGCCGCCGAGCCGCGCGCCGAAGGCAGCGGGCGAAGCTTCTAGCATCCGCCCGCCCAGAGCCGGGACGAAGCATCCGCTGCAAATCGGGCCCCGCGGGGCAGCGCAAAGCGAGAGCTTTAAACGAACCGAGGGAAAAAAAAAACCCCGGGAAGCCAGAGTGCTCTGCGCCGGGGCCCCGGGCCGGGGCTGGGGACGCAGCAGGACGCAGGGACGCCCTCGAAGCGTTCTGTCCTCCGGGTTGACCCGGAGTTCCTCCAGCCTCCACCTCCAGCCTCCCGCCAGCCCAGCGGGTTTGGGGGTTCGCGGAGCCGCGCGCTCTAGGGTCCCCGGGCCCCCGGGGTCCCGCACGTGCACTCACCGTAGCAGGGGACCTGCAAGGCCGCGTTGTGGCCGCCGCCGCCCTCCTGGAGCTTGAGGCTGCCGTCCGGGGGCGTCTTGCAGGCGCCCCTCTGCAAGTAGAGATGCGCGGGCGGCGCGGGCGGCGCGGGCGGCGGCTGCGGGGTGGGCGGCTGCGGCTGGAACTTGTTAAAGGATCCCCGCGCCCCGGCGCTGCTCTCCAGCGGGGCCGCCAGGTCCTGCTGCCCCGCGCCGCCGCCGCCGCCGCCGCCGCCGTAGCGGGCCCGGCTCTTGGCGTCCCCGAATCCCTGGCCCTTGGCCGCGGCCGACAGAAAAGTTGTGCCGAACTTGTCGCCTCCTGGGAATCCCCTAAAAGGCGACGAGCCTTCCCGGCTCTGCGACACCGGGTTGTAGTAGGCGTCCATGGCAGCGGCCGGCGACTCGCAGTAAGAGACGCAAGTCTCAGCGTTCATGCCTGGCCTGCGCGGGCGACGGGCGGGGGCGCCGGCGAGGGCGCGAGGACGCCACCGCGCGCCTTGGCTGGGAGTTGGGGAGGCAAGGAGGCGGTGGCAGTTCTCTGCGCCCGGCCTGCTCTCTCTCTCTCTCTCTCTCTCTCTCTCTCTCTCTCTCTCTCTCTCTCTCCTCTCTCTCTCTCTCCTCTCTTCCTTTCTCTCCCTCCTCTTTCTCTTGCTCTCCTCTTCTCTTTCTCCCCCACCCACCCACCCCCTCGCTCCGCACAGCTGGCCCTGAGAAAGAACCAAGAGCTTCGTAAAAAGATTCGGATGCTTCGGAAAGTTCACCAGATCTCTCAAACCCTCTTAAGGTTTTGAAGCAGAAAAAAAAAAGTGTTTTTTTTTTTTTTCCTGACTTGCTCCTTCCTGCTCCCCTCCTCCCTCCCCTCCTCTCCCAGCGCTCCTTCCTCCCTTCCCCGGCCCCTCCTTTCCTCTCTCGCTAGAGATGCCACTCACTGGCTAGAGGCGATTCGACCCGGAGAAGCCTCGGGGCCTTTAGGATTTTAGGCTAGATTGGGGAGGTGCAGCCGTCCCCTGGCTTCCGAAGCTGGGCTGCAATTTGATGCACGGTTTCAGCCAGGGTCCAGGGTAGGAGAGAATGTAAATTTTATTGACAGGTTAAAGAACTGTAAGAGGTTTTGACTTTCGGAGTCAGATGGGCCGCTGGCCTAGCGAATCCTTTGAATGCTTCTTGGTGAGCTTGGCAGAGCAGCGGGGGTGGGAGGTGGGAGGTGGGGGGCTGCCTGCCAGAACCTTTGCGGGGGTTTTCAATCCCTCCTCCCCATTCCCGATTCTTCCCAGTAATTCACACACAACAGATCTCAAACTGGTCCCGAATCACCACTTTGGCGTCTTAACTATTTCTTTGCCCTGTAAGGAAGGACTCTGGGCTTGGGTGCAGTGAGATATGCGTTCGTTCGTCCAGTCACTGGAGGGACCCTAGACTGGCCGGGCTTCAAGTTCTGGAGCCAAGCCCCTCGACTCCCTTTCTCAGACCAAGAACTCTGGTCACCACACCCTCAAAGCCAGGTTGAAATTGGAGCCTTAAGAGAAGTCCTTCCTGGCCCTCCTGGCAGAATTCTTAGCTCTGTCACCCGTTAGGGGAAGTCAGGCTCTCTACCCAGCCCACCCACTCACACACCCCCATTGTAAAATAAAAAGCTCAAATTTTGTTGATTTTTGAAACGGGGTCTCACTGGTTAGCTAGCTCAGGCTAGCTTGGAACCCAGGATCTTGTTTCTGTCCCCAGAGTGTTGGGATGACAGGCATGCATCACCACACCCATGGCGTGGGTATATGTGGACATCTGGATCTTCACAGAGCAAAGGGAAAGAACCTTCACAGCCCAGCAGAAGGTCCGGAGCTGGACTACGCATTGGGGGCAGCTCACAACTAACAGAGGTTGGACTCTGCCGTTTTCCTGTGAGCACACCGGGGCTCCGAGAGGTGAAGAGGTATGGTCAAAAATCACACAGAAAGACGGAACACTAAGGTTCAACCGTTCCTCATCAGAGCCCGGCAGGAGGCAGTCCCTCAGTAAAGGTCAACAATGGAGACCTCAAAGCTAACTCAGGGGCTCCCGGCTCCAGGAAAGCTCGGGTTGGGGAGCCTTTAGAGCATCCCTCCTTAAACTGCACGGGGTGTCTGGAATGGCGAGGCTGGAACAGATCGGAGGTAGGGAGTTCCTGAATGCTCTAAAGCAAAAGATGGGATGCCCACTCTGCACTGGAAGCAGAGAAATGAGAGACTTGCATCTACCTCCAATCTCACCTATCTCTGCTCCCGCCCCACCCCACCCCTTCTTATCTCCCGGCCCTTACTCAAAGCAGACTGCGGGATCCCACATCTGGTTTTCATCGATGGCTTACCTTGAAGTGCTCGTTAATAAAGATATTCCTCAGAGCCAGGGGCGCTGGACCACTGTGGCACCCCTCCTCCCCCTCCCCCCATGACTGGTCAGAAACCTGTGTCTGTCTCTCTGGCCAACAGACCTTAACCACCGGAGAGTCTCATGTTTATTGAATGTCTCGTGTGCCAGAAGCCACATCAATTTGACCTCATGTGATTGTCTTAGGTTATCTATTTTGCTATGGATAGACTGAGTCCCTCAAACTCTGACTCATGGTTTAGTTTCAGATAGCAAAGGGGCAGATACATCTGACATCACCCTGAATGTTTCTGTCTGGTTGAAGTTTCCTTCAGTCCTAGAACCTGTGGAGTCCTCCCATCTGGGCATCTCATAGGTGGCTTATCTCCTCTCACTCTTGTGTTCTTGTCGGGCTCCTGATTTAGAGCTCAGCCCTGAACCCCATGTCTTATCAGCCAGGGTTTATACACCCATCTGCCTCCTTACTGTTCCTGACCTTAGGGGTACGTAACTACTATTCCTGCTCGGAACTCTACCAGTCGGTGCTTCCTGGGAAGTAGCCTCCGGTTCTGGTGCTCCACACGCATTCATAGAATAAAGTGTTAGAGTCAGGGCTGAGGAACTCTCGACCCGCCCAGCCTCCCAGCACAGCAGCAGCGGTCCAGGAACCCATGGTTTCCTTTAGCGGAGGACATCCAGTTGCCTGCTCGGCTGGCTCCTCTTTCCAAAATCAAGTGTCAAAACTTAATAGCAGGACAGCCTTTTCTGGGCTGGACTCCCTTCTGTTCCAGCCCCAGAACAGTAAGTGCTCTTAAAACAGGGACCAGGCCCGTCTTGTGCACCACAGGTCTTGGCACAGCGCAAATACTCATAAACTGTGTGTTGAACAAATGAATGAGAAACGTCATGCAGTGTGCAGAGGCGTAAAGACTGTCTTTGCCCAGGAGTTCCAAGCGAGTAGGAGTGACAGCGGCCCCTGGAGCGCAGAAGCTGCCCTCAGGCATCCAGATGCTGCCTGCCATCTTCCCACTCCTTCTGGCCACTTCCTGAAGGGAAGGGAGGGACGCGAACCAGGAATGCCAGCAGTGGGGTGGGAGCCAGTAACAACTGCACGAGGTGGCAGTCTCCCTTGGGCCCTGGGGTGTTCGGCATGCATCCCACTGAAGCCCTGAGCTTTGGGCCGCCTCCTTCAACCTTTTGGTGTCTGCCTGGGAATCTGAACCCTGAGTATTCTAGCATCCTGGCATTTGACTTAGAGTCTCACCCTGAAGGCCTTCAACTGTCTCCGGTCACAGCTATGCAATCACAGAGAGATATGCAAAGAAGGCAGAGCTTGTGTCCAGGTGGGGAAGTGTCCCTGCATTAGCCTGAGTGCCTGTGATGCTATTTGGGGCAAGTCCTTTGATGGTGCCATCAGGAACCTTCCTGCAAACCGCCATGGATCCCTCCTTTGGAACTCTCCTCACTTCCAGGGCAGCTGATGCTTCCTCTCTCTCTCTGCCCGCTCACTCATTCACCCTTCTGCCATCTTGATCGCCCCATCGGAAAGCCTAAGCACCATCACCGAGAGATCATGGCAACGCTTAGAGCCTTCTGGTTGTGTGGAAGCCGCCGAGGCTGGCTCTGACTCTGGCCTCTTCTCCTCGATGGCGTATTTCTCTCACAGATGGGAACTCGCCGTCCTGGGCTGCTCTATAGTTCTCCTGAGGTTCCTTCACATGCCAGGTTGTGTCTCTTCAGCGCACACCCCCTTCCTTCTTTTTCTGCAGCAGGAACTGTGCAGGCCAGTGCTTGAGGCTCTCCCCTCCCCAGCACAGGCTCTAACTGCCCATCTCTTTTACGTAGCAGCTTGGTCTTGCTTAGGTCAGGGCACACTATGCATGAGAAGGGAGAGACAATCTTTCTCCCTCAACTCTAGCATGAGGTTCCCATCCCGGAAAGCTCCTGACATGATTTCCTAGGTACACGGACTGTTTGTTGTCTGTCTTTCCATAAGGTGGGAGTCCAGGGCCACCAACTCCTCTGTGCTGCGTATGGTGCCCGGCACACGGTGCTGCTACTGAACAGACCACTGGGCAAGCGAGTGAACAGATGCAGACTGCTGGGTGGTTCAGAGTTGGAGCTGGTGGAGCAGAACTGTGTGTGGGAGGGAGGACTGAGTTGGTTAGAGCCTCCCTGATGCAGGAGAAGCAGCCTCCTCCATCTTTCAAAGGGAAGGGCAGATTCTGGCTCACTCTGGGTTAGGCTGCCACTGCTTCTTCAGTTTCCCACTGCTTGGCTGACCAGACAATGGACCCATAGGAGGGACTCTGTAGCCCCGGCTTAGGGGCCACTATCCAGTCAGGTGAAGTCACCTGACTGTCACAAACCTGGCTTCCATCCGAGTCAAAGGAAGCTTCCCAACTTGGTGGGAACTGCTGTTCTGTGAACTGGGGGGAAGTGTATGAAGATTCTCAGAATTTGGAGCTGCAGGAGGGCGTTGTGGACACTCGGATGGTAGAAGGCGTTAAGGTGCACAGCTAAGGGACTTACAAATCTTGGGGACTGTCTTTGGCGCTCAAACCTCTGATGGTCAGACAGAGCAAAAGCTGACAGCAGGTCTCAAGCTCTCTCCCTCACATCAACATCTTTGCAGTTCTCACAGTGCAGAGGAGCAGCGAGGTGTTCAATCGTTCGATTTGAGGATTTTGAATTTGAACTTGGGATTCCAGCAGCGGGCTGGTTTCTGGAGATGAGCCCTGGGAAGGGTAGGCCAGGCAGAAAGGCTCCAGATCTTCCAGACTGGCAGGACTCTAGGAAATGCTCCTAAGCACCCAGAGTCAGAATCGGTGTCAGTGCACTGAGGCAGAAGTGACAATCAGGTGTCTCCTCCCAACCCCCAGCCCACACCCACGAGACGCTTATTGACCGGAGGTCTGGTCTGCTGACCCAGTGAGTCCCCCTCCCAAAGTGGATGGAGATTCGGAACATATTTCGCCTGCTGTTGTCTCAGCGTCACTGGGACACGGAGGCGGTCACCTCACCTCGTCAGTTCTGCCCCTGTACCTGCAGCCATCGGCCGGCACCACAGCCACCTCCTGGCCCCCAGTCTGGCCACAACCCAACTATGCCTAGAAGAGGCAGGGCACCACCGAAGCTCTCCACGGACAGAGCACCAGGTTTCTGCACGGAGCCTGGAAGCAGTGAGGTCGCCTAGGTGTTGACCAGTAAGAGAAGGCCCTGCTGACCAGTAAGAGAAGGCTCTGGACAGGTTGGCAGCCGCCTGGCTTAGTGAAGTCCCAGGAACAAGGCATTGCTTGCCCAGTACCCTGGAACCCTCACTGGAACTGAGATGCTTAATCATTCCAGATGTGTAGCTATGAAGCACTCTAAACCTGCTCCCCAAGAGACCTTGGCCTCCCTCTCCCCATACTGCGCTCAACATTGCAGGTCACTCAGGAGAGCCAAGGACATATTTTTCACCTCACAAGCTTCAGATGCCAGCAGCTCGCAGGCTTTCCTCGTGTTGACGAAGTCCAAACCTGCAGCGTCGAGGTTTAAAACGGAGCTAATTCCGAATACCCATTTGTGTTGTTCTCTGCCACTTAACTTTCTATTCTGGGTTCTCTGGGTGTCCGGGGCTTTTCCAGGCGGTCAGGTTCCCTGTAAGATGTAGCTCAGACGCACAATGGAGCCCTATTCCTACCCTCTGGCTGGGCAGAGCTGGGCTAAGAGTTATGGTCTGGACTAGATCAAGGAATCTCTCAGAAAGCCCAAAGCCTGTGAAAAATGGGTTTCCAGTCTGCCACAGGATCACTGACTTAGATCTTGTTGACCTCAGAGGCAAGCTGTTGGAAGCAGAGCCATGGGGCTGTGGAGTGAAAGTCTGTTCCTGCCATGGACGTTACGCCAGTCGGAGCCTCCCTCTGAAAATATGATTAAACCCACAAGTAATTTCCCAATGTGTGTTAGCCAACCACTGGCCTAGAGGTGTTTAGACTGCAGCCCCTAGTGCTTTTTTTCCTCCCCAAGGAGGATGCAGGACACACATCTCCCAGGCACCCAGAGACCGAAATGAAGTTTGTATGATTTCCGAGGGACAATGGGTTTTGGGCAGTGGGTAGGTAGATCTGTCTTTCCTGCACTGCTTGCCTTCGGGAAGGCAGATGGGAACACCCATTTCTCACTTGGAGAGATGGCGGCCTCAGAAAAGGAGGGAGAAGGTTGTTCTAGGCCAGAGAGATTTGAGAGACCTGCCTACATCCTTATGAGCTCTGGTCTCAGAGATCTCTGGAGTTTCTAAGAAAATCTTTGCTCCCTGAAGGTTGAGGTCTCCAGTCAAGGGCAGAGCTGGCCCCTTAGGACAAAGCAGGACTCTTTCTAAACTCCAAAGTCCCCTGTTTCCTCAGAAAGGAGTTTACACTTCCCTCTTCACTTTGCAGAGTGGCCTACCCAGCCAGCTGACCGCCAGAATGTGTACCTGGGAGGGGTGTTCTCTTTCAAAGTCAAGGGCGTGTCATTCGGGCACAGAGTGCATTTCACTCAGCTTCTCTACCCAGAAGGCAAACGACATCTGAGGAGAGGTGATGGGGGCAGGTTTCCATGGAAACGGGAGGGTGATGGCTGTGACTTGGGATCCTATCAGGGATCCCAAGCTTCTCCATTTCCCTTCCTTTCCCCAACTCTTCTCTCAGCCGATCACCAGAGAGGAGGGTTGTGAAACCTTCCTGGGCTCTCCTCCAGGGATGGAGCAGGACCTGCAGCTCCCCTCATGGCCCCGTCCCCACCACCCTGGCCTCTCAGGGCTTCTCTTCTAAGGTCTCATTTGTGTGTCCACCTGCCCCCTCCCCCGGAGCAGAGACTTGGTGAGCGGCCAGTGGCAGCTGTGTGGACTCCAGTCCCAAGCCTCTCTGGGCCCCAGTGTTGTCTTCGTGGATGTAGGGAGGGGGCTTCTAGGCAGGGCTGGACTGAAGGGTGTGTTTGTGACAGTGGGGAGGCCCATGGGAAAGGCGGAAAACAGCCTTTCCATTCACACCAGGGTCACCACCCGGGCTCTCCATCCAGGGTTATTTACACCCCAGGTCCATGGCTGATTGGCCGTGATATGTGAAGTCAGCTGAGTGACCGACCACCGCTGCGGGCCTTGCTTTCCCCTCCTGTACAGTGCAGATGAAGTTGTACCCATTTCAGAGCAATCGAAGGGTTAAATGGAAAAAAAAATCTCACTTGATAATGCCCTCAACAGCAGTAACTACTTTATAAACTGGAGCCTGGCTCTCTAGATGTTAGAACCCTGAAGTGATCTGCTGGGGTTCCTGTCCCATGCTTGGGAAACAATGGGTCCTTCTCTCCTTCCTCTTCTATCCACAGCTCCATCCTGGGTAAGGATTTCAAAGCAAAGAGGAGGGTAGGGGCCTAAGGAGCTCAAGCTCTTGGATCTATCCCTTCCTGCCAGTTGGTGCAGGGTGGGAGTAAGTTATGTGTCCTGGTGTCTGTCCTTGGTGTCTGGGAGGAGGAGGAGGAGGAGGAGGAGGAGGAGGAGGAGGAGGAGGAGGAGGAAGATCTCTAAAGTCCACTAGCTCCTCACACCACCCCAGTTTGTACTTGAGGCAGTCTCTTGATTCTCCCCAAGTACAGTTGCCTAGAGGTATAGAGCCAGAGTCCAGAGAGACCATCTCCTTTGCCCAAAGTCCACCCCACAAGCCATATATCAGGATGGCCCTCAGCTTAGGGCTCCTGGCTCTCATGCTTGATTTTTTTTTGTCCTAACGGGGACCCCATAGACTGGGGAGGGGGCAGGAAAAGGGGGATGTGTGTCCTCAGCTTTCCCTGCTCCAATCCCCCTTCTGACTCCTCCAGTTGCCTGCCCTGGAAGACAAGTGGTCCCCACCCCAGCACCTGTCCTAGGAGGCAGCCGGGTGTGCATTCTGATCTAAATAACCCCCAGGATTGTGATAGAAAGGGACTGGAGCTAGGGTGGGGAGGGCCGGGCCACATAGAATGCTGGGAGAAATTCTTGGTTATCATAGGCATTGGAAACAGGATAGCAGCAACTGCAAAGGGCCTTTAGCTGGGCGTTTGGCTCATAGTAGACACTCATTAACTGGCAGGGGATGGCATCTCCACTGCCTTCTGCTCTCACTACCTGCCCACAGTATCTCCCATCCCCTCCCAGCTGGCAGGCTGAGGACTCCAGTGTATTACCCCACACCATGTGAGGTCTCTCCTTCCACAGGACTGGTGGGCACACAGTTGGCTACTCCTGGTCCTCTACCATCCTGGCAGCCAAAGCCGAGCTGAAGCTGGCCTTGTAGCTGACTGAAGAGGAACAGGATCAAAAAAGCCCTGAGGGCAGATCTGAGTGGAAACCGTCAGAGGTCACATACTTCTCCTTAGCCCTTGGGGAAAACTACTGCTACAGATCCGAGGTCCCCAGAACCACAGAGGACACACTTGCAAAACCAAAAGGTAGCTGGTGAAAAGAAAAGACAGTCAAACTTGCAGCCCCAGCTTGCTCCATCCCTCTATCTGGGCTGAAGATGGGGGAGGGAGGAGCCCAGGGAGCGTGCTGCGAGGTCCCCAGGAGGTGGCGCTTTCTCTGCCTTCTCTGAGTTTCTCAGGTGCCCCACAGAGCTCCCTGGAATCCCAGAGAGCAGGGCTTCCTTGTAAATACCTGGGCAGGCAGGCTTGCATGCAGCCCTTTAGAATAACCCAACCTGACCTGGGGATTCAGGAACTGCCTGGGCCCTCACTTCCTCTGCATCTGAAGATCCCTAATCCAAAAATCAGAAACAATGCTCCCATTTTCCAGAAGCTAAAGCAAAGAGAAGCTAGTTGTCCAGGCTTACAAGCTCTCTTCAGTGGAGGGTTACCCACCAGCACTCCCAGCTCCAAGGTCGGCCAGGGTTACCCCAGCTCCCGGGTAGGACACTTTTTCAACTCTCACTTTTAAAACTCCACAAAAGTGAACTGAGTTTAGACAGAGTGTAGAGGGGTTTCCCTTCCATGGGTGGCTCTGAAACTGGGAAGAGCAACAGCCAGGGCCTGCTCTGCTCTCCAAGGGCTGCTCATCCTCAGAGCTGAGCAACTGTGCAGGCAGACACCGCAGAAGCCAGGCTCGGTACCATTCCGAGCAGCTTTTCAATGCCTATAAGCACAGCAGCCCAAATGAGCCACAAAATTGATCCCACAGGTCATGTGAGCCAGAGCCAGACGGAGCCTAGGAGGAAAATGAAAACCTACCGAGAGTAAGTAATGATGACCCACAGCGTGAGTGCGAGGGGGCAGGACAGGGTGTGTGGGGTGGGGAGGGGACAGTGTGTATGGGCAGGGTGGGCAGGACAGTGTCTGTGAGGGGGCAGGACATTGTGTGTGAGGGGGCAAGACAGTGTGCCAGGGCAGGAATATAAGGTAGAGAGAGACCTTTGGTGACTTTTTTACTGGGGTTGTAGGGACAGTTGCCTTTCTGTAGGAAGGGTGATTCTATAAACTCATCTGTTTTCACACAGATAGTTTCCATCCGAGACTTGCTAAAGACCCTCATGAAACCCAAGGCTCTCCCTTCCAAGAGGCATGGTGGTGTCGTGTCGATTTCGAGAGTTTTCTTAGCAAACGCTCACACCCAAGGGCTTTGCAAGGACCAGAGTTTATCTCTTAGATCTCTGAACATCAGAAATCCAGAAGGGGCACCCCTCCCTCCGGAGGGCTTAGAAAAGAACTTTGCCCTTTCCGGTCACTGATGGTTCTGGGGTTCCCTGATGAGTTCCCTACTCTATGTCTGGCTTTGGCTCCCAGAAGTAGGGCTCGCCCAGCCCCCTTCACCCGGAGACTTTTCATTTGACTTAGCTGCCAACAGCCTTTTCCAAATACGATTACACCCACAGGTACTGGGGGTCAGGGCGGCCATCTCTTTTGGGGGCTCTTTCTCCATCCATTCAACCCCTAACAGATATGTAATATTCCACTGTAGGGAGTCCTCAGAACTATTCAATCAAATTCCTGTTTAGTCCCACAACCTCTGGCCAGCACTCTTCTTTTTTTCCTTTCTTTTTTCCCCCCCTTTTCTTCCTGGGGATTAAACCCAGGACCTTGAACATTCAAGTCCAATGCTCTACCATCAAGCAACACCCTTAGCCCTTAAACGTCCAGGTTTTAATGCCACTGAAGAATCTTTCAGATCACCCTTTGAACTGTGGGAAGAAAAGCAAAGGCCTTTGTGTGTCAACCCAAATCCTTTACAGCTCTTTCCTCTAGGAAAAGGCATCCGCTTGGTAACACGGCCCAGCAGTCGCACGTCCCAGGCATACAGGAGGTCCTGGGTTCCATGCTTAGTGCTGGAGACTCAACTTCGGTTGGGGAAGACCACGGATCTCCACGGTCAGAGGGGGGGAAGGAATGAAGCCGCCATTCTGTCCCCGTGATATCATACACTATTTTGAGGAACAGCATTCCACAACAGAGGGCTAGAGACAAACCGGTCGCCCTTTCCACAAAGAAGCCCTTGAAAAATGCAGCATCAGCCAGAATCTAAAACTGTGAGAACAGACCCACAGGAAATTTCACCCCACGGCAGACAAACTTCATAAGGGCACCGTGGGGGCTCCACCACTCAGAGAGGCCTTTTAAGAAAATTGCAACTTTTCCACAGACCCTGAGGGTATGGGGAAGTGACACAAAGATTGTCACGCCCTCTGTGGCTTCTCTTCTGGGATGGTGAAGGAAAAGAAGAAATATTTTTTTTTCTCCTTCAGGGAAGGAGAGCCAGTGTGGAGGAGGAGAGAGACTGGCTAGGAAGAGGCGGCTTCCAGAGCCAAAGGGACGGGCTCCAAAGACAGGGCTGAGAGCTTCCTCAGCTGCGTCCCGGGCCTCCACCTGTGTCCTTCCTGCAGATCGGATTTATAGAGTGCAACATTTTAATAAAAAACACACACACCTTCCCATTTGGGTGCATTAAGAGATTTTTAACAAAACACTGTAATGTTGCTATAAATTTCCCCCCCACCAGAACCCTCACAAGTAATAACTCAGCTTTGGCATTTTGCATTTAATGTTTATTCTGATGGTTATGTTCCAGCCAGGGTAGAGGCTCAGGGCGGGAGGCGTGGGGAGGGGGGGGCAGAGTGCTTGCCTCCCTTGCTAGCCATTCCCTGTGTGTTTTTAATAAAGGACCCAGAAAGTGGGGAGCCAACACTTGGAGAGGAAGGGGGAATGGTGACACACTGTCAGGAGGCTGCTGTGGCCTGAGCTCTAGGGGGTGACTGGTGTGAGGTGCTGGCTGGGCCCTGCCAACAGGGATCCCCAGAGGCTTCCTGGAATGTCTCATGTGCCCATGTCATGCCTTCTGTTTGAAGTGCCCCTCTCCATTGTTCCCACCAGCTCCTGATGAGCTCCTGCCTCATCTTCTGGAATTTTCCATGGGCTTTCTCTACTGGCATTACACGGCCCTACCCTAGCTGGGATTCCTCCCCTAACCATATGACCTGTAAAACAGTAGAGTGCTGCAGTGCCGTCCAGCAAACAGAAGAACGAGTGAATGAGGGAGTGAAACAGAACGACTGGAAAGCTCCACCTCACCATCTCTGGGTTATGGTCCTGATGGCGACTGTTTTGTAAATGATTAATTGTTTTCTCCTTTCTGGGGGTCTCCAGGACGAGGGAATGGCTCAGTGGTTGAAGTGCCTCCCAAGAAAGCAAGAGGACTGGGGGGACTGAAGTTTGGATCCCCAGAACCTACGTAAACGCTCTGTGAGCACTCCAGCTTGTCTGTGATTCTGGCCTTGGAAGGTGGACATAGGGTCCTTAGAGCAAGCTGGATGTTAAGACAAACCTCATCTGCGGCCCCTGGGTTTGACTGGGAGACCCTGCTTCGATGAATAGTGTGGAAGAGCGATAGAGGAGGACCTCAACTTCAGGGGGGCCTCCTCATGGACAGAGGTGCACACCACACACACACACACACACACACACACACACACACACACCGCAGAGTAGCTGGGCTTCAATTAGTTCAGAATCAGATGCAGTGCAGTTCACAGGTCCCACTCGTGTTCTATTATCTCACCTTGCATGGGGGACACTGAGAAGAAGAGGTAATTTGGTCCTCCTTGCCATTTGGGGAATTTGGTCCATTTCTGTGCTTCTTGGTGGAAAGGGAATAGGGGCTGCTGCTCCTGGCCTTAAGGATGGTGAGAGCTGGTGGGGTTGAGGGTCCTAAAGCACGTCAGTGAGGATCTCGGCTTTCCCATGCTTCAGCGGGGACTCCCCAGAACCCACCTGCTTCCACCTCATAGCCCCTCCTGAGAGTCTTACCATGGGGCCTTGAGTCAAGGCCCAGGCCTGGAAAAGTCTTTTGCAAACTGCACAAGGTCTCTAACAGAGAAGTAGGCATTTGACTCATCAATTGTGGGGCACAGGGGCAGAGAGTGGGCAGGGCTCTGGAACAGAGATGCCCCGCGCCGTGCCACTAGAGCAGAGTGCAGAGTGTTGTCCGTGGTGATGGTTCAGGATGAAGGCTTATGTCAGAAAGTTCATGGCCATGCTCGGTGCGGGAGGAACCCTGATAACACAGCTCTACCCTTATCCCTGGGCGTGGTTACAGGGCTTGGTGTGTGGCGGGGAGGCTTCCTTTAACATCTCCACTGTACAGCTTCCCCCAGAAGAGAGAACTGGCCTCCCTCAAGCTGGTCTACTCTGCCTTCTCCATGAATGAGAGCCATTCTTCCTTTAAGCTTTCAGATCTTCTGTTTTCATATGACAACAAAGAAGGTGGAGGTGGTGGAGGAAGAGGAGGAGGAGGAGGAGGAGGAGGAGGAGGAGGAAAAGGAGGAGGAGGAGGAGGAAGAAGAGGAGGAGGAGGAGGAGGAAGAGGAGGAGGAGGAGGAGGAGGAAGAAGAAGAGGAGGAGGAGGAGGAGGAGGAAGAGGAGGAGGAGGAGGAGGAGGAGGAGGAGGAGGAGGAGGAGGAGGAGGAGGAGGCTGGCCTTGCTGAGTTGTCAGGAGGCTGGAGGTGGCGATGAGAAGTTCTGATTGATGGAGGGTACCTGAGCATGTTTCTCCCTTACCCCTCCCCACCACACCCAGCCTCTCTATCTGGTACTCAGCTGCCCTTCATAGGATCTGCACACAAGCAGTGCCTAATAGTGGCTGCAGACGGATGGGCTGATGGGAAGCCGCCTCGCCCATCCCAGAGCTCCCAGGGAGACCCTTCGCTCTTCCTCAATGGGGAGGCGCTCTGCGTTTCCCCTTTTACAAGCTTTCTGCCGAGCCTATGGCATTTTAAAGCTGAGATAAATAGTTCCAGGGCAAAGCCAGGATCAGGGCCGGTCTTGGCTCTTTCTGAAGTGTTTCTGAGCCTTTTAGGCAGGATCTCAGCCTCCACCCCACAGCCCCTCTTTCTTTAATGGGTGCCGAGCACTTTACACCCCGTGAAACCCTCAGCAAATGGTCCCGATCTCTGATGTGCGGTCCAGGCCGGCAGCAGGGCGCTGGCGCTCAGCCTCCACACGAAGGAAATGAAAGCCTGATGCGGCTGGGGGAGGAGAGGGCCCAGGAGCTTCCAGCAACAGCATGGCTGCCCAGCAAGGCGGGCCCATGTTGCCCCAGTTGCAACCACCCTCGGGCATCTGGCTCTCCCTTCCGCGTCCTTCAAGGTCTGCTGGGTCAGAGAATCTCTCACCCTTCCCCAAATCTCTTTTTGATTCGCCTTGTGTCGTCACAGTTACAACAGTCAGTAGGTAGTAACCATGAATGAACATCTACAACCAGCTCCGAGCCTGCTCCAGAGAGCCCCTCTTGGGGATTTACTGATGCCACCTCACACTGAACTGTCATCACCTGCCAGTCTCTCGAATCTAGGTCACCTGCATGCAGCCTGTCACCGGCCCCATCCCCTGTGATGATGCAGGGGACCCTGCATGTACTTGGGCTCCATATCTAGGGCCTATGAAAGGCCTGGCTTTTGGCCAAATTGTGGACAATATATTCATAGATGAGGCAGCTGAGGCAGGCCAGAGGCCAGGAACCTTGACAAAGGATCACAGTCAAAATGGGTGGAGCTGGGGTTCCAAGCCCCCTACCTGCCCTATAAGGCCTCTTCTCTACATTTCCCTTTCTTAGGGTAAACGCCCTGTTGGAAACTGGCAGGCCTTCTGGGGTTTAAAGAAACAATTCCCAGATACATGCAGACTCTACCATATCTTCTAGAATAATCTTCTCCTCCTTTCCTTCTCCTCCTCTTCCTCTTCCTCCTGCTCCCCCTCCTCCTTCTCCATAGCAAGTAGGTCTTCATCATTGTATACCATTTTATACCAAAGAGATCTCGGCTGAGAAACAGTGAACACTTGCCTGGGGCAGCCGTCCAAATCTGTGCCCATCCGGCCTTACAGGCACATGGCATTCCAGAGAATCTGAGTGAATGTCTGGACTCCAGTAGCCAGGGACATGATGCCCTTACTGGGGACTCTGTCCTCATCAGACCTTGAAGTCTAGAGACCAGAAGGAGGGTAGAGGATGTGGTTGCCTGGAAGGTCAGAAGTTGGCAGGACTGGCGTCAAGCCGAGTTATCGGGGAAACGCAAGATTCTTTTGTGGGTATGTATGATGTATGTGAGTGTGTGTGTGTGTGTGTGTGTGTGTGTGTGTGTGTGATAGGATGGTGTGTGTGTGATAGGATGGTGTGTGTGTGTGTGCATGTGTGTGTGTGTGTGATAGGATAGTGTGTGTGTGTGATAGGATGGTGTGTATGTGTGTGCATGTGTGTGTGTGTGATAGGATGGTGTGTGTGTGTGTGTGTATGTGTGTGTGCATGTATGTGTGTGTGATAGGATGGTGTGTGTGTGTGCATGTATGTGTGTGTGATGGGATGGTGTGCGTGTGTGTGATATGATGGTGTGTGTGTGCATGTATGTGTATGTGATATGATGGTGTATGTGTGTACATGTATGTGTGTGATATGATGGTGTGTGTGCATGCATGTATGTGTGATATGATGGTGTGTGTGTGCATGTATGTGCGTGTGATATGATGGTGTGTGTGTGTGTGTGTGTGTGTGTGTGTGTGTATAACATACCAAGGCCCAGTATCACATCACCTCACCGCTTCTCATAGCCACCCATCGAAGGTCAGCATCCTTGCAGAAGGAGGGCAAAGGCAGCGAAGCTAGTCAAGAGGTGTGCGTCTCTGTAGGGCCTGCTGCAGAGCCAATGGGAAGACATGACCGTGCAGGAGAGGGAGGTTCAGGCCACGCCACGGGGTGTGTTAGTCACTGCTCGTCGCTGTGACACAATACCGGACAAAGCAGCTTCAGGAAGGGTTTTGCTGCTCACAGGTTGCTGCTCACAGGCAGCGTCCTGTCATCCTGTGGGGAAGGCAGCAGGAGCCTGAGGCAGCTGCATCCTCAGTCAGGAAGCAGAGAGGAGGAGGGCCGGGCTCAGCTCTCTTTATTCGGCTGGGACCACAGCCCGCGGATGCTGTTGCCTGCATTTGGTATAGATCTCTGGTCCTCGATGAACCTAGTTTAGAGACTTCTTCACAGACACACCCAGATGTGCGTTTGCATGTTGACTCCAAATCCTGTCATTTAGCTAACAGTCAACTAACTCTTAGGGTGGGGGTCTAAGAGGGCGAAGGCTGGGAGGGAAGCTGCCGTCGTGGGGTCGGGGAGCCGAGGATGGAGCTCAGAGCTGTTCCGGCTGTTCTAGAAGTTGCTCTTGAGACCGCGATGAACTCTCGTGTAACCTCAGCCTGTTGTGGACACTGGGCTGATGCTTCCTCGGTTGTAGCTGTGTGCAAGGCTTTGAGCTGGCTTGGCTTTCAGGGGTTAAGGCACACACATGTGTGTCTCTGAACCTCCTCTACCTGCCAATGACTGCAGGTGTTCATGGAGGAAGCCATTTCAAGGGAGAATGTGGTGAAGGAACCGACGAGAGCCTTTGATGTCCCTTTTGCCCAGCCCAGAACGTAGACTGCAGTTTTCCTCTCAGGAGCTGGACTGGGGTGGCACTAAGGGACCTCAAGGGGTTGACTCAAGAAACCCAACCCTAACCGCACTTGGGTAGAGCGGGATTTGGATGGTTCCCATGGGGGAGTACACAAAGTGGCCTCCAGGGACATTTGGCTTGTAAAGGGACAGAAAGCAGAAGGAAATGAGGAGAGGGGTAGATAGTCTCAGAGAGAGTGTAGAAAGCTCTGGAAATAGGTCCAGTGGGGGCAGTGTTGGCTTGTCCACTGTCTCCCCCATATGTGTGCAATGGCTGTGAACCAACTTAGAATCAATGGCTCGAGAAGAGAGTCTCAATAAGTGTTTGCCTAGATGATGCTGGCCCCGGGTGAATCTGTGGGATGTCGTCTTAATTAGTGTATTTGATACCGGAAGACCCGGCCTGAAATTGGGGGCATTTCTGATCCCTAGTTATGAGTCCTGTACCGTGTAAAAGTAAGGCTAGCTGAATGCTACGTGTGTATTCATTCTCTCTGCTCTTGACTGATGTGAGCGGCTGTCTCGAGCTCCTGCCCCTCCCCCTGCCTTCCCAAAGCGATGGGACTGGTGCCTGCAGTTGTGAGCTAAAATAAATCCTTTTGTACCATAAGTTGCCCTATGTCGGGGCGTTTGAGCACAGCAATGGAAGAACACTAGAACCGTGATTCCCAGAACATGAAGCACTGAGGCCCTCTGAGGAAAACACACGGGTCCCTCGGCTGAGGCACTACAAGCCTGAGGTGAGGAAGGCGGCCCACGCTGCTCTGCTCACAGTGGCCAGCTGTGCTTCCCAGGACCCGGGCCCGAGCTGTGAGTGAGGCCGAGGGTGCTGACGGGGAAGAAGCACTCTGTGAGTCCCGGCCTGCTGGCCGCCTGGGACAGCCTTCGTTGTAGCCATCATCCCTGTGACCCACCCGGAGCTGCCAGGTCTGGTGTTTGGAACTGTAGGCCCACCCGTTATCAGGAGGGTTGTCACCAAAGTCACCTCCAGCTCTGGTCGCCCTTGAACTTCATCCTCCCGGCTTGCTGCTCTTTTGGCATCCCTTTAAATGGCTACCCTTGGGGTTCCTCTCAGGCCCTGGGCATTTCCGTGTCTCACGGAGCAGAGGGGAGGGCATGGCAGGTGTCCTCAGACAGGAAGTGACCTTTGGCGTGGCCGTCACAGGTAAGGAATGAGGCACTCAGAAGGGGCAGGCAGGAAGCTGCCCAGCTAGGAGGCCGACACAATTGCTCCCCTCTTGAGTCTTGCTGCAAATCACCACACCACACTGCTGCTGCCGGAGTACTACTCAGTCACCTTAATCTCGGCAAGCACGAACCACAGACAGCTTCTACCATAGAATACGCTTGTATACCTTTGCTTTCTGTTTTTGTCAGTGGACAAAACCCCTCCAGAAACCCACCGAAGAGAGTCACTGGTAGGACAAGCCTCCGGGGCCTCCAAGTGGGCAAATCCCACTGCCGCTGACCAGGAGTGTAGACATCATCCAAGCACCTTCCTGTCTTTCCACAGGTTTCTGGTTTCTTACAGCCTTCTCCTCTGACCCTCCTTCTCCCACGTTCCCTCCCCTGCCCCCTCCACCTGGCCGACTCTCCTCCTCCCTCTCCCCCAGGATGCCTCGGGAGCCAGAGCCTGGGCCAGGATGAAAGCGCTACCCGGATCATAAATCAGCCGGCCTGTGGCCCTTAACCTTCCTATTAACCTCTCGCACGGGCAGGCACTAGGTGCTACACAGGGTTGCCATAAATTACTCGCCAATGAATTTATGAGTGCCGGGCCCCTCGGAGGCCCACTTCCTCTCCTCCCCCACGCTCCACAGCTCCTTCCGGAGACCAAGCGCAGTCCCAGGACCTCCAGTCACCCGAGCGAGCAGAAAGGGGAAGGGTTGCTGCTAGAGGAGAGGAGGGAAAAAGTTCCTGGTCAGAGCTCGTACTCCTGGAGACATCGTACGGGACGGGACGGGATGGACAGGACGCCTGTCACCTCCCTCCTACGGTGGAAGGAGCCATCCCTTAGTGCTCTCCATGGGGAATCAGCTCCCTTCCCACTTTACAGATGAGGAAATGGAGGCCCCTACAAGAAGCTTGACAGTGACAGATGACAACAAGAACTACTTTCTCTTTCCCTCTGGACCACAGTCTGTGGAGGGGGAAGAGAGGGGCTGAGGTCAGCTGCTCGCTCAGGCCACTGTGGTTGTTTGTATGTGGTCGTGTTAAGGCCCACCGACCGACTGTATCATGGCCTGATCAGAACAGCCGGTTCTTCATGTCCAGGCCCATCACCAGGTAACCATGACAGCTCTGAACAGGAATGCACATCAGTCCCCGGTCTGTCTGCGGGCCAGGACCCAGGGCCAGTGAGGAGGACTTGGGCATAGGGGTGTCACCATGCCCTGGTGCTGGGGAGATACCTGCAGGGTTAGAGGACATCCAGTGAGTGCCAGACCCAGGGGTCAGCTCTAGGGCATCTGACTACAAGGCTAGAGTCGTGATAGCAAGAACGGGTGTGAGGGGCATGGACAGTACAGGTAGCCCAGGGACAGAATGGCCTCACTAGCGTCCAGTTATTGACTCCTTTTTAGGGAGAAAGAACCCTACTTAATCTCTCTAGGCCATGATGCCTGCTTTTTATTCCCCCTCTATGCTTTCCTAAGAGCCAGTAGTGGTGGGAGTCACCGGTGTTCCCCAAAAGCGTGTGAAGCGCCCGTTTGTACTGTCACTCCAGTCTGATGCCCTGACTCTAAACACTATAAGGCCCCTTCTGCAGCTCCCCAAGAATGGTCCTGAGCAGAGAGGAGTCAGCATCTGAGGTCAGGAGGCAGCTAGAAAGAGAAAAGAAAATATGCTGGGCTGGGGAATAGGGCATCCAGGGGCCCTGAAAACCAGTAGCCCAAGAAGGATGCAGTGGGGGAAGTCTCAGGAGATACGTCAGTGTCAACTCATCTCATGTCCTATACCCCTGTTCCCAGCAGGAGCTCTGACACACATAAACAGCAGTCCCCAGACCCCACCACCCAACCCTTCGCCCCATGCAGCCCAGTCAGGGAATTTGTAGCTTGGGCTCTACACAGAGGGAGGAACAGCTCAAAGGCACACATTGATACCCGTGCCTTGAACATGAGGACTCGGGTCTTGACAATACTACATGCGGGTCTTAAAGACCTGGTTTATTCAGCCCAGCTAGACTGGATTAAACAGTGCTCTTCTAAAATCCACATCTACCCTGCAACTTGAGACCATGAGTTCTGTCAAGGAGATAGTCCTTGCAGACGTGACTTATTAACGTGAGCTCAGACTGCACACATTCCAACAGGTTCCATTGTAGAGGGAAGAGCCGGGGAGGCTGACGGCAGAGGCCGGAGGGATGAAGCTATGGATGCTTGGCCAGCATCAGAAGCCACAAGGGACTGAGGAGACCTCAGTCTTCAGCAAAAGAGCATTGTCATTTTGACTGGAATCCCTGGTCTCCAGGACCAGGTCAGAATCCATTGCTTTTGTTTAGACCCCTAGGCTGGGCCATACAGTATGGCTGCTGTTGGGAGCCCCTGGATCACTCTGATACTCATGAAGAGATTGCTGGGCAGACCACTGCCACCCTCCCCCACCCCGGCATCAACCTGCACAGCCAGGTCATAGGATGCTTTAGGATTACTTGACATGATGCCTCCAATGTGGACACTTCTCTAAATGGCAGCAGGATTTGGCCTGGAGTCTTCAAATACTTGAATTTTCTGGGAATGGTGGCACTCGGGAGACAGAGGCAGGGGATCTAGGTTTGAGGTCAGCCTGGTCTATAGAGTGAATTCTAGGACAGGCAGGGCTACACAGAGAAACCCTGTCTCCAGCCCTTCTCCCCCAAAAGTAAACAAACAAAACACCACTGCTGCCACCAAAAATTAAAACCCAAACAAACAATCCTCTAAAGCTGGGAGTGTGACAGGCCCTTGCCGTGTTTTTTAATGATTACATTTGGAAATTCTAAGTTAATTAAGTTGACAACAGGTCAAATTTATATAATCTCTCTGTTTTTCCTTTGAAGGAGAGGGTCTTGTATATGAAGGTGGCCTAAAACCCACTTCACGGAATCTCTAGTTCACACCTCCATCTCCTGAGTGCTGGGTTGCAGGGGTGTGCACTGTGCTGTTTATGCCATGTCAGAGATAGACTCTAGTGAGTACCGGGCAAGCCCTCTACCCACCAGGCCTCGAGTTCAGCCCTGCTCTTTCATAAAAGTGCCACAAGCTATATTTTCAACGTTTTAAAGAAATGGAGAAAGAAAAATTCAGTTTTACTTTTCACTAGGCACACATGCAGATGATATACTTCTACTAGTTCAGGGAGGTTACTTCACACCAGATGCCAGCTGCCAGCCTGATACCAACTGGAAATAAAGTTATGTGTATATACACTCTCCTACAAACCTTTTATATAAAACCATATGCATCTGTCTCTCTCCATATATTGAATGCTCATATATCCATAACAGATGGGGACACATGCGTGCACACACATGTACACACACACACACACACACACACACACACACACATACATTTGCTTCCTCAGCTTCATCCTTTAAATGTTTACAGTCTGCACTATCTCCAGGGCAGGTACGCAGGGGCAAACATATGTGTGCAGGTATAGGGACAACATGGTTGTGCTTAAATTCCTGCATGGAGATCACTGCATTACAAGTCACTGGAACCCTGGATATAGGCGCATAGCACATGCTTTCCTGCTGGGAGATGCATATTTCCTGGCTAGACCACAGGTCCAAGCTAGCAGATGAACACTAGCACCCAAATGGAATAGAAGAGAAACGGGGAAGACAGGAAGGGGCGGACTTCTGGATGTGAGGTGCCCTCTCATGCACACAGGATGAGGATCAGGGCTAACCCAGACTCCCACTGTCTCTGCCCTCTCAGCTCTTTTGCTGTGACTGAGGCCCACAGCCTGGGGAATTTAGAAAGGAGAGAACACCGCTCAGCTCATGCTGGAGGCTGTGGCGTTCATGGCACGGCACTGGTGTCCCAGGACGGCTTTCTGGTTGCACTGCAACATGATGGAGGATGTCTGTGACAAGACAGAGCAGACTCTAGCTGGAATGGCTTTGCTTATTCTTACAAAGTTCCTAATATCTTCATGGGAGCCCACCCTCATGGTCTTGTCCAACCCTGGCCATCCCTGGAAGGCCCACTGAATATGGACTTTGAGAGCGTGTCTTCCAGCCACCTCAGGAGAGACACCAAATCAGTTTACAAGAATGACACCTCAGTTCTGAGAACCCTGTACACTCTCTCTCTCTCTCTCTCTCTCTCTCTCTCTCTCTCTCTCTCTCCCTCCCTCCCTCCCTCCCCCCTCCATCCCTCTCCCCCCACACAACATCTCTTGAACAGAGTAGACAGAATGCCTAGGAAATGCCAGCACGCCCCGTGAGCACCCAGCCTCTCATGTACGACACGTCTCTCCAGTCAGAGCCTAAGTCACCACGAGTCCAGCTCTTCTCTTCACCATCAAAGCCATGTCCTCAGCCTAGGTCCACTGTACTTCCAGCCCGAGCCTGTCCCATGGAGCCTTCTATGGTTTATTAGAGACTGGAGCCTTAGAGAGACAATGGGATATGTCTAAGGGCAGGCCGGCAGTGAGGTGGGCTTGGCTCAAATGCCCAAAGAGCGCCCAGATCCTCTAAGGAAATTGTTGGTTCCATCCGCTTTGCCACCAGGCTTCTCCAGGACATGCCTCCCTGCCTCATTCACACGGGGCTTCTCAGCCTCTGCTCAGTAATAAGCAAGCAGCAGGCTCTCAGCAAGTGTCTACTGACAGAACTGACCATGTGGGGACCTCAGGACAGAGCCCTTTGTGGGAACAGTTGTTGTCTCTGTGAGCAGGGAATTTTCCACTAGAATAACAAGGACAAAGCCAGGTCTTAGAAGGCACGGTCTGCAAGCAAGCAAGAAGCAGGGGGTGACCGGATTATCCAAAAGTACGTGTGATTTGTCCCCAACAATTCTTATAATAATCAAATATTTCTAATAGGAGAAAGCTTAAACAATCAAGTCAATCATTAGGAGGCAGTTAAGAGTTAGGGTGTGTGTGTGTGTGGAGGGGGATTGGACAGTTTTTGTTTTTGTTTTCAATGACTTCGAGGACTGACCACTAGGATCTGAGCACACTTTATTTCATCAGAGGTCACTGGTCTTGTCTCTTCAACAGATGAACAAACAAACCAGAGATGAAGCAACCTGCTCACGTTCACACAGCCAGGCCGTGGTGGCATGGCCTCCAGGGGAAACCGCTGCCGGGCTCGCTCCTGAACCTAGCATAGTAATTATTGCTAAGTCCACCCTCCCTTCTTCCCTCGTGAAGATTTAATTATTATCCAAAGCAAACGGGATCGATTTAGGGCATTCAAATTTTGTTTTTGTTTTTGCATTGCGCTTGGCATGCAGTCCAGGATGGAGTCGGTCAGGGCCTCTTTCAGGCATACTGGCCACGTGGATACTGGCGATGCACATTGTCAATACAAGCCTGCCCTTCTATCCTGCCAAAGACAGTCTTTGGATGCCATGCGACTGAGGTAGATGACTGGCAGGGGGAGCCTCTGGTCCCCGCTAGGTGACAGGAATAGTCGCATGCTTGCGTGTTGACTGGAAGAGTCCGTGAACTCACGTGGGTTCTTTGATCCGAGGCTCGTCGTGGCACAGCTCAGGCCTTTAGCAGTTGGAGCATTTAAGCAGGCCAGCCTGTGTCACTGGGGTGAGCTGAGACTCTCGAAGATCCCTCGTGGTATCCCTGACAGATTAGTAGCTTAGTGACCTTGCCTGTGAGTAGCTGGGTACGCTGGGGCAGATTGTTTTGACTCTCTGCCTCAGTTTCCTCTAAATGTAGTTATTAGCGGCACCTGATGTGATCATGCTCTCAGTAAGTACAGAGCCTGGCATCCTGGGATATCAATTCCTTATCAGCTGCTATTAGTACTGCTGTGCCCTCAGAAGAGGGTATCTGCCAGGCTATGGCATGTGAACTAGGCCTATGCCTTGGGGAGAGCCAGGGCCTGAAGACTGAGGCCCGGTGGAGTGTGAGCAGGGTGTCTGGTCCTATAACAGTGCCCTGCTTTTGTGCCCTGGCCTGGGAGCTTCTCCTCTGTACCAGCTGCCCTCCTCCCACCTCTATGCCCTAGGCGGAGAGCCTGTCCGCATTGGCCGGAGCAGAAGAGGCCCTGCGAGAGGGCCCTGGCCTCATGCCGCACTGCTGCCCCAACAGGCCAAGAACTCCCCGTCCTGGGAGGGACTGGGCTTTGGTGGCAGCTGCTCCTTCTGGGAGGGACTGGGATCTCATTGCCTTCCCACCCAAGGGTCAGCACTCCAGAGAGGCACAACCCCCAAGACCCTCACCATCCCTGGGGGCCACTTCCTCTTCCTGGGCGTCAGTCCCAGAAACCTGAAAGAATGAGCCAAGCCCTGGGACTGCCGGTGGCTGCCCCTTGACCCTAGCAACTTAGGCTGAGGGTGGGCTAGCCGCTGTCTGCCCTCTTAAAAATCTTCTCCCTCCTCCCTCCCAGATCCTCCCTTTCCCACACTCTTCCCTAAGTGCTCTCTCTCTCTCTCTCTCTCTCTCTCTCTCTCTCTCTCTCTCTCTCTCTCTCTCTCTCTCTCTCACACACACACACACACACACACACACACACACACACACACAGCTCTTCTTAAAGGGATTTGGAAAAGAAGACATTTGCTAGTTACAGAATAGTGCCCTATTAACATGACTTGGGGTTTGAACTTGGCAGTGTTTCTGCTTTTGATTTAAATATCACTTTGGGGAAGGGGAGAATGGAGAAGACTGACCTGGGGGGAGGAGGAGGGACTCTCCAGTGCTGCCTGTGCACGAGATTAGAATAGAAAGATTAAACCCTCGCTCCCTCTTGTCGGTATTTCTCCCCCTCCCACCCCTTCCCTATTCCACACACCCAAAAGCTCACTTCCCACACACTTCGTGGGGATATTTCGAGTTAAAGTTTTTGTTTACCTTATAGAAAAGTTAATTAGTTCCTTTTGATCTCGGAGGGAAAACCGCACAGGAAATTTTTCTTCAGAAAGTATACACACAAAGGCGTGTGCTACCCTCCTAACTAGAGATATTCATTAAAACAATTCGTTTCGATTTTTAATTTAAAGAAAACATTTTACGTTTTCCCTATTTATTATTAAGAGAGTAATTGTCCCTGGGGCAGGGGAGGAAGGAGGTCGCCGTGGTGTGTGTGCTGTGCTAGCGGCCGGCACTGGGCGGCTTCGAATCCATCCATCCCTCCTTTGTTTTTCTATTTCGGATAACGAGAGACTTCTGCGGGGAGGCAAAGCTTCAAACGTGCCAGATTTCAGTCGCCAAAATATTAAAAATCCAGGGTTTTGGAGAATGATACTGTATGGTTTAAATAAAGATATTTAAGTTCTGAAATATAAATAATGGAGATCCCAGAAAGAAAAAAAAAAACACATATCATCGCATTAAAATTTGAAACAGGCAGTGGGTGAGCAGAGGGGAGAAAATGTTTACTTTTTGAGGTTTACCTAATGAAATGTAATAAATAGTACATCATACCCCTTTTTTTAAAAAAAAAAAATTCTATCATTTTTAACCCCCTAGAAATGATTTAGCAATACCTGGATTTGTTTAATAAGCCGATTAGCCAGAGTCTAGAAAGAGAGACACTTGGATTTTCAAAATGCGATTTTCAATCCTAAGCGCATTTTGCACATCTTGTGTTGTTATGGGATAGGACACGCCGGGGCTGTGGAGTTGTGGGATTCATTTCCAGGGCAGATCAACCGAAGAAAAAGGATGGTGTGTTTCACCAGAGGTTGAAAGAACAAATTAAAGAATACTGCCGATGGAGGAGCCGAAAGATACGGTGCCGACTATTGCTAGAAAGAAGTGATTCTATAGATGTGCCTGGACACACACGCACACACTCAATCCATGGAAGAAATGTTTTCACAAAAGAGAAACCACAAAAACATAACAGCTCTTACGTTTGGTGTTGACATCAGTATGTAATCTTGAGAGTATTTTTTGGGGCATGTATCCCTTTCCTGTTCCTGGCACAAATATTTGGAGATTGTGACTGTCACTGTTGATAAAAATGAAACTGAAGCCGCACAGGAAAGATCTAGAGAAGGCGTGCTAACACAGGGGCGGCTTTGATGGCTCTCCGGGTGGAGGGGCCTCGGAGCTTGATGACATCGCATTGTCACCAGCTTGCCTCTCAGTCTTTTCCAACCTCCGCCTTTAAGCAGCTCTTAACAGAGACATCTTTACTAAAAGTTTTCACCTAAAGACAGATTTTAAAAAAGAAAAAAAAGTCTATCCTCTCTACTTTCAAAATAAGTGGTGACTGCACGTGACCGCACATTTCTCAAGCTAGACAAGAGGGCAGATATTTTGAAGAGGTTTAAAAATGCTGACAGGGAATCGGAGCCCTGCAAATGAGCAGCCCCAGGGAGGCTGGTTATTAATCGGACGTTCCTAAGTCTAGAAACTTCCAATGCAGAGTTCAACCCTCCCTTTTAAAACGGGGTCTAACACAGAATTGCCTTCATTGTCTTCCCAAGGTATCTTTGATATTTTCTTCTGAAATCATATTTATGCTTTCTCAGAAATGGAAATTCTCTCTCTCTCTCTCTCTCTCTCTCTCTC